>JAMWET010003139.1:0-267819 GCA_024036415.1 Prochilodus magdalenae
CAACGGAAATTGCTCATCAAAATATTGCGCTAACGTTTTGCCTTCACCTCCAAACTATCACTGTAAGTGCTGGAATTGAGTCAAGACTTGCAGTCGGAGCGTGCGTGGACTCTAGCTGAAGCTAATCCTGAAATGAATTGTTTCCCTACTATAAAATTAAGTTAAATAATACTTCATTAGAACAGTCCTATCTCTGTTCCATTAAAAAATACAATCCAATCCCCCCCCAGGCATGGGCCTTGCTTGGCACAAGACAGCTGGATATGATTTCACAACCTTTTCCATTCGAAAGAGAGAATAAACATCTTCTCGCTAGATAAGGATCAAAGCTCATGAAGTCAAAAAGCCGCTTTGAAATTAATTTTGACAATATAACAGCCGTAAGTGTAGATATTTCACAGTTCAGCAATTCAGTGTTTGGGATGACACCAAGTGAGACCACAGGTGACCTCATTACTACTCATTCCACTGTCAGAAAGTCTTAGGTACGTAATGTCTTAAAAGCTATGGGCGTCTTGCTAAGTTTTTACCACACCGGTATTAAGACCCAACGCCCGATCTGCCTTTTTTTTGTTCTGATAACAATGAATGAGAGTAACATCCGAGTGGTCTGAACCCGAGGCTAGCTAATAGCCGAGCGGGTATTGTGCTAGTCGAATTGCAAAAGCACATCGAATTCTCATAAGTGGGAGCACAAAGAGATGGGCGTCGCAATAACTAGGGTCAGTGGATTGTGGCAATAACTTAAGAAACCTGGCTGCCGGAGAGCGCTGCTGCTGACTAGGCACGCGGCACAGTAACGGAGTCGCCACTCTGCCCCCAGTGATGGAGCGGAGATTTGGAACTATCTCGAAATTGTAAAAAACGTCTTGCTAGAAAAATCTTTCAATCATATCGAGGACTTAAACCACCTATAAGGTTTTCAGACCAATTATATAACCTAGGGTGAGGTGTGCCTCTTTTTCTTTTGACATTACACTTTTTAACACGCACAAACCAGCTCTGCTCTGGATAGTATTCTGCATTTGGCAAACATTATAAAGAATTTATGGGGTAGAGTCATTTCTCTCAAAAGCTCCACTAAACAAGCAGCAGACCCTTCCTCACATAAAGTAGGAAGTGAGTAGTTACAGAGGTCATTACTATATACCCTACAATAACAGGTTGGCTGGTAAAACTTGTGGTCATATATCTACTTTAAAACTAAATCTGCCTTTGTTAGCATTAGCTAACTTTCCCCTTCTAGTCCGAGGCCCGAGACTCCTCCGCGTCTCCATATCCAGATAGTACCTGTGAACTTGCCCACAGATAATGGTTATCGGAAAAAAGAACATTCACATGAAAAACAAAGGCATCAGAGATAGCAATGTAACTATTTTCTTACACCAATTAACTCCGTCACTCACTTTCGATTCCGCCTGATTTCCACCTTCTCGTTCAGTTGAGGGTGATCCACAGCCCTCTTATCCGGTTTTCTGTTGGGTGGTAAGTAAAATACCCACATATTAGCTAGCTCAGTGAACCAAGCCTGACAACCTTTTTAACTTCACTTTATAGTAAGAGAGTGTGAACAGTAGTTTCTCTTCAGCATTTTAAAACACTATGTCATAAACAGTATGTCATAAATTTGTCATAAATTGTTGTTTACTTGAAGGTAATAATAAAAAAAAGTCATACAGTATTGAGGGAGGAAGAAATCTGAAGGAGCAGACCTGATAGAGGTTCGTGATGGAGAAGAAAGAGAGGGAGAATAAGAAGTTGAGAGAGCAGTTCTGATGGAGGTTAGTGATGGAAATAAAAAAGAGGGTGGGAGAAAGAAGCTAAACGAGCAGATCTGGTGGAGGTTAGTGATGTAGAAGAAAGAGGGAGAATAAGAAGCTGAAGAGAAGCTGAAGAAGCTGACACTTTTTTTGAATTTTCTAGTTGTTGTTACCCTAAACATTTATGAGGAACATTTTGGAGCTATTCGATTCTCCTGTGGGACCATGACTTCAGACCTCTCCCAGATCTCAACAAAATGTTCAACCATGCTTAATCTTCTATTCACATTGTAGGTCTCTCTGCCACAATATTTTTAAAGTTATTTCCATTACGGAATGGCCTTTTTACCACTACAGGACATCCACCACTCGTCAGGAGTCGTCAGGAGGGCCCACAAGATCGTCAAGGACAAAGCTTATCATCAACTCAACCTCTTTAAATACTTCTCTTCTCCACCATCATGGCAGCGCGATACAGGGCTAAGTGGAGATCAGTGACCACACACCAGAAATTACAGAACAGATTTCTACAGTTTTTCCTGTCTACCCGAGGACCCGGAGTCTCAGAAGCTTCTAAACACCGATCTCTTCCAGCTAATCCTCCACGCAACGCATCTACCATCATGCTCATTACCTGCCGGCTTCTGCCACAAGCATCTGACCAGTAGTGAGTAGTCCATGCTCCGTCCTCTCACCTACAAGATGACCACCAGAACGTTACAATTCGCAGGCTGCACTTTTTGCACCTACCCTTGTGATTCAGTTTATCACTTCTGTATAAGGACTAGTATTATTCTGTTTATACTGCATATGTACACTGCGTGTACGATGCCTGTATACTTAATAAGATTACTTGATCTATAATTTGCTGCTGTTGCACAGTTTTGTCATTTGTACTAATACCGCATGCCACTAATACTGCATGCCATACAAACGTTCTCCTATACTCCTTTGCTATATATAAACCTTTCAACTCCTTTGAAAGGTTTCAGTGTATATAGAATATATTGTAAATTTATATACATACATATCATTTTTCTTCTCTGTAGTCTTTTATTTCCTATTTAGTACTTAGTATTTATATTGTAATTGTGTAGTACTTGTAGTCTGGGAGCGAGTGTAGAGTAAGAGGTTCATTGTACAGTGCAACAGCTTGTTTCTCTGTGCATATGACAATAAACGCTTGAAACCTGAATTAAATCTTATTGAAATTGTCATTAGCTATTCTATAAAACACAGATGCTTAAACTCATAGCTTTCTTTGGGTAGTTCTATATGATCCAGAAAGAAATGAATGTCCATAATGCCCTGAAACCTAAAAGCCATACAACGATTTTAAATTAAATTTAAAATAAATAATTTAATTAAATTGTTTCTCTGTAGAGCATGAACACACCTTCCCTACATACATTCCCTATTTATTCCAAAACCATTGCCTTTCTTATACATTTTTCTGGGTTCTTCCATTGTGATGCAAATGATTAAATATATATGACACTTGGATCCCTTTATGCAATGCATTTCAGACCTCTTTTGAATAGTTTATGATGGAGTTTGAGATATCTGCCTCTTCTAACGGCTGTGATAGAGTTTGTATGGGTTGAAATGGAGCAGCCAACCTTCATTCTATTGCGAACCAGTCTAACCCTTCTCTAATCCAGTGTTCCAAGTTTGTTTTAAGGCTATATAACTTTATATCTGGTAAACCAGATTTGTGGTAACTTGTGAGATCAGATGTTAGAAAAACGTTTCCTGCTCTGAGAAGCTTGTTAAATATTCCATTGTCTTGTGACTGCTGATGTCATACTGAGAAACCAAAGCAATTACTTTGTTTGTATAAAGAGACAAAAGAAATTGAATGGCCTGGTACAAAACATCCTGAATCTAGCTTCCACAGTCTTCCATGTTCTCATCCTTGGCCTATAGCAGCAAAATTGCAGACGCCTCCATTCGAGTCTCCAGAGCCTTGGTATGGTTTATTGTTTCCTCTTCCATGTACTGCTGTTAGCTGTCAGAGAAATCATTTCTTGATGCGCCGTTTTTACTCCAAATGTCCATACAAGCGTTCTAGATGTAAATTCATTTGAATAATTTAATATTCAATAGCGTTTTTTTCTGATTACAATTTTTAGAGTGAGATTAGAAAGCCCAGAAGAAATGATGTTCAGAAGTGGGAACATCTTTGAATTTGTTAGTTCCGGACAGATTGCAGTCATTAATCATCCAAGAGTCATAGCTATCTTTTATTATTCTAGGTCTATGACAGATATTTACAAAATTGAAATTAGTCATCATCTACATTACAAAAGACAACACAAAAACAATAATTACGATGGTTCTCAGAAGTGATGCCGTAGAAGAAACTTTCCAAAGAACCCTTTTTGTAAATGTGAAGAATAGTTATTTTTAACCTTTTAGGAATCTCCATATGATGTGAAAGTTCTATGCCAATTAAAGGCTTTTTCTTAGAACCTGGCAGAAAAAACATGGCCTTTGATGGCTCTGGAGACTAAAATTGTGAATCTCATCTTATGTGATTTCATTTGTGTATCAAATTTGTCACAAAATTCCCTAGGAATTCTCCTAATTATCAAAAATTCCAAATTCATATTGAAATTCCCGTTAGTTCATTTGCAGGTAAATATAGATATTACTGTCTTGGCAGATCTGAGCTGAGCACATTGGGTGACTTTACTAAGATATCAGATCTCTTCACTGTCTAAAATAAATGATTTAGATATTAATAATACTTATGTTTTTAAGTCTGTACATTCAAACCAAGAACCATGCTGTAAAAGTTGCATTTCAGAGTGTGGGGGTGTGAGAGCACGACACTCTGCACCTTTATCCTGTGTCTCCCTTCCTTCTGCAGTGATGTGCAAACGTCGAACAGAATGTGGAGGAGGAGCTTCCATATGAGAGGGAGAGAGCGAGCGAGGGAGTGTGTGGATGGGGGATAGAGAAACACACAGAGAAGCAGAATAGCAATGAGAGCAGAGAGAAGGAGATGCTGCTGAAGTATTAAAAGAAGAAATTGTCAGCATTTTGAAGAGTGGAATACCAGACATCAACATGACAATGAGGCAGACCAAAGGATAATGAGTTGTGTTGCATCCCGTTGCCTGAGTAAGTAAAGAATCTTACGGAAAATTCACTCGTTCTGATTTGTGATGCATGCAGACTGGAACATACATTTAGACATTTCTCTCAGGCATAAAAGGGGAGGCGTGATCAGGACGGCCGTGGTAAAGAAAACGTTGGTAAGGACTCCATCACCAACCTTTCTCCATCTACAGACTAGCATGTATATATGGACATGCTGGACGTGATTCCTGTGAATAGAAAATGCTTTCGTTGTGCATTTCCTAACTACAAGCAACTGCACAATTTGCACATGCCTTTAAGCTTTTCATAAGCCGGAGAATCGTTCATTTTTCAGGGCTAAAGCAATAAAACCATGAGATATCATCATCAGATTCTTATGGAAATCAGCCATTGTCTGGAACTTCATTGAAAGCCAGTGCCTCCCTCGAGGTCCTGTCAAGTGGCAGAATGGAACCGCTGTTTCTGTCTCTATGGTTCATCAGGGGCATCAGCCAGCACGCTCTCTGACAGATGCTCGTGTTGTACTGCATGGTGGCCAGGCAGCAGTGGCCAGCCTAAAGCAAGTCCGTGAGGAAGAATTAAAGATGTGCCATGAGTGATTCCTCTGGAGGCAGTGGTGCAGAAGCAGCTTTGAGTTTACTCTAACAGATGATGGCAGATAGAGAGACTAATAGATCTGAGGGCTCCAGGCCAGGAGGCTGAACATGAACCATATCCAGGGGGACTAAAAGTCAGTCAGTTAGTCAACCAGTTTAGTTTTTGTCCTCCAGCATTGTTTTGGTGGTATGATCTTAGGTATACTATTTTGCACAGCTGTCTGAAGATATAATTATGGTGGAGCTAAATTGAACTGTCAGCAGGGACCACTACTGAACATCTAATAACTAGGTTCTATCATGTAGTTAGAAGAACACCTTTTACACCTGTGTTAGTTACTGTACATGAATGGAGATTAAAGCAGGGCCATGAGTGAGGAGGAGGTTCTAGAGGTTTGTTCGCCTGAGGGCAGTATATATAAGCAGTGCACCTGCTTGAATTTGAAGGGGAGACTTCTGTCTCCTATTTTATCTCTTAATCTCTCACTTTCATGTTTTCTTCCTCTCATCATTATCTCTTTCCCACTTCCACCTACCTCCCCCCATCCTCACTCTCTAAATGCGCAAAATTCTGCGCAATCCCCATTCACGTGGTCTGGAACACTCTCGTGACAAAGATAGTCTTGCTCTGCCTTGTTTACTTCTTGCCTTGTTGAATTTCAGTCAGTAAGACTGCACCAACATTCGTCTACTGATGCACCAGCCTTGTGGAAAACATCAGTGATGAATCATTTGAGCTGAACTGTCAATAAGGTATTAAATGAAGAGCATGCATCAACAAAGTGACTCAGAATGTTTCCATATGGGTGATACAGGTCAGGCTTTTTGGGCACATCCCTAGACTTTTTTCTAGCAAACATAGGATTAGACAGAGGGTGCTTTTTGTGCTAGTTGTGATGCTAGTTGGAGCAGCTCCAATGACTTTTTTTTCACTGCAACAGCTTGCAACGCCCTTTATTTATTAATCCCATTCCCTTTGAAAACCCTTGAAAGTACTCTGTCTCCCATGCTTTCTAAAACTTGCCTCAGTAGGAGTCTTCGGTATTTCAGACCAGGTTTGTCATTATTCTGCTATAAAAGATCCTCACTCAGTGCCTGGGGTGCTGTGAGCCTGCTTGTTTTCAGCAGCAAATGACTGCCAAAGTGTGGCTCTACCACCCCCCACATCCATTTTGAATTCATGCTCCATATCGCAGACATTCTGCTGTTACGGGCATGACATGATGGGAAATTACCTGAAGTACAGATAAAGCAACTCCCACCTAAAATATGAAGTAAAGCTTGTCCATGACAGAAATGAAGATGACGGGTTTCTCTTATTTTCACAGCTTGATCGATTTTCTGAAGGTGACGCAAACACTCAACTGTTGAAAGCACTGGTATGATTTTCCTTTTCTTTTCACTCAACTATTGCTCAGTCCACATTGTTGCACCTTGCACAGCTCCATCTAATCTAATTGCCTGTTTAAAGCTCATTCTGTGGGTAATAATCTCTTATGGGTACAAGTACATTTAATGCATAACAAAGCCTAAAGCTAACCTTTTTCCTCAGTGATTGTCATAAAACACAGAGAGTGGTGTCACATCTAACACAGCTTTATCTCACCACGCTTTGTAGCTGCACTCGCTTTCATGTTTTGTACTGAACATCTCTCCCTTTTAGTCAGATCTAATCTAATGTTTATCACACTCCATCTTGATCATCAGTTTAAATGTAAATCCATGAAGATATACCACTCATGTTTAATATTAAAGCCAATCCACCGGAATAAATCACATGCATCATTTCCAACATTTACAAAAGAATTCAGTTGAATTGTAACTTGAGAGTCACATGTCTTGAGCAAATGATGAATAGAAACTGCTGAACAGTGTAATGTACGTGAAACGCAGGCTTGCTGCCTAATACCAGATGACTTTTACAGGCGCACAATGTCAGAGCACGAGGATCTGACCAAAGGCGTGGGCCACTGGAACTCCTCAGAAAGCTACCAGTTGAATCCGGCCAGCGTGATTGTGTCTGTAGTATTCTCACTCATTTTCCTGCTGGGCACTGTGGGGAACAGTCTGGTGCTGGCTGTGCTCCTGCGCAGCGGCCAGGTGGGCTACAACACCACCAACCTGTTCATCCTCAATCTCAGCGTGGCCGATTTCTTCTTCATCATCTTCTGCGTGCCTTTCCAAGCCACCATCTATTCGCTGGAGGGCTGGGTGTTCGGCTCCTTCATGTGCAAAGTGGTGCACTTCTTCATCAACCTAACCATGTATGCCAGCAGCTTCACGCTCGCCGCCGTCTCTGTTGACAGGTACTCAAGTTGTCCATTTACAAGCAATATAGCACCTCAGATAGGATAAGAGTGGTCTTCAGTTGCTTCTTTTTCTAGAATCTGTGCTGGAAATGAAACCATAACCGTACAATAAACCAAACTGGTTCCCAGTTCAAAGCTAAGGGTTCAGGCTGTAACTGTGTGGTTTGAGTACGTTTGCAGCAGGTTGTAGTTATTTAAATCATGATGAAGTGTGGCCTTATTTTTAGCTTAGCAGGTTTTATATCAGGAGTGACCGGCTTGTTGTCACCCAAAACATTCCAATGTCAAAGCTCATAGTAGAAATAAAAATAGTTTTATGGGCAATAAAGATATAACTTTAGTATTTTGATGATTTCTAGCATTTATGTTAATGATCTAGTAAAATACTGTGCCATGTTCAGATTTGGATAACTGCAGTTAGTGTACTTATATAATGCTCCATGGTGTGCTGTCATGCACATACAGTCCGTAATGATACATTTCCCTTTAATCCATGTAATTCCTTTCCCCACATTTAACTCCAAAATACAGACAGGGCCACTGACAATATAAATTTTTCTCTCAATATCTTCCCTTTCTTTGGAGTTTGGAGAGCTTTCTGGTGTAAATGTGTGATTGCACGCAACGTGTGGAAAATCATTTTGTACCAATGGTTGAATCTGATGATTACAAGACCTATTCAAAGAGACCTCTGGCAAAACTTGCTAAAGGACATGCCCTCCAAGCATGAATAGTTGCACTTGTCATCTTATTTACATCAGGATCGTGTTAATTTTAGATTTTGGATGTGTTGGATCTAAACATAAAGCTGGATCTTCATTTGAGTGATGTTAAAACATGAACTTGTATGAAAATGTCCAGATAACTACTGCAAAACTCGACACAGTGCCTCTTTTAAAGTATTATATCAGGCTTTACAGAGAGGCTAGCAGCAGTATATTTCACCATATTTTAGCCAGTTTTATTTATTTTAAGTAACCCTTTATCAGTTTTAGCAGGTAGTGTTAAAAGTAGTGCTGCTTTTATAACACAGGCCCTATTGCCACATGCATTCACTTCCATAAAATCTGGTATGAGAGTAGTTAAGTATATTAGCAATTTCTTTTAGGTTTTGATAAGATAAGATAAGATAAGATAAGATAAGATAAGATAAGATAAGAATTTCCCCACATGGGAATTTGCATAATTAGAGCAGGTAGACTACAGCAGGTAGACTACAGTGCAAGTTATATACAATATTAGAAAAAATAAATAAATCTCTATTGTAAAAAATAAAATACAATAAGAAACTAAACGAGTTACTGAAAGATATTGCACAGATATTGCGTAGATATTGTTACAATCTTTTATACCAGCTAGTAAATACTGATAATTCTGGCAGTAACCTAAATACTGCTGGTATAGGCAGTCAGAGTGCATTTTCACTGTGATGTATCCTGCTGTTATCTTCTGCCCTTTTAAAACATGGTCTTTGGTATTTTGTACAACATAATACCATTTTTGTTTAAACCTTAGCTACTTAGTGTGACCAAACTAAAGAGACAGCTACTGTGTTACACAAATAATTCTTATTAGCAGCTTTTCATGAGCCACTGGTATCTTCACAAGTCACATCTTGTCATTAGTCTCCTCAACACTGAACAATCCATGGTTTTAAATGACATGAAGTCATTTAATGAACTGGACATCTGGTGCTTCCTGAACATTGTGAGGTCCTGAAGCTTTAAAGGTTAAAGGCAATTACTGCACCATGGTCTGTGTCACGAAAGGTTGTCTCCTTTGTTCGTTTTTTTAATGAAACACCTCCTCAGACCACGAGCCAATTATTCCACTCTTTAGACAAGAGCTTTAAAACAGCTGGCAAATCCACTCAACACAGACTTTTGCTCATATGCCAGAATTCTGACAAATTGGTAATAGGGTGAAACTGCGCATATTAAGAGCCATGCTAATCTTTGAAGGTAGATGAAGTTCAGGAATGGAATCTGAGTAACTAAGCAATCAGGTTATGGTCTTATGTAATACCATGATGACCTCAACGAGATGAGTAGCTGGCCTTGAATGTAATGGAAAAAAAGAAACAGCTGGAACAACAGCACTGATGCGTCAAGGCTGTGCACTCAGCCTGGTGAAATGAGCTGCTCTCAGACTTGAACTGTGGGGCCAAAACTCTCCATCTGCTGTGATTGTTTACCTTTGGAGCAAGGAAAAATAATTTGACAGTTTCAGACTTGGTGAGGAAAACGTGGAGAGTGAGAATTGCCACTGGCAATTACCTCCCCAGCAGATAAAGCTAAACAACTTGCCTTCGTCTCCTCTCCTGAAAAGCTATTACCTCATTAATCTCATGTCATTAAAATGAACTTTAGCCAAATTCAAACTTACAGGAAGCATTCAGTGAGAGACAATCTCGCTCTTCTTTACCTTTTGCCATAAATAGGAGAAAATCATCAGTCAGTGTTGGGCCATGCCCTTTATCAGAGGAAGTGAAGTGATGAAATAATGTTTATCTCTTATTTTGCAGGTACTTGGCCATTCGATACCCCCTGCGCTCCAGGGAATTACGTACACCCTGTAATGCTGTCGTGGCCATGGTAATCATTTGGGGCCTATCTCTCATTTTTGCTGGCCCTTACCTGAGCTACTATGACCTCATCGACTTTGAGAACAGCAACGTGTGTGTTCCTGGTTGGGAAGAGCATAACCGCAAGGTGCTGGACACTTGCACCTTTGTGTTTGGCTATGTCATCCCTGTGCTCATTGTGAGCCTGTCCTATACACGCACCATCAAGTACCTGTGGACAGCCGTGGACCCTCTGGATGGCATGTCCGAGTCCAAGCGCGCCAAGCGCAAAGTCACCAAGATGATCATCATCGTCACCGTGCTCTTTTGCATTTGTTGGTTGCCCTACCATGTGGTCATTCTCTGCTACCTCTATGGAGACTTCCCTTTCAACCAGACCACCTACGCGTTCAGGCTGCTATCACATTGCATGGCCTATGCCAACTCTTGTCTCAATCCCATTGTCTACGCCCTAGTATCCAAGCACTTCCGCAAGGGCTTTAAGAAAGTCTTCAGCTGCATCCTTAGCAAAAAGGGCCGCAACAAAGTGCACGTGGTTCATGTGGCCAACACTGTGCCTGGCTTTGAAGGTGGCTCCACCGAGGTATCGCACATGAATGAAGATAATGGCAGACAGAACGAGCGTGAGATGGTCAGTCGTCCACTTACTGAGCCACAGGACGCTACAATGGACATAACATTACCCTTCCAGAACCAGCCGTGAGAATACAGAGTGCAGCTGATGGTGCTATACAGAAAGCCTTACTGTACTGTGAAATCAGTGGACCACAGCTACTGCACTAAGTCTAGCATTGATCACTGTAGACAATGGTTACCTCAACTGTTTTTCTGAAGAAGAACAACAGTAAACAAATATTCAAAGCATTGTGAGTTTTTTGTTGTAAATTTTGTTTTGTTTTTTCTGTGATTAACATGTTTACATGCTTGTGTTAAAAATGTGTTAATGTATTATTTTAAAGCTGCAAGAGTCTATTTTCACTGTACAAACGGCCAGTCTTCAGAGCATGTTGCAATATACAGTGTTTCTGTAATAAGTAAATGATCATGTGGAATTCTGCAGCCAGTAATGTTAGTAATGCACTTTAACGTCTCAAATTCTATACTGACATATAAATAAAGCTGACTTCCTTTCTAGCGTATTGCCTTTTAGTAAAACACCTGTGATTTCCTCTCTTACCTCTGTCATATGTCTGCTTTCTATTGCTTGTAATCTTACATTGGCTATGTCAATAATTGCACTTCTGATTCTCGGGTTCCATCCCAGGACGTCACTGGACTTCTCCCATGTTTACCTAGTAATGAAATAAAAACAAATGGGCTCATGTCATAATTTAGCACTTTCTATAGAAAGCATCTCAAATTTACAATCTTCTTATGGCTTTTGTAATGACTGCCTTACCTTTATGTCTTACTGTTCTTCAGTATTGTATGTATAGAGTTTAATGTTTGATATTTAAGATGTTGATGTTGATGGATTTCAATAAAATGAATATTGTACTGATGTATGGTTTCTCAACCTGTTTAACAATTAAATGCAAACAAAACTAAACAAAAATCACAAGAGCCTCTCAAAGTTCAAATAGCATAATAGTGTGCATCCACTTACAGCCTGCAAATTCACATGGCCAGACTGAGAGTGAGCTGCAGTAAGACCAACTGTTAATGCTGTTTCACAGGAGCTGGTCTGGTAAGCTGCCATGCTCTGAACGCCTCCAATGCTGGATGGGAGAAGCTATTATATTGGGTCCAAGGGTGTGGAAGGTTTTTTTTTACTTGGCAAATTTGTGGCATGTCTACACAGTAACTGGCAATTTTGTGGTGTTACATTTATATGCCTCTGTAAACAACATCTGTGAAAGTGTTAAATGCTTGTCCTTTGGTAAGACTTTTTCAGCATCTTTGGAACATTAGATGTCTGTCAGGATTTAGTTCAGTTGTGTAATCCACTCCTTTAAACAGCATGTCATTCCAAGCAACATTTTGTCAGAGTCACTTACCATAACCTGCAAAGTAGCTCTGATAGTCAGGAGTGTGGTGCTAAATTTTGGGCTCCGGACACAAAAGTGTGCTCAGAAGTCTGTGCATTAAAAATGGTAACAAGTATTACCCATCTAATTAACATAAAGTAATGCATTAGTTAACAACACACTAACAATGGTTAACCAACCAACCTGTAAACACAGTTGTGATTGTTATATGTTTACTTAAGATTAGTTAACCATTATTAATGTATTACTTCCTGTTAAGTAATGAATTACTGTATGTTAGTTAGTCAATGCTTTATGTGAAGTGTTACCAGAAATGTATAATGTATATATTATGCTGTATTTCTTTAAGAGGTTGCAAACATTTAAAGGTTAATCAGCTGGCAGTTAACAGGGTAAACATGCTTTGAATCATCAGTTGTGCTGTACTTCAGGAGGTGTGAGATCATAATCAATGCACATTACAAGCAAGTGGCCTTATTATCAGTGTACCTTACAATCGTGGCAGCTTACAATCACTTGACTGAAAGTTACAATCAGTGTAATCAATGTAGCTTACAATCTGTGGACCTTACAATCAATGTAGGAAAATTTTTAAAGAAAAACATTTAAAATATTTAAATATTTTTACTGTTATTTTGGATAATACTGCCACATAGCTCAGCTCATCAGAGGTATTCAGAAAAGGAAGAACTTCTACTCTCTCCCCCCCTTAATCAGTGTGCTGCTCTCTCACCCTCAGTGGCTGTGGCTCCTTCAGGAGGTAATAACAGTATGTGTTTTACAGGTTACCTGCTGAGCTGAGACTGAGCTTTGTTGGGTTGTAATTGCAAATTCTCCAGCTGTTTAAAAAGGTGTGTACTGGCTGCAGTGACTTAAATCTTCCTCTTCTTTATCAGCCTGTGCTTATTAGAAATGACTGCAAATGAATAAAATTGCTAGACAGCTGACCTAGGTAACTTGATAACCTGATTTGCATACTTAAGCTGACATCACTAAAACACATTTACTAATTGTTACTTTAGGCTCCTCTGTTCTCTGGAAGAAAGGGATCAGAATTTGCCTGTTCTCTGTTTCTCTCTGCTCCCCAGTTTGTGAAACCCTGATTTCAGTTAGGCCAGAATTGGTAATTAACTACAAATTGCCATCAGTAGCCAACAAGACGTTACATGATAGAAACTACTGTTATTTTTGAGGAGGGAGGACAAGAGCGTTATCTGTTATTGTTATAATAATATAATTACAAAGACCATCAAAACTAGACAAAACCAACTTTATATTTGAGAATCTTCTGGACAGCCCCCCACTGTTTAGTCAGGTCCCATTAAAATGTCCCACCATTAAGCATACTTAACACTTCGGAAATATAAAACCCTACTTGTGTCACTGTGCTGGCTAAAAAAGACTTGGTACTTAAGGTGGCAATAGAAGATAAATTAGAGTTGGATCTACTGTTAGTCCAACAGACTCAAAAGCTAAACATGGACAGTAGAGAACAGCGATTCTGTTGGAATGAACTGGAGAATTTTTGCATGTGACTCAACTGTTTGTCTGATGTGCCTGATGAGAAAGCATGCTGGCAGTACAAGGCAACTTGGACAGGCTTGGCACAGCACATCACCGCAGCTCCCACCCATACAGGACTTATACAACAAGAGATGTCTGAGATAAGCAATCAACATATCCTCAGACCCAACACACTCCAGCTACTCCATGTTCCAACCTTTGCCATCCGAAAAAAGGGTACTGGAACATCAGAGCCAGAACCACCAGGTTCAGCAACAGCTGTTACACTAGAGCTGGCAAACTGGTCACACTGGCAGCACCTATCAAAACCTACCTACTATACATTCTTATACTGTTTACCACATGCTCGACTATACACTGCTACCTCGACATACTGTAATTTCCTACATGTGCACTTACACTAAGCTGTATTTTGCTTCCTGCTTATGCACCCCAGTTCTAGTATTCACATTCTGACATACAGTTACTGCTCTTACACACGTCTTACTGCTTACTGTTTATGAACATGATGTTTTTTTGTCTATTGTCTTGCACTGTACCACTATTTATATGTAGTAGCCTGAGTATATAATAAGTAGCCTGACTGTGTTTTGTGATACTGTACAACCCTTTATTGATATAATGACAGTAAAGTAGAATTGAATTGAATTGAATTATTATGTGAAGCTGTCTACGCAGAAACATCTGCATTCGTGTTCTCGTGTAAAGAATGTTTTGGGCCCTACCCGTAGTCCTTCTGATGATAACAACAGTGTGTAACATAGATGAACTTTTTAAAGACGTTTACTCTACATCTGTATGATGCCCAAATGGCACCTCCACATTTTGTATCAAAACTGTGCTTCCTCCCAAGAGGACGAAAAATACATACAAAACGGTAATCCCTCCAATAAGGAGCACATAAGCCCACAGGCACTATTAAGTGAAAATTCATTTTAGCTAGGATTTTTTTCTCTGTGGTATTATACGTTTATACGTTTTAGAGATAGGCCTTTAGTCTTGTTCCTGAAGTCCTAACCAATGGGGAAGCTTACTTAGCTGTATCTGCCTAAATACCACAGAGAAAAAAATCCTAGCTGAAGAGTTTTGTCCTGGACGTTTGATTATCTTAACATTTTCATTTCCAACTCAAACTTAAATGAAAAGGTGTGCATAATACAACTATGCTATTAAATATAAATAAACTATTTAATTATTATAGGCATGTCTGCTTTGGTTCTCAAAAATCAGTAGTACAGCCTGAGGGTTCTGCTCTGCTAAAATCAGCCCAGTATGCTTTAAGAGCATTTCATACTCGCATACTAAAAGATAAAGACTTAAATATAATCTCTTTACATCTTGTTAACATCGATCCCTTTTCATTTATTCACTGTTGTGGAGTAAGGCCTGTGACCTCTGCAGTTGTTTTCCAAACCTGAATAAATTACCATAGCCCCACCAGAAACTCCACAGGGGCTCGAGCTAGTCAGCACTATTCTGACACAGCATCCACTCCCACAAGGCTTTACACTGTGATCGGCATTAGGGTCATGGGCTATCTGTGCTTGTTATATTCCTATTACATTAATACTAGGCTCCCCTCAGGGAACGTGAGCCTGAACCATAACTATAATGAAAAAAAGCTCCACTTTCATCTTTGGATAGAAGTGCCTCCATTATAATGCAAAAACAAGCACTTATTAGAGATAAGTGTGCATGCGTAGGGGGTGGAGAGTAGGGGGTAATTTTGCACCGCTGGCTAATATTGAGCTTTGATGGGTCTTGAGAAATGTGAAAGCTTTTATCAACAATTAAGCATGTGCTGTCATTACTAGGCATTCATAAGACACCGTCCCTGCTGCTTGTTTAGACCATGAGTGTTGCAGTATTTGTAATTCTTATCAAGCCGAACCTTCAGCACATCAAAGAACGCTGCTATGCCAGGGCTCTTGGAATGTGATAAGATGGTAAATAGGAAGAGAGGTCAATTGTTCTATAACTCTGCAGAAATGAGACTTTTAGACACATGCATTATTAATGGCTCACAGCCTTTTCAGCGTCATGAGTCATCTCACGTATATAAGCACGGACTTGTGGCAGACTCTTCTGAAATGCTTGAGTAGATCTGCCGCATCAGCATGGGAGAAGGGCCTTAGAGGGACCAACAACTGGCTATCACTTGACTTTGATGTGTTTCTTATTGTACTTTTACATTGTGGATTTTATTGGCTTGTGTGCCGAAAACTCCTCAATTTGTGGTCATTTATAAAAGGTGCAGTCACCAAACCAATTCTCACTTTTCCTTAATCTTGCTAATGGTACAGAAAGTGCTCTCAACCCAGTTCTGTAGGCTGCAGCAGCCGAATGAGCACTTGATGATGAATTCAGCAACAGTAAAAGTTACAGTGAGTTTGAATTTTTAAAGATGTTCAGTTAATATGACAGGGTTAGCTTTGTATGGATACTTATCCTCCTCGTTCTAACCTTTCAGTATACTGGACATTTCTGTTCCAGGTACTTTAGCTGTATATAGGCTGGTACATCATCACACTCACACATCTGTCTTTCTCCAGAACCCAATCATTGTATTGGTTGATTGTTTAAAAGATTGTTTTTTTTTAATTATCTTGTATAAACAAGAACAAGCATGGCAGGTAGTGAGCTGCCTCCAAATTCAAATCATTATGTCTCAATAGTCACATTCTGACAAAAAGCTTATGGTCCAGTAATCTGGGCGTGCAGTAAATGTTGTTGCGATTAGAATAATATATTTCTGCATTTCATAATACAATCATTTAGGATTTTTGTTGATTTTGTTAAAAGTAAGAAGTAACGTATTTAATCTAATCTAATATGTAGTGACACTAGATTACGGTCCGTCAGTATATAATCATTTCTTTAGTGATTTTAGATGGATTTCACTATTCAGTGCTGTACTGGACATTGGAATTAGGCAAAGTTAAAAAAAATAAACATATCCATATTACCTTTGTGTTAAAAAACTTTCTTTAAAGAAAATGATTTAATATATCAGGAGCTATTCATGTACAAGTCCAGGTAAATCCAAGAGGTGCACTTTTTCATGCATCTGTACATACAGTAAACACAGGAATAAATTAGAGCTTGATTTGATTTCAGTTTTTACATGGATTATTTTCCTAAACAGGTCCTATTATACTCAGTTTCAATGTCCATAGTGGATTTTGTGGTCTACTAGACTACATTTACGTTAAGTTTTTGCAAGACACACTATTTTTCTCATACATCTGTATTCACACTTTGTTTGAAATGCTCTGTTAGAGCTCCTGTGTCTTTAAGCCCCACCTCCCAGTGAGTCCAGTGGGCTTTGATCAATGTAGAACTGATGTACCTGCACATACTAGACTGGGCCAGGACGTTTCAGAACATAAAGGTTTTATGTTTTAGCCTTTTGTGTGTGGTATGAGGACATCCCAAGCTTGTTGGTAGGTGGTCAATAAAGATTGTGCTACATGATGATGTCACCTTGGGATGGAACTCCAAGGAGGTATTTCAAGGAGCTGAGAAAAGTGAGTTTCCTCCTCTGGCGTGTACTTTTTTGCTTAATTTTTTATCTTTGAAGAACTTTACATGCACAAAAAGTTGCATAACCCACTAAAGGAAAAGGAGAAACCAGAAAACAGCACAATAGATTCCCTTTAAAACCATATCTCATAGAGCAATTTCTAACACCATGGTAAGCATTTCCAACCCCAAACCTTTACCAGCGCCTGTGCACTACCATCAAATGCATGGACACATGCCCACAAATAAGCTCTCTTTCTCTGTTTACCTTTCAAACAATAGATATGTAGAATATCAAGCAGAATGCTGTTTATGCATAAAATATAGATCTCTCTTTATGCAGTATAAACTATTTGCATGGACCTTGATGTTTCAGGATGATAGGGCATGGTGTTGAATATGAATTAGAGAAGCATGTGGACGAGCCTCTTCTCTTGAGCCTCTACCTTTTTTAGCTGTGGGGCGATGTCTTCTCATTTGCATGTTTGACAACTGGCTACTCCATGAGGAGACACTTCGTTAAGGAGAAAAGCTTGATATGGTATCTGTGTTCAAGTGTAATCATCTGGTGTGGGTATTTGTAATCACTCCAAGGTACAGAATCAACAAATCAAAAGTAACAATGGCTTTTGCATTTAAAGAACCCAATTATGAGTTGCAAACAGCTGCCAATGGCAATAACGGGGACCAAGCACCCTGGAAAACCGAATGTTAGAACATTAGAGCCTTCAAGCAAGTTGTCAAATAATTATACAGGAGAAACAGAGGCAACATGTTTAAAACAAGATGATATACTTAAAACTATATCAGTGAACAGAAAATCGCTCAGATAAAATGTTTGTAAAAATCTCACAGCACCGTGGGCAGAATATAAGGTACTGCATAATTTAAAGATTCAGCAATACTTAGGACCTTAAAGAGTCGTTTGAAGTATAATCAATGGAGACATAGAAATCCCCTAAAATCAATATTCTATTAGCCATTAGGGTCTAAAAGAAATAGTAATACATGATTTTAGTTCTTCATGACTGGAGGGCTGTACTTCCTCCCACAAGCTGCAAAATATGTGACTTATTCAAAACTGTTTTCATTTTTCATTTTGACCAATTCAAATTCCAGTTTAAGCTATAACCATAACTATAAGATTTCTGGAAGCATTTCAACCTCACAATAGGTCAAAAGAATGAAAGAATGAAAAAAAAACCATACAGTTTGAAAGCATAAACATTTCTTACTTAGAGCACACAAAATAACCAAGCAGACCATATAACATTACAGAGATGCAGTTATTTAACTCCAAATATGGTATGGTACATTAAATAATAAATTCCAGAATGACCTTTAAAAAACCAAGGCGGTATTAAAAGTATGTTGAATATTATTGTTTATTTGCTTTGTATTTCTTAATTTCAGGATTTTAATATCATATTCTGAGGTTGACACATACTAGACCTGCACAGGCAAATTAAATTGCTTTGCTGAAGTCACTGTACGCAGTAGTGAAATTAAATGTTCAGTCCGGCTGCAAATTTATTGTGAAAATCCAATTCAGCAGCTCTGGTGCCTGTATTGATCAGAAACAAGTGGCTTTGTTTAGTGTTTTTAGACTCTTTTGAGAGATGAGAAATCACAGAAATCATGGCAAAAGCTGGTGCTATTTGATCACTTCTCCACATTTTGCCATGTTAAATACCTTGAACAGTTAGATTATTCTTAATACATATCTACAGATCACATGGTCACATGAAAGCATTTAATATGTGAATGAGGTGCTGGATCTAATAAAATAGATGCCCACTCTGAGAGCACAAATAGAGCCTTGTACATTGCTAGTACAGACTGTCTGTTCACATTCTGTCAAGCGTATTGTGGAGGTTACAGAACTCCGTGGAACAAAAGCAAACAGACCTTGACTCAGTAATTTAAAGATGTAGAAGATTACACACTGTACCACCTCAAAGTACAAAGCTTTTCCTAATTAAGACAGAATTAAAAGTTGGTTGAAATATTTGTTTGTATATATTTAGCTACTGATGAAATCCTACAAACCCCAGCTGTTCTGGGCATTTGTAATTCTAGATTTAGAAACATAGTAGGCAGGTCTCGTTCTATGAGGGCAAAAGAAAGCACAGAAAAACTGCATTCACCAGCGTTATGGACAACAGTCACATCTAATTTTTGTACATTTTTTGTGTGTTTCTCTATAATTTAACAGTCAGTTGTGATTCTGATTTCTTTTCCTGTCTTTTCTTGCATAAACCAAAGCATTGAACCTCTGTATAAAAAAGGACAAGCTCAAAATACTGATGTTATTGATTGTCCGGTCCAGAATTAAACCCCATAGAGAATATTTGGTCTCACATTAAACACAAACTCGCTTGGGGAGTTTCTTAATTGTTTGAAGTAACCAGTACTTATCAGAACAATACGGACTGCAAATTTGCTCCCAAAACTTTTAAAGACATTAAAGTGACAAACTTCCCATCTATCATTCTGGCTAATTTACCTGCTAATGATTTGTTATTAGGACCATTAAAAGCTGAATGGTTTCCCATTTCGGGCCCTTTTTTACTGTGTGCTAATCATGTGTTCATGTTTATTTAGTGGCTTATAGTTATTACAGTTTTTCTTATTTTAAAGCAGTAACTTGTACAATGTGAAAAGAAATATTAATTTAAAAATCCTAAAATGTATTTAAACTTTTTATGTTATAGCACAAATTCAAGAATTCTGTGAATAAGCAATTATTAAAATGCGGATCTTTTAAATTATAAATTATTATTTAATCATAAATTAGACCTTATTTCTCAATGTTATAGAGCTTTTTCGTCACTTCACTGCATTTCACAGCTTTTTCTACACTGGACCTTCGTATTTACAGCTTCCTAGTGTCCTACTAATCATTTGAAGCCAAGTTGCACAATAACACATTAGCACATCAGCTCATTAGATTGTTAGCACGATTGCATTTACATTATTGAAAACACTGATTTTTAATACTTGAAGAGCATTGTGAACTATGAGTACAATCATACGTATTTTATTGCATGTATAAAGGTGAGCAGGTTTCAGCTGGGGTTTTTTTTTCAGGTCTTCAGTCCAGTTTAATTACTTGCTTTCTGAAATATTTGTGTGTGGAGAATTACTCTTAGCCATGAGGGTAAATTACTACCCTCAATCACAGTCAATGTGTGTTCAGGCCAGCTTTTAAGCAGTCTGCCGGCCCATGTAATCTATCACGCATTAAATGAGTGCAGCAAAATCCATCACATTGTACTGAGCATAACTCGCCGAGTCTTCCCTGCAGGCAGCTGGGTGTAGCAGGGTTGTGTCAAACAGTTGAAGGGAGCACGATTGTCTTTATTTAGCTTTGAATACTGTGACTTCCAGGAAAATTATTTTCTTATTACATGAACAAATTACCTTTTTTAATAGACGCGTAAAATGTCTGAAAGGTCAAGGTTCTGCTGGATCTCAAGACTATGAAATTCACTTGCTATTAACATATTGAAAAGAGCTATGGTAAGTGAGCGCTGTACCATTGCTCAAAAGGCAGGCAGATGTAGACTCAATAATTAGTCCTCGGCAGGTCATCAGCTTGAACCCAGTGCTTTTTATCATTTCACTCCCTGCGGTCTTTTAATCTGATGGGATATTTAATTGCCATGCATTGATGCTAATCAGCACAAACCCTTTTGGTTCACCTACACTGGGTCAAACTCTCTTCTTAATGTTCTTCTTAAGTGAGAAAATCTTTCCAGTGTCGGAACTGTTCAGGGTGATAGCTTCTAAATGGAGGGCGTAAAAAATTGTTGCCTCGGAGTCTATGCAAAACTTTTTGACCTTTAAGCCCAACAGAAGCCATTCATTGTAGTACAATAAAAAAGACAGTCTAAATGTTTAGATCTTTACAAGGGCTGTTTCATCCATTTCCAAATAGCATAAAATTAAAGATGTGTTTCTTTAGTATTGTACGTAAGATTATTTTGATATTTTTACCTTTCACAGTTCCAAATTAAATAAATAAATAAAATGAAGTAGAAAATTTTGCACATTGCATGTTTAGTAACTGTCACACTTCCATGTTTTCCCGGCTGCTTTGCTCCCCCGGACTCAACTTCCCAAAGGGCATCGCTCATTGACGTGGCACCCACATTTCCCCGGTCGTCCAATCAGCTTTGCTCTAAGGCTTCAGAGTTTTAGCCCAGCTGATTCCGGTTCACCCCAGCATATAAGCATTTCACTCACACTTCCTCATTGCAAAGTTTTGCAGACATAGTTAGCAACCCTGAGTGTTTCATTCCTGAGTGTTTTCTGACTCTGGATTCAACTCTCTTTGTTCTTGACCTCCTCTTTCACTTATTCTCTATTGGCTTTCTCGGTTTGATCTTCTTTCTGGCTTTCGACCTCCTCTTTTGTTTCTCTGACCATCCTCTCGCCTAGCCCTTCTAACTTGTCTACCTCACTGCTTGTTTATCCGGGTTCTGACCTCTGCCTGCCCCTGACTGCGATTTCGCCCTCCCCTTTAATGTTGAGTCGTGTGTTCGACTGCCCTATTATTTAATAAAGCCAACTTGACTTTTAGTTCTGCTCATGTTGGTCCAAGTTCTTTGTATATGACAGTAACACACCCTGTGACAAGCATCATAGTTAAGTGTTAAGTGTTAGCCAGCTAATTGTTTTTTAGTTCTTGTCTGGGGTACTTTAACTCATTGTTCTTTTTAAAAGGCTTCAAATGAGATGTCAGATGTCTTCAGTCATTATGCATGCACTGCTCTTTAGAGGTCTATCTATATACAGTATTTTTATATATACAGTATCATTATACTTGGGTCAAGGGATTGTAAGGGCCATGACAAAACCTTGAGGTAGTCTGTTGTGGATTTTGACTTGTGTTTAGGATCATGATCCTGTTCCAGAAGCCATAATCCTGTTCCATCTAGACTGCAATGTTTGCTTCCAGAATTTGTGAAAATTTAATCCATTTATTCCACTTACAGTAAAAGAGTTCCTACCTAACAATGCTACAAGCAGTTCTTTTGGAAAGCATTCTTCGTCTTCCGGACCTCATCGTGACCTCCACCTGCTAACTGTTAATTACAATACGAACTGAGGAAACTGTTCCCTGAAAATGCTTTACTATCTGGTTATAGCCTGCTTTGTGGGCATCAATTATTTTCATTTTTTAGAGCGCTTGGCAGCTGCCTAGAGGTGCCTAAAAGAGAATACACTAATGTTTCTTAAAATGGTAGGAATGAAAGGAATTCTCGCTTAACTATTACCAGGTTTTAAATTCTCTTCTGTAGCATGTTTTATTTATTTATTTGTAGTTAGTATTTATTTGTAGAGCAGCAAGCATAAAAAAAGAAAAAAAAAGAAATAAAAAGAAAGAAAAAATTTGAATTTTCTTCAAAAATAATAATGTAGTGTTTAGGTTTTAAATGATTTAAATCTTTCAGAGTGGTTTGAAATGGCCCACATAAGAGAAACCAACCAACTCTGAGCTTTTCAGTGCCGTGGTGAGAGAAACCAGATGTCTGAAGAATTTAATACTGCTAAAAGCTGCCTTGGAGGAAACTATTACATGAAATAGACAGCCTGCTGCCTGAGGCAATGTTTTATGATAGTTTTGAGGAGGTTTTAGCCTGAAACATATATTTTTAATACTTTCATGGCAGAAAGTGGTATATAAAAGGTATTTTATTATTTCGTTTTTCCCTGAATTAACACCATTTTATCACTATCGACATAACCACTGAATCATCAAGTATGTGGAATTTACATGTTTGGTATGTGGTACTGATATTGAAATGTTTCAGTCAAGCCTTCTGCAGGTAACTCTGAGCTTATGGGGCAGTCGTGGACTGGAGGTTAGGGAACCAGCCTTGTTACCGGACGATTGCCTGTTCGATTCCCTAAAATGACAGTAACAAGTGAGGTGCCCTAGAGCAAGGCACCTAACCCCCAACTGCTCCCCGTCGTGTATAGGGCTGCCCACCGCTCTGGGTAAGTGTGCTCGCTGCCCCCTAGTGTGTGTGTGTGTGTTTCACTTCACGGATGGGTTAAATGTGGAGACTAAATTTCCCTACTGTGGGATTGAAATCTAACTCTTAGAGAGGTAAAGTAAACACTGAAAATGTGTTACAGAAAGGTGTTTGAAAGCTAAGCATTTGGATTTTAAATGCATCTGCTCCCTAATGAAGCCTGTCTGTATGTTTGTTTTACCTTTTCATCTTCTTTACAGCCTTCTTTAAAGCATTGAGAGGAAGAAAATATCTTGTCCAGCTTATTGATAGCTGTCCAGTGTCCTCACCCTCTTTTGCATTCACAAGTTGTGAAGCTGTAAGCATATCAAGGGTGGGTGAAATAACACCTGGGATTAGAAAGGCCCGGGCAAAACATACATCACTCTCTTGCACGGTACAGCGACGTCCTCACAGCATAGCAGAGTGCATTTTCTGGCCTTTTCTTCCTCTCCAGCAGCTGCTGTAAACCGTAGCTGTGGTCACAGTATCTGTCTAATGAAGCACAGGCTGAGGCAGCGGAGGAGTGCTTTAGTCACAGTCTCAAGGCTGCAGAGTCTGCCACACCGACAATCCTCTAAATCCTGCCTCTGAACAGCTCCAGAGCAGTGTGGGCATGAAAGAATGAAAGCCGTTCTATTCAGATGCAATGTCTTCTTGTTGGTGTCTTTCCCAGAGGAACATATGCTATTACACACCTCCATAATACACATCGGTAATGCGAACAGTTCACTGAAGTGTTGACATCGGCTCAGTACTGAGAGTTCCTTAATTAAAATGCTAGATGTCTGGCATCTTTCGACAGGACTGTGTGGTAATACTAGTCACGTCTGGCATTGTTCTGACAAGCATGCAAAACACATATCACATTTTCTCAGGCGGGTAATTAAAGCATTGCTAAATAGCACTGGAGTTGGATTTCCGAGTGACTGAATTTTAGTAGTTGCTTCTCCCTGTTGCTCTTTCACAGTTCTTCCTTTATGTCTGACTTTGGAGCCAAATTGTCAAGCTCAAAGACAGTGAGATCAAAGCCTTGTTTCTTTCTATAAAGTTGAACAGTCTGTAAGCAGCACATTCACTACAGGCAATTTGTTGTAATAGACAACTCGGACGATGAAAGACATCCACCATTTTGGTTCTTAATCCTTTTCTAATTACTCAGTCATGGCTAGAAAGGTTCCGTTCAAAATGTATTATGCATCATGGTTTTGTTGATTAAAATTATTAGCAGGTATTAGCATCACTTGGATTAGGATAGTCATAATGAAGTCTAAAATTAGACAACTGGATATATCCAAGCCTTATTGGAATG
Source organism: Prochilodus magdalenae (assembly GCA_024036415.1). NCBI lineage: Eukaryota > Metazoa > Chordata > Actinopteri > Characiformes > Prochilodontidae > Prochilodus > Prochilodus magdalenae. The sequence goes on from JAMWET010003139.1 coordinate 24,724, forward strand.
GTTAGGGTGTCGTGTTTTGACCTTCTTGTCCAACCCGCTATAACCCAGCAATGGAAGGTAATATGCTGGTCACCAACAAAACCAGCACCTGTTGTGTTTTGGATACCGGTACACTGCTCAACCACCATGGCCAGCATTCTGGGTGGCCAGCTAGCGTATCATTAATCCAGCCTACAGGAAAGTTCTACTAGTCAGACTTACCAGTTTCCTCAAGTTCAACACAAATAACAGGACTCTCTCTTTGTTTAAATGATTATTACTGCCTCTTCATGACACAAATGAATTTAATATCATATTTGAATTATTTGTGCTACCTTAAATGTTGCAGCAGGCAATTGTGCCTTACTGCTGTTTACTATTAGGGTGTACAGGACATGCAAATAAGAAACCAATTTTCTTAGAACACTGTTCATCTTGTTCTTTATCATTATCTCTTTTTGTTTAGTGCAGCTGTATTTTTTGTTCATTGTCACATGATTTAGATTTTAAACTAGCAGTTGCTTTTATTATAGTAAGTATATAATAAGCATTGCTATATGTTTTATTTTTTATTAAATGTTATGTGTTGTCATGCCCTCAAAGCATCTATCAGATTTATCAGCTTTTACCAGACTAATGGTAATAGGCCCAGCCCCATTTCACAAACCTGATTGAAATCTCATCATTACACTGCCTACTTAACAAGTATAATTGAGCAGGCATAATTGACCACAGTTGGCCTACTTGTGGTAATCACTGTTATTAGTTAGCCATTTATTTTACAGTACATCAGCTAGCAAGAAGAGGGCCCCAAAACACAGCCCTGCTTGAGACTTGACTGGCTTGACTTGTTACTTGGTGACTTGTCCATACATAATAAGGTTTCTGGTTCAAGCTGGTGTAATAATTGGAAACAGATGCAATCATCTAGCCTTCCATGATGTACTATAAAGGTCTTTTTGTCTGTTTAATGCATCTACACATTGAAAAGGAGCAACTGATTCACTTTTTAAGATGGCCTATTTCATGTTTTTTAATGAATTAAGTATACAGTATTATTACAATAGACTGATCACTCTAGACGATCACATGGTAATTCGTGACTGAGCAAGTCTTAATCACATCCTCCACTACATTGGCTTTTGTGCTGGAAATGGTACGTTGGACTGGCTTTGAAGCCCCTCTGCACCTACGGACCCCTTCACCCAAGCTTATTTCCAGCTCTTTACGCTGCAGTCCTCCAGGGACAGAAGAAACTAGGTCTGAAGGCTTAAGTGGAGAGTCAACAAGTGCCTTTGCTAGCTCTTATGCTGACTCTCTACCGTGTGCTGTTTTCACAATGGCAGCAGCTTCAGGCTCACGTTTTCATGCAGTAATCCTGAACTTGAAAAAAACATTCTTAAAAATATGAAGCAATGGCTCTCAGTGATGACTGAGTAAGAGGCTTACAAATAACAACTATAAATAGCACTCTAGCATCACAGCTCTTTCCAGCTACAGCAATGAAATGAAAAAAGGAAATAAGCTGTCTAGCTAACTTAAGGCAGCACCTGAATATTTAAACATTGATGTGCATGATTATCTTATTCCATAGCAGGCCAGCAGAGCAATCACAGGACCGTGTAACTTAATCGTTTGGGCACCCCTGGTCAAATTATATATTTGGTCGACTGTGAAAATAAGTTAACATGCCATTTTGAGTCACTCCATGACAGTTGGGCACAATACCATTCGTGATGTTGACGTGCCCTACCCACCAAGATTAACTCACCAATCCCTGGGTGCTCAGATGCTAGTATATCTTGACTTATTTGTGTCCAGGGGTGTGTGGGCATGGCGGTGGGGGTGTGAGAACTTACATGAGTTTATGAGACATGACTTATCAATACTCTAAATGTGTTCTGAAGATGTTAACTTCTTTTGCATTAGAATGGAATATATCACAGACTATATTTAGGACAATGTATTCAGAATCCAGCCATCATTACATCATGATCAAAGTAAATCCAACCCTGTTTGTCTGACTGTTGTCCAGAAATGTAAACCAAGATAAATCCATCTATTCTTTTAAATAGGTTCGATAATTGTGACCCTGTTTTCCATTTATGAATACTTAATTATGATTTGTACTCTGGTTTTGACTTCAGTTTGAACTTCTGTGGTACAGTAAAGACTCATTAATGTAGCATTACTATAAGAGATGAAAACACTTACGTAACTAAGGTAATTTGCATATTAAGTTAAAAATGCAATTGTAACACAGTAGTGTTTATATTTTGTTACTGGCTAAATACTTAGATTTTCTTTGTTAATAGAATGTTGACATAACATAGATCATCAGGTTGTAATTTTTTTTGGCAAAGGATGGCAAACCATTACACTATGTTAGATAAAATACAGCCACCCTTATTTGTCACTGCAGCTTAGAATATTCTTTTGTCTGTTTACTGCATGATATATTGCGGTTGATTCAAAAGGGAATAGTCATATTCCCATCTCTCTTAATACAGGATAAAGCATAACATTTTGCAGTGTAGTCCTGGAGATATTAATCTTGTTTATTCTAGAAGTTATAAGGCATGATTACTACTTGGCCAGTGTTCCTTTGAACTGTTTCAGTTGTTGGCGGTGTGGCTGTATTGGTATTCCACAAGCATGGCTATGGTCTCCCTTTTTAGTGCAAATGAGTTAACATTGCTAGTTTTGTACGGATCCATGTTTGCTGTGGAAGTACTAAACACTTTTATTGTACTTCAGTCAATATGACAACGTGTACTCCTGTGCATGTACAGGAAGAGCAGTCTATTTTTATTGCACAGCTGTGGAAGACGTAACCTATATTGTAACATAACACAACATTTGTTCTGAGAAGCATCCTCATGTCTTCATTAACTTTTCAAATTCTGAATCAGCATCAAATCCAAACTGTAACTGGACCAACAACAGGTTTTGGCATTCTCAGTAAAGTTATCTGAAATATACTGAGCTCCAGCTGGCTCCAGTATTTACAGACATTTCAACCTCCCTGTGAAGCTGGGCGTCGTTCCAATGTGTTTTAAACAATCCATCATTGTTCCTGCCCAGCCAGGCTGCCTCAAAGGACTATCGCCCAGTAGCCCTTACATCAGTCGTGATGAATTACTTAGAAAGGCTGTTCTAAGACTTCATCACCTCATCACTGCCAGACTCCATGGACCCACTACAGTTTGCATACAACCACAACTGCTCCACAGAAGATCCCATCACACATCTGCTTTACACAACACTGACTCACCTGAACATTGTGTGTGTGATTGTATCAAAATGATGATCTTAAACCTTATTTTCAGCACTGGAGCTCCCAGGGTTGTGTCCTGGGCACTGCTGTACACACTGTGCTTGTCCACCTCCTCTACCACCACTGATAGGTTTGATAACAGGTTTGATGTTGTAGTGGGTCTGATCTCTGACACTGGTTAGAGCGCCTACCTGGAGGAGATTTACACTTGCCCAGGACTTTTACACCTGCACTACTGAAACCATCATCACAGGAACATCACAGCCTGGTCTGGGAAAAGCACTAAACAACACAGATGGGTGTCTTCAGTTGAGCACAACATTCAGGCCAAGCTTTCTGACTTACAGACTATCTACTACCAGTGGTGCTGAACCAAGGCCAAAAGGATTGTAACAAACTCCAACTTTCCCAACAATGGACTTCTCTCTCTCTGTTGAGGTCAAGGGAACGGTTTTGTCCCTGAAGGAAAACCTAAAGGATGAGGAGAAGCTTCAGAAATTTTGAAATGTAGTGGAGTTAAAATAAAAAGTCCCCCAAAATGGAAACACAAGTTACAATCTCTGTTACTGTCCATCACTGATACTCTGCTATGTGGGTCATTCTACAGCAGTGGTCCAGAACGCACATCCAAAATCAATACAAAAACTTAATCAATTCCTTTTGCTTAAAATGGCCTTATAACGGAATTATCTTTATGGTACTAAGACACACGACTGAACATTCCACAAAAATCATAACACTACAGAAACTCTGCTAAATGGTGATTTTTGGTAATGAAAGTGTTTGATAGTTTTGGACTCAAAATGCCAGTTCAATCAAACAAAGCTAATAATATTTTCACTAAAACACAGAAGCATTTTCCCCATGACGATGATTCTGATGATTCTGATGATTCAGTCTTTATATATTTAGGGTAATATTTTCTTGGTTTGGTTTAAACATCGTCCTTGATTTACATTTATCAAATCGTTTACATCATCCTTGTAAATATCTCAGTAACTGAATGCTTTATTCAGTTGTTTTTTTAGATTGTTTTTTATTCTGTGGGACCACTGTATAAACTTATTCAGTTAGGTGGTCTATATATAATACAACCACAACTGTGGATAGTTTTGTATTCTCTTGGTACGGCTACCTCTTCTATTGTGAGTTTGAAGGATGGGTTTGAGGATGGCTGTGGATGAATCATTTCTGTGTGTGTGTATGTGTGTGTGTCTGCCAGTATCTGTGTGTACGTGTATGTGCCAGTGTGTGTGTGAGAGACACAGTTAAATGGAGTTGAGTCAGTGAATAGGGAGTATAGAAACTATGCACATCATCCTGCTGCAGTGATTCTTGGCCATCTTCATGCTATCTGACGTCATTGGTTAATTTTTTCCTTTCTTTTATTCTCTGAAAATGCCTTGACGCAAAAAAAAAAAAATAATCTCACTAGCAAATAATGTTTGGCATGGGTGATGAGTATCAATCATAACCACATCCAACACAATGGCTTTTGTGCTGGAAAAAGTATTCGTCTGCCTGACTTTAAAGCCCCTCTATTTTCACTGAACCCATCCTCATTTCCAGCTATTTAGCTTTACTCTGCAGTGCTCTGGGGACAGAAGCAACTAGGTCTTAAAACGTCCAGAGTCAACAAGTTTCTCCACTATGCTGATGCACTTCTGTTTTCACAGTGGCAGGTGATGGAGGCTCATATTTTCCCATGGAAATCTTTAAAATGAAATTAGGATTATGTCCACTGTTAATACATGTCCAAAATCTTTTGAAGTGCACATATGCGGCATATGCCTTGTGAATGAATACGCATCCTAAGAGCAGCTGCTGTGATACGTTAACCTCTGTGTGGTGTTGGTGGCGTTTGTTAAAGATGCATGCTGCTTTGTGAACTCTTCAGAATGTTTCATATTTCTTCATAAATACACACATCATTAAAAGAATAGTTGCACCCAGAAGGAATCAGCTAACAGGAATTAAACTTGGTTTTGACATTGTGTAAATGATTAAAGTTTATGCTCGACTGCACATGTAATGAAGCAAGGAAGGGCTTATTGCTGTACATTACTGACCCAACAGCCATGACTGCTAACTTTAAGCATACAGATCATTACAATGACTGCCCTTAACACCACATCGCTGTTACCAAAGACTGCAATGGTGTTGTGGCAGACTGTCACGAAGTGACTCAGAATCATGTTCAGTGACGATTCTCACTTTTGACTTGGTGGAGAAGGCCTGGTGTCACCCCACCTCCAAACCTACTACAACATCTGCAGGAACTGTAAGATGTGTAAGAATATTCAAGCTGCATGGGATGGATTATTGCCGGACACCACTACACCTCTACAACTCCATGACGAGATGTTAGCTAACCTGGCAGTCCAACACCATACTAAGAGACACTACTTCTGTAGGTGTAGCTCAATGCATATTGCTCATATTCAGGTCATATCATCAAGTTCTCAAGTTCTCTTTCTATTTATATATATATTCTCTTTATGTACTTGTTCTATGTACTTTACTAATTAAAAAAAAAATTGATATATGATTATAATATACATAAAACTTTATATTATGCTTAATGTATTGTTAGGGAAGATGATCCGATATTACATATTTGTTATTGGCAAAGTAGGTGGTCCTTTAATTTCAGTACTTTGTGTGAAGATCGCTGTGATGTCTTACTCTACATTGGCTCTACAGTTGTTTGCCATGTTTTGTTGACTTTAAATAAAGGGATCATGTTTTTTGCTAATACGCTACATAGCAGACCTCTGAGGTCCTGTTGTGTCACCTTGTCCTTAGCATCCAGATGTGCCCTGCACAGGCCAAAGGGCCTGCCAGTGACCCCTGGGATTTCAAACCACAAGGCTTGAAGTGGCTTAATGACTGCGGAAAGGCCATTGCTGTTATTTTTGTTGCCGTTGAATTTGTAATGAATAAATAAGCAAATGAAATAAAGGTCCCTAAGCCTAACATATTTTTCCAAAATATAAAGCTCCCCTACACCAACAATGTGCAGAAATGTGCATGACACAGTTTGGATAAACTAGGGATAGCATATGTTGGCTATTGCACAGAATGACCTATGTTGTTTGTTTATATTACATTCTAACACTGTTCAAAGCACATTTTTAAGATCTAAAGGCTGTATGTTTTGTGTCCTCAAACATTTCTGTGTCTTTTGAATTGTGAGGTTGTACCTATGTTTCATAGTAATGTAATATCTGTACCTGTGCTTGTGAGTGTGTGCTTGCTTTTACTGAATGGAGTGCCTGAGCTAAGCTTGCACTGTTCTCCTGGAATATCTTAGGAGTTCAAGTAAGTGCTATGTTTTTCTAACAAACCGTGTACTAGATGGCTTAATGCCCTGCTTATTAACACAAAGCTCAATGACTTCTCAAGACTATTATTTCAATCCAGTAGAGAACTCACAAGCTGCAATAGTGCCTAAACCTTCCCATCTGTTAAGTAAACATGCAATACAGACATGTTTACATGTTAAGGACACATGTAACAGTTGTTGCATGCTTACTATACATTAGTCAATCATTGTTAATGTATTACTTCATGTTAATTAGGGAACACTTAATGTAAAGTGTTACCATGTAAGCTAATACACTAGTAGTAACAGCAGTTCTACTACACTAAAACAGCCTGCTCTTTTCTTTTGGATACCTTTTCTAATTAAGCGTCCTGTCCCAGAAGGATCCATCCATGCTCATTCATACTTTGCATCAATGTGTAAGACCTACATTTGACCTACATTTCGTCACTGTCCAGTGAAAAACATGTATCTCCATTTTTGTCCATTTTGACTTTTATGCATCATTTGAAAACAGCAGCTCCTATTTACACTTTGTGAGATTTGCATGATGAAAGGAACAAGTGAAATGGCCCAAAAGTCCTTGGTAAAACTTCTGGTTCCGTTGACTTACATTAAAATTGAATGAGGTTTTTGGCCTCTCCTGTAAAGTTGCCTTTTTGGAGATACTTATTTTTCTTTGGACAGCGATGATTTGTTTTTGCTTATTTCTGTATGACAAGATGTCCTAAAGGCCTTTGGAAAGTCATATAGGTGCAATGTTCAATGACTTACTTGACTAGACTTACCAGGTGAACTTCTGTTTTTGTCTTTGTTTCACGCTTCTGTTTTTTACTTGGGTTACTGTTTGTTATGAAGAGAAAGTGGCACTTGCTGTTAAGTGCACACATAGTGATGCTGAGCAGTTGTTTTGTAAGTCTAGCACATTGTTGATTGGTCAACCCGGAGATCACATAAGCGTTACATTTGACCTGTCAAACTGTGTTAGATGTCTTTGTGTCCCAGTATTAAACATGGTAATAAACTCTTAAACCAACCCTTACTACACGACCTTTAAATCCTGATGCTGAAAATGGGTGAGACCCCACACATGATGATAGATTACACTACTCTTCTGTCCTTCTTAGTCATCCTTTGTTCACCACAGCCCCCACATTAGAATATTTGCCCTCAGCAAAGTACTACACTTTCCAATTATGCTTAGAATTTACTATGAGCATGCATAATTATAGAGTACAACAAACATCGCAGACAACAACAAGATGAGAAACGTATGCCAATGTAATTTCTATAATGTTGAAGGGTAAAATAAATTCTATCCGAAATTAAATATGCTAACATTCCAAAGAGGTGCTACAGGATTTTAGCATTATTGTAGCAATGGTATTTGGATAACACTAGCCAGCTCTTACTCAGGTTTCACACTGTGTTTCCTATGAGACAGTGTTTTCCATAACACTGCAGGTTGTTAAGTGGTATACACTGGAAATGTTTAATATTATTTTGGACATATATTCAGTTCAAAGATGCTACGATTGGACTTAACACCACGGGATAATCTGATAAGGATTCAAAGATTAGGCCACCCAGGAAACACGTTTTAAGATTGTTGGGAAAGCTGAAGGCTTTAAAATCAGCTCGGCAATCCTGTTATCCTGTAATCCTGTGGGCCAGGCATTAACTGACATCATGATATTAGCAATCTCACCAAAATAGCTCACATAAATGGGCAAGCTTCATCAAATGTGGCATTTAATTAGGTTTACATGTGTGCTATTTTAAAACGGAATTGCCTTTTAACTGTTATATACTTACATTTCTATTTAAGGCACGTATAAAGACTGTTACTTGTTGATGAAGATAAATCATTACACCACATCAACATCGAATCATTTGTCACTCCTGCTCTGACCAACAAAAGCTTTGAAATGTCCCTGGGGGACCTGACTTGCAAAAATCCATTGGAAGTGTCCCTAACACTTCCAAGGGAGCAATTATCTGTCACCCATGTAGGTCAAATCAAGACCTAAAACATCAGAAACATATGACACATTGATGGACATCCTGCAATGATGCACCAATAAATGCAACAGCAGCACAACTCTTGTAACTATTAACTTGTTTGTTGACAACTCACATCCCATGGGCCTGCTGTGGTCTGTGGGCCTTGTGTTTGACATACGGGCTTTAGAGAAATCTAACTGATAGGCAAAATCCATTCCGGCCCAGAAAATGATTCAGATTTACTATTATTTAAGTTTCCTTAATTATACATGGCAATGTGATTTGTGCTCCACCCCCTCCTGCAAACAACAATGTTTGACTTAGTGTTTTTGTCAGACTTGTGTCTGCAACACGATGACATACACTATTATATAAGGCCTCTGCAGGTTTCAGAGCCAGTTGCTGCAGTTGCTCCCTGGGGGCTGTGTGAGCTGAGAGAGGGCTTAATGATGACAGAGTTTAATCCTCACTGGCCAGAAGGTCCACTGACACCTCTGATTGTATTCAATCTAAAATGTAAATCTTAGTCATATTTCCTAAAGACACTATACGTATGGTACTATGTCATGCACTCTGGTAGCATAACAGTTTACTTTCTTTATCATTTGAATTATGCCATTGCAAAACCAAAATGTAGTGTTTGTTAAAACAACTTATACCAGAATATAAAATAAATTAATGATAAATAATATCATAAAATAAATATAGTCACCACTGTGGATCTGGAAGACTGGGATTAACCTGCAACAATGATCGGAAATGTTTTGTTTAACCTACAGATGATTAAATAAAGTTGCAATTGCATGGGGATTTCTACTGCACCAATGGATCTCATTAAAACAAACATTGTGAGATTGGCCATTATCTCATGTGGGTTGCAAATGGTGATTGTGCTGACTTGACAACACCTAGCCAGCTAAGTAATGACAAAAGGAAAAGTGGACATTGAGCACAGGGGATTTTCAGGTCACATGGGAATTCAAAAACCTCAGGATAATTAGGATAAGCCTGTTTGTGAGTAGGAGACAAAATACCCTGACAAATTTAGAGATTTAGACAGACTGCAGACTGCATTTTACCTATCATATGGGTTTACCTTTGTCGTTCTACAATTATGGACTGTGGTTCCTCTGATTCTGTTTACTCTGTTATTCCCCTAATACCCTGTTTTTACATTTAAAAAACATTGTTCTTTATATGAGTGGTGGACCATTTTCAGCACTGCAACCACGTGACACTAACATGGTGATTATGTGTTAATGCATGCTGTGCTAGTGTGAGTGGATCAGACACAGCAGAGCAGCTGGAGCATTTAAACACTGTCGATTTACTGATCCCTCTATTAGACACGACTTATCTTGCTGGTCCACCTTGTAGATGTAAAGTCAGAGGCCATAGCCTACCTGATGCAGCGCTTGTGGTGGTTATCCTCTAGTCCTTGATCAGTGGTCACAGGATGTTGTCCCCTTTTAGAGGTTCTAGTGGAGTTAATATGTGTCTGTAAGATTTGCAAATGATTGCATTCTTTTTTATTTACAATTATTTACATTTTACACTGCGGCCCTTTATTTTGGTATTGGCGTTGTATTTAAAAAAAAATCCATAAAGGAAACAGTTTTGTTTGGTAACCACAGCTTACTAGGTTTCTGGGAAGAAGAATTCTTAACTGCGACTGTTCACTCATAAAAAAACATTTAATTTAAACATTTAACTAACACACAGCCTCTCATGACTCCATTGGTTTTAATGAAATATTATCCAATGTTGAACACTTAAAGCATATTTTGTCTGGTTTCTAGTTACGCAGTTATTAACAGTTTGGCCCGAGTGCTTATAGTGTGCATCTGTTAGCAGGATTCTCCAGAAAATGTTGATGCTCAGACCCAGACACACTGTGTGGGTGGGAAAAAGAGCCCACTCCTTTGACTTCTACATAAGCCATGGATGCAAGCAATTGAGCTGTATTGCTTTGAGATTGCCCCTGGAGAAATGAACACAAAGCTAATTACTCACAGAAATAAGACATGGCCTAAGTTGTGGTTCCCCCCACGCATCAGCACTGGTGTCACATTAGTGAACTTTGAATTGTGAACAGCTCTCCATTGTAAACTTAAAATACACACACACACACACACACACACAAACACACACACCCACACACACACACATACACACACACACACACACACACACACACACACATACACTGTGAGTCTAAATATATTCAGTTCTTTTTACAAACCTTTCTCAGTCTAACTCAGAACTATTGCCTGGTTTTAACTCATTTCTGAGAACATTTTCTTGAATTATTCCAGAATGTTTAGATGCAGTGTTTGGCAGATTGGTGAGCCTTTGCCCCTCTGAGAGACTCTGCTTCTCTGAAATGCTCTTTTTATACCCAGTCATTAGATTTAGTTGTAAATTGCTCCTCCAGTTGTTTTTAATAAGTACCACTTTGCTTGTCCAGTCTTTTGTTTCCCCTGTCCCAATTTTTTGAGATGTTGTGTTGCTGCTTTTTGTGTTGCTGCTAACCAGTTCTAAATAAGTTAATCATTCTCATGAAATGGAAAAATGTCTCACCTTGAACATCTGGAAAACTGTGAATACAATATATGTCTATGAGATTTGTAAATCATTGCTTCCTGTTTTATACCCATTTATTTACATGGTTCTAACTTGTTTGGAGTTGGAGTTGAATTTGAAATGTATTATAAATGTAAAAACAGTTTATTTTTTTATTTATTTTGTAAAATAATTTTGTTTTGTAACCACAGAATACTATGAACTACATTTTGGAACCACTATTTGGAAGAAGAGCTCCTAATTGCCTCCTCATATAAAACACTTATTTATTGTTGGTGTGTTTTAATGCATTGTGTTTAGTCACGCTTTTAGAACGGTAATAAAAAGCACAAAGAGTCAGATGTCAAAAGTTGTTATAATTATTGTGTCAGTTGTTTAAAAAAAACAGGTCTTTTTCACATGCATAGGCTATGGCTTAGTTTGAGTATCAAGTGTAAGATTTTGAGCCATTATCTGATGAATTTGATGAACAATGAATATCACACTTTTTTTTAAATGCTATCATAGGTTAGCATAAGCTCACCAGACAAAAAAATGTCTGTGTACCTAAAATGTACCTGACAGCATGTGAAACCTTCACGAGCATGAATAACAACTGTAATTTATTAAGCATGGATGGGACAAGTTTCTGAATGTAGGTGACATCAATGTTCACCACTCTTGCATTTAATTGCGCAGACTAGATTCGGTGGTCTTTCCTGGCACAATTCAAAGGAGAATTTCCTGTAGACTAGGATTTTAATCACTGCTGGTAAACCGTGTGCTTCCATACACCAGCAAATTCAGCTACTTTCTTCATACTATGGTCTTTGGCACACCAAAATGCAATTATCTTATTTTCCCATTCATTAACATTTGGCCACACATTGACCAAGACATTCATTGTGTTGTACCACATCTTCTTAATCTATGAAACCTGTTGAACAACCTGTTATATATTTATTACATGCAAAAGCTGGTAGGTTTAAGGCTGACTGATAGAGAAGGCAATGTGAGAAATATGACCAGCAAGCTCTGTCCTTTAAAAGTAAGACTTGCCTTTTTATTACTGTGTTGTAACTGTGTAGTAGTCATTTTTAATGTATATATGATCTTATTAATAGCCATCAATAAACCCATTATAAGAATGATGTCAAGAAATCTTTGTAAATGCATGTTTATTTTCATCAGGCTTTTTTAATGATTCCTTTTGCAGTGAAAGCCCAAATAACTCAGTTCTAATAGTAATAAATAGTGCCTTGCTTTGCAAACTTCATCTTTTCAGTTGCAAAGCCTGTTTCAGAACATTGGTGAAGTGGACTTTCCTAAGAAACATCACGTTTTTCATCCAAAGTGAATGTTCATTCAAGACATCTATACTGTACATCTGCCTTTAAGTAACTGAACTCAATTTCTCTTTAGAACTCATGTCAGTCTAACAGGTAACAGATTCTCCCAGTACTAAGGTCATGTTTTCAAAGACAAAACTGTAGCACCAACGTAGTGCTCTTCAGAATTATTATTTAAAAAATGGTAAAGGTTACACAAAGGAATATTGTTGCCTTTCATAAATCTGGCCGTGGATATAGAAATGATACCTGAAAATACAAATTTCTGCCATAAGAGCAATATTTCAGAGGTTTGGAGTGCTTGCAGAGGAAAAAGGATGGCTTTTGAATCTGCAGGGATCAAAGCTGGACCGTGCCAGGAACTTTGGGCAGTGGCTGCCCGGGGTCACTAATTCTCCAAAACTACCTAACGAAGCTCTCAGCAAAGAGTGAGTGTTGCAAAACCACATATTTATGCACCTGGAGTTATTAAGGATTCCAGTAATGTCAGTTGGACTGAGATTCTTTTGAGGTGGAGGGTCTATTGTCAGATGAGTCAAAAGCTTTTTGTGCAATAAAAAACAGTGGGTTTGGCATAAAGCGAATAAAAAGAACCTTGTTCCATTTAATGTCAAAGATGACAGTCAATCAATGGTTTGAGGCTTTTGCTGAGTCAAATTTGTTTTCAAGGCTATACAGCTGAATACTCTTAATATCAGGATACTTAAAAATCCAGATCTACTTATCTCCCCTAAGACTGGCTTGTGGTTGGATCTTCCAGTAGGAAAATGATCCAAGCATTCCTTCAAAACCACACCACACGCTGGCCACATAATCAGCTCCTCTAGCAGCCTTTTGGGACCTAAATCTCACTGAAAATGTGTTGGGAGAGCTGAAGAGCAGACTCCAAGGAAAACAGACCCAGGGCTTCAAAGGATCTGGAGAGATTGTGGAAGTGCTCTCGGAGTACTGTGTTTTCAATCTTCATCCAGTGTTATAAAAGAAGGCTCAGTGCTGCACTCTTTGCAAGCACTACATGGAAAGGTGGTGATACCAGTGTTTTTCGGAGTTTAAACCCAATGTAGGTTTAAGCTAATAAACCACAAACACACTTTGTCACAGCCTTTTTAGTTCACCTTCACCAAAGGTGCCAGTAACTGTGGAGGGCACAGCATCTCCTCCATGCTGTTTGTCTGAGTTCACCCAAGGACCCAAGGCTAAACATGTCAGTACATTCTGACATCGACCAGATGGTTCAATTAAGGGAACTCACAGTGCGGTTCAATGGCAGGAAAATGAACAGCTCAATGCTGAGGCCCTCAGATTGATCATCTCCTCGCATGGAGCTGCAGAGAGTATTGGCAAACTGTTAAATAAATAACCCAAACTAAGATTGCGGTGCTATTTTACTCCTCACTGGCTAATGAACACCTGACATGTTTCCAGTATGAGACCAAAAAACATGGCTGATAAAAAAATATACATGGACAGGTCCATTTTCTGCTATTTTAACCTTGAGTTCATCCTCTCAAAGCCAAGTTTAGAGAATGAATCACCAGAGAGAAATATCGCGTATCCTACCGAAATGACCATTTCATCCGCGATAAATGATTCTTCTGCAAGAGAAACATCTTAATGCATTTGAGTGGCAGAGACAGAAATATTTTTAGCCTGCAGATCCTTATTTAGTAGACTGCACACAGAATTAGCCTGCTTTTGGTTCCTCAGAGCTAGATTACTGACTGACTACCGTATTTTCTATTCATAATGGACTTGTCAATCTGTATCAAATAATGTAAATAAGGCTAAAGGCTGCCAAGGGAGTGAGGTGCCTAAGCCACTGACGTTTTTTTTTTTTCTTTCATGAAACACACTACAATTTCCCAATATGAAGTCAAAGCACATTCACCTTAAGCTGTAAGATATGTTGGGTTCTTTTTCTTCAAAAGGCATGAACCAACACTGTTTGCCACATCACCTATATCATCCCGTCGCCTAGCAGCTGAGAGGGCGAGGAGCCTCTGTGGTTATTCAGGAACCATTGATTACTTCCGAACTGGAAGGCCAGCCATGTGCAAATCAGACCCCTTTCCTGCCTTACCAATGAGGATCACATCAATGTTTTATGTGCTTTGGAGAAGAGCACGAGGCTGACCGTAGCAAATGATGCACTGGATTTCAAGCTCATTATGTGCATGAAAGGAGCCTGATGCGAGGGAAATTCAACATGACTGCAAACAGCACAAGGGTTTTATTCTTATTCCAGCTATTGCAAACGTTGAATCATTAGTGATCATCAGGCCGTGGAAATGAATATCAGTTAATCAAGGGCAGTCTCTGGTGTGCTGATCCGGGTGCATAATTATTCTATATTCTATATTCTAATAATATAATTACATATTAATATAATTATATATATATAGTTATAATATAAGCGTAGTCTCTAAATTGTTCTGATCCGGGTGCATAATTATTCTATATTCTATATTCTAATAATATAATTACATATTAATATAATTATATATATATATATATATATAGACAATAGAGTGTACTGATGTACTGTAAAATTCGAGGCTAATTAATAACAATGAATACCATACACTGACTAAATAATGTGCCTTTAGAATTGAGTATTTTGTATATTGCTAGTTATTGGGATTACAGTTCGAACTCTTGTTCACTTAACTGAATTCTAGTGCTGCTTTTTTGCCATTACAAGTACTTTACTATCTACATTATTCAGGTAGTAGGTAAGCCAAACTAGCAAGCCAACTTCAAGCAAATACTCTTTTATTCAACCTAGAAACAGGGAAGAACCACACTGGCTGAAATAGTCATAAAGCAGGCAGGTCAGCTAAAGCTATGAAATGCCCCTACGTGGAGGAATAACTAATTCCTCTGTCCAGCACTGAATAACAGAACCAAGCTTGCTGCCCACATAGCCTTCACATAGTCACAACTACACAGTTGAGTTACATTATTATGACCACATCCTACTTTTGGAAGAACACAAGCTGGTGGTGGCAGGGTTACGGTCTGGGGAATGTTTTCATGGTATTCTCTAGGCACACTCATCCACGTGGAAGGCACTTTTGGGAATTAATTCATCCTTGCAGATCACATACCCATACACGCTGATTGTCTTTCTGGGGCGGAAGCGATCTTTTAGCAAGAAAGTGCAACATGTCACACAACTAGAAATGTCCCACATTGGTTGCAAGAGCATGACCAAAACTTACAAGTCCAAAACTGGCCCCCTACTTCCCCAGATCTGAACTCAACATCGGTGAGACCACCTCCATCATCGTCGTCTCTCTATGTATCCCTCCCCACGCACCCTCCAGCAGCTGTGGAACGCACTGCTGTCACCATAGCTCCAGATACCTGCGACAACCTACCAAAGACCTTACTGAGTCACTTCCAACCTCTAGCTGCTGTCCGTGCTGCACATAGAACTCTGGTCTCTCGAATGTGTATTTACAAAAATTAGGACTCTCATTCTGAGTCCTAGAGTAATGACAGTAATGACTTGTTGAGGAGGGGGACTATCCTCGCCACTGCCGGACCCTAATGAGCTGCTTATGTTGTTTAGAGTCGGCACAATGTATCACCTACCCACTGCATCCTCCGCTATAGCTTTGCTGATCAGATATTATTTGGGTGGTAGACCGTTCTCAGCATATCGGTGGCACCAATATGGAGGTCAGTTCTAATTATCCTTTTATTAGACATGGGCCTACCCACAACCCTAGACTGTAGGTTTTCTTTTTTTAGTTCCCAGGTGTTCATCAATAGACCGTTTCTGATAATCGAAACACAATGTTATCTGACACTGCAGTGACAGTGATATACAAACAAGGCAGCTGTGTCCAATTATGGCCTGTGTACGAAATTTGAAATACCACCCCAACACATACCAGCATGCTGCTATCGTTTCGGTGTCAGTGCTGAGTTAAGAATGGTCCAACAACCAAGTAATATTTGATCAGTAGTATTCCAATCTACTTCGATTGATGGACAGGGTAGTGGCTAGCGGATAAATTGTGCAGTAACAGATGGACTACAGTAAGTGACTGTAAACATACAACATGCACCTGTATGGCGGGTTTAACTGATAAAATGGTCAGAGAGTGTAGGAACAAGAGAAAAGTTTAGAAACGCATTATTGATCCTGCTAGAGAAACTGCAGACTAACAAAGCTCAGTCTGAGAGCAGCACAGCACCACAGTGCTATATAGGAAAAGAACCAGTCAGTCCTGGCATTTTAACATGCAACCTTCTGGTTACTGGGCTTACCTCTCCTTCTGCTAGCCTTCTGGTCACTCATGGTATGTACCCAGTAAGATGGCAACTTGGTGATTTTTGCATCGCTAAAATTGTATTGAACATGATTTTGCATTTATGCGCATTAAAGAAAGTGCTGAAATTCTCAGGATGCATTTTCTGAGATCCAGAGTCCAGAAGACATAATGCATTGGAGACACAACAAGCTGAACAAAGAGCAGAGTGCTAGGAAGAGCAACAAAAGCAGAATCACGATGAGGGAAAAGGAGAGGAGGGAAATTGAAGCAGACGATACTGAATGATAGAGGAAGAGGGGTAAGAGAGAGAGCCCTTCCCTGGGCTTTTGAAGATGGGCTGCGCAGGTGAAAAGGAGGAGACCAGTGAAAGGCATCATGAGGAAGATCAAATGACTCAGGTCTCTGATGACTCGCACTGCAGAACAAAAAGCTGCTTGAGTGAAGAAGCACTAGGCCTATTCCTTGTAGTTTTCTGGTACAGGGTGGTCCACAGAATAAAAATTCAAAGAAGGATTCCTGACTCTCCAGATGGTCTCATCTCAGTAACATGTGATTCTGACACATCCCATTGTAGCCGAGAGCTTTGGAAATGCATTACAGATGAAGATGAGCTTTGGAGGAGAACACTAGAACACCTGAGTTTTAGCAAAAAAAAAAATAGGCTGGCCTTCGATCAGGCACTTAGCACTTCTCCATAAGTGAGGAGGAACAGCACGAAACAGCAAAGTGGCCTTCAGTGAGGAATAAATTACAGCAGGACTTGGATATTCATAGAGAGTTTCATGGTTGTTATTGTTGTTATCATATCTAATGCTGTAAGCTTACTCCCACACAGATAGCTCAGGCCTTTCAATGCTTTTCAGGGTCTTTTTTGGGGGCGAACATGTCCATAAAGCTGTAATCATGGCATTAGTCTGTAAGAATGGTCTTAACTGGCCTTTATACCACAACTGTTTGCATTTGGTGATAATGGACTTTCATCAAATTGCTCACGATCCCCTTTAATGCATAGTAACAGTTGTCCACTGAGCCTGGAGATGGGCAAAACGATGATAAGGACATTTTTATCTCCTCATGCATCTGTGCTCCTGCTGATTATGTTGCTAGGGTGTATGACAGTGTAATTGTGTTGACATTTTAACATGCTGCCTAAGTCCCCCGAGAGTACGTCTTTAAAATACCACCACCTCCACCTTGGAAAGCACCATGTTTCTTGTGGTAAAAGCTCTGAAAATGCACCTCAGAAATGATGCTATTACAGGCTTCACCATGCAAAAACAGACCATCTTCTTTTAGAGTATGCTAATGGTTTTTCTGAAACCTTGGTGCATATATTTTAGACTCTCTACATGCATGGCACTTTGTACTGTGCTGTTAGAGGTATCGAACATTTAGCATGATCTCCTGAGACCAGCAGCATCAGAGGGACAGGAACCTCAAAAGAATCTTAAAGGTCTTTTCTGCATCTTGTTAAGACACGTTGTTCCTTTCCGAGGCCAAATATCCCTTAGATCCTACGGGGGGTTATATAACGTCCTTTTTTCATTTGCAGCTCATTAGAGAGCAATTTAAAGCAATTTCCATGGCACTTGGAAAGAGGAGCTGAAAATGGACAACAGAGCAATTTCTACACTGCCTGCACTGGAGTGACGCAGAAGATGCCAGGAGAAGAGACAGCAAACTGCCCTTTGCGCAACCTTAAGCATATGTTTGGTGCTATGGATACAGCTGTTGGCTGTATCACATGTGTGATCCATGTATTTATCTGTGCAAGATTTTTACCACATTCTACCACTCTATCTACAGTTGCTGTGACAAATGGAAATAGGGCTTGGGAATGCTCTCCAGCATAAGGGAGGTAAAGCTTGCATTCTAGCACACAGCTAGAAGCAATCTGCATCCCCTTATTACACTAATTTATTGTGATTGCCTCTTCCATGTTTAATAATTACTACCAGAGTGCCTGCATAAGGTTGTTCAAATGTTCCGCCACCCCTTGTTATCTTGAAGAGTAATTCGAGAGAGGAAGTGGTGTGAAAATAAATGGAGATGTTTAAAAAACACAAATCTTAGTTTTGCCTGCCATCTTCCACAATGACAGCTCACATGGCAGTGTTCAATTAGTAGCTTTATAGATAGGTGCCTGAGAGCCATGCGCGTGCTCGAAGCTATCCAGCGGGATTTATCCCTCTGAAACTATTTATACACGGTACGCCTGTGGACAGCAACAAACTAATTGCTCATGACGCATGTTGTGTAAATACAGATGCCACCACCACCCAACGGTGCGCATCAGATTCAAATGGCTACACATTATCAAAACACTAGCAAAGCTGATAAAGAAGGACACTTAGCACTTGAGAAGTGGAATGGAACTAGAGAAAAAAGACAGGGCTATAAAATCAGAAACCCAATTATACCAGACCCATAAACCAGATTATAGACAGGGCTCATATTTGTTCAGACAACAAGTGAGAAGTGATTCAGTACTGAATCTCTCATTTAGACATAATAGACCCAAACCAGTGTTGCAGTGCTGGTTCTATCACATTGTCTGAGAACACAGGGAAGATACTACATCAAGCCTAACTGGAGTTATGATAAGAAGTAGCGAAAGCAGACAGCACATTTACTGATATAAACGATGCCTTCTGTAGTCATAAAACATTTAGTCAAAACAGCCAAACACACAGTGTAGTAAGCAGCACATTAAATCTAGCTTTAATCAATATCAATGTATAACACAACACTTCATAACCTTATTAAAGAGCATAAGCTTGATTTCATATTTCTATCAGAAACTTGGTTAAATGAAAATGGCACACCAACTTTACTTGAAGCTGCTCTTGAAGACTACAGATTTATGCATTCATTAAGACAGGGCAAAGTGTCTTGTAGTGACATGTATTTATAATATTGACTTTACCTGCAAAAACACCCCTGTTGGTGAATATGAATATGTTGCAATCCGCCTTTATACATAAAGTCCTGATATTATTATGTGCCAGCAAGTTGCTTCCAACCATATGCATGGTTGCTGCATTAGAGGATCTTTTCAAGCTCTGTGTTGTAAATTGACTTATATACAGGCTATATATAGACCTCTCAAAAGTCAAACAGTACATTTTTGACAGAAAATGCAGAACCAATCATATCCAACTCATTGTATTAAATTGTATCCATAAGCTATCACAAATTCTGGGGACTTTAACTTGCAAATGGCATCACCCATCAGATGGTAACACGATATAGTTCATTAGACTTGTAGGGACATTTGATTTGAAGCAGTACGTGGAAAGCGCTACCCACAAGCAAATCCACATCCTGGATCTGGTAATCACTAAAGGTTAATACACAACCGTCTCCCTAATTTGTGACGTTTTCATATCAGACCATTTCTGCATATTCTTTCAAGTCAACATAGACGTACAAAAGGCTGAAAGTAATTTTACCCTGAAAAAGATACATAATGAAATAGAGGTTTAACATTTATAATAGTGCTTTAAAAACAATTCTGGTTCCATCCTGTTATGATCTTGTCTTTGATCCGAATGCTAAATTAAAGAAAACTCTTTGACCTTTTTGCACCAGTCAAATAGAAGAAAAACATGCACTCATAAAACTCTGTGGATGAATAACAAAATACAGCAACCAGTAAATAAAGCCAGCAAGTACAATTGCCAAAAATCAGAGCATTTATTGAATAACACTAAACTTCAGGTTATTATATTCTCAATGAACAGATCTCCACCTATAATATTGCCATAAGCATATGCAGACAGCCTGACCTCTGTAGTGTAATTAATAAACCCAAAGATACTGGCAGCATAGACGAACTGATCAACCCAAACTTTTTTGCTAGTGTCGTTTTTAGTGATTTATCCATATATCTTGCACTTTTCTTTCAGACTAAATAGCCTTGATAAGAGAGAGAGTCAAACTGTTCATGTGGACAGACTGTTTCTGCCTGTAAAACACTCTATAACATGAATTCAAATAAACATTAATAGTAAAAATGTAGAAAATATCTTATGAGCCGGGTAAAAGATCACAGATTTGGTTTCAGATTTCTCCTTTATGACTTCAGCCATCGCATGGATTTGTTCCATCAGCAGCTCATCTTATTTAACCTCATCAAGCATTTCTATAAAGAATTTTAGACTTCCCTAAGAAGAGGTTTGGAAATGGTAAACACACTGACATAAATAAAATGTATTTGTATTGCATTCACATCACTAGTATCTCTTCTAATATTAGTGCTTCCTGCTCAATTAGATATTTTAAACACATTTTCTTGAGTGCCTAAACCATTTTCACAGTACTGTATATGTATTAAGGCTAGGTGATATGAAAAATCATATCGCTATGTTTAGACTGAGACAAAGTCAAAGCCACTTGTGAAACGTCATGAGCAACGACTGGTCGTAGAATGGTTTAATAAGCACCTTGAGGCTGTGTCCTTGTAGTTAAATGAATGTTCCGGTAGTCGTATGTTGATCCACATGCTAGTTAATTATAAAAATATATTTAGAGATGCCATCAGCCACAGAACACGCACAAGAGGACGGTATGCTTACTCTATTAAGTATATACATCCAAACAGTAGGAATCCAGTTGAACAATCTATAGCCTAGCCCAGCTTTACCAAACAGATTGTGTTGCCTGGTGATACTACGGTATGAACAGCGTTAAGCTTGTTTCCTAGACTTGTCATAGAGCGCTTGGTCTGTGGAGGTGAAGGATCAGGTTATTGCAGGACAATCTTCACTGTCTTCACCCTCAGGCAAGAGGTATTCTATATTCCTTTAGTGCCTGCACCCTGAAGCTACAGCTATTCAAGACTGAAATGTCCATGCCAGGTTGAGAGGCTTTCTATTCCCATTAAAAGACTTCACCACCGAGTGTTTGAACTGGCATGCTTCTTCAACTCCTGAATATAAAACAGCCCACAATCTCATTTAGGATTCCTGTTTATTATTTACGCTGCATAATCCTCCAAACTGGAGATGATTGTGTTCGAGTAGAACTGGCTATCCTGGTTAAAAACACAGCATCCTCAGTAGACAGATCGGGTTGTTTTAACACACCACTGACTTTTATACCGTTTCTTTGCCACATGCATGTTACATTAGCAAACATGGTGGCCCAACGCCATACTGAGAGACACTACTTCTGTATGTGTAGCTCAGTAAATATTGGCCATACCAGTCTACATTTATCAACATTTACTGTTCCTGGTAACCATGATCCACCTTCCGAATAGTATTACAATCCTACACCTCCCTCTGGGAGCAACTATTGTTTTGTTGATGAGGGTATTTTGAGTCACTCTTCCAATCACTGGAATCATAGAAGCTTCAGTTTTCATTAAACCTACCTTATCAGTATCACTGCCTAACTAATCAGATGGTTGATGTTCATCTTAAACAAGACTGAAGATGTCTTCCTTTTCTATCAGCTTTTTAATCAAATGTTCTGAGCCACCTTAAATGCTATAGGTTACACGGAAACAGAATGCTACTGGGGCCCTGTAGATTTTTGTGTTGGAGCAGAACTGACTACTCTGGCTTCCTGACTACTTACACAGCATCTTCATTAGACATTGGGTTGTAATAACACACAACTGAGTTTCATGCCGTTTCCATGGTTTTTCAATATGTGTTGGCTAAGTAGGACAGTGTAGGGGAAGGGTCAGGTCACTCAATGACCACCTTGGGTATGCATCACATAATCTATTAAAGGGTCTGTTTAAGGCCCCAGCAGCAAAGCATTCATGGCAGTTAGGCTCCTAAAGAATCACAAATGGACAATTTCATTATTTTCTTCTTTTATCTCATGACCGTGAGTCACTGATGCCACAGGAACAAAACTCCCACAGTAAGGGCGTGTAGAGCAATGGCCATCCTGAGGAGCTGTAATCACCAGATGCCTCCTCAGCATGGCAGCTGTTCTGAAAAGCGTGAACCTCTGCCACAATGGGATAGTAATCAGCTGATGAAAGAGTGCCATGCAGGCTGAGACTGTGGTTGAGTTAATCAGGTCTGCGTTTAATCAGAAGAGTGAACCATAGCATCAGATCAGCGATTGATCCTCTGGGAAAAGCCTTCAAAAATTAAACATCAAATGGCAGGCTTCGATTACAGAGGGCAGAGTTTAGAAAAACACAGCAACTTTGTATGTCTTCGAGATGTGCCATCCACTAATGAAGGCCCTTTTGTTTTGATTTGGTTCTCCTGGCTTGCTGGGCACTCCGTAGCAGAACATGCTAATGATCTTTCCTTTTCAATTAAGCTACTTAGTTTCCTAAACCGACCTCAACAAAGTGTTCCAGAATTAATTACAAGTCCAATGAGCAAGGCTGTGAGCTCAGGCAGTCTGTTTCCTCTAGGCGCTACAACGAGGAAAAGCTGAGATCTCCATTTACTAACAAGCAAAGAAAAAAGAAGAAACAAATTACAGAATATTGAAATCAGCATCCTTCACAAAATCCACCTTTAGGAATCCAAGCACAGGTCTGAGACCCTGTACTGCTCTGTACTGAGAGATCATTAGGTCCTGAGCTATAAATTGTGTAGCCAGTTTCCCCCACTCTGGGTATCTCATCCCATTACTGGAATCATAAAAGCTTCAGCCTTTCATTAAGCCTACCTTCAAAAACTACTCAGGTGGTTGATGTTCATCTTTAAACAAGATGGTTTCCTACTCATGCAGCTCTTTAATCAAATGTTCCATGTCACCTTAAATGTTACAGCATGCCCGGAAACCAAAATGCAACTGCATTCAAGGTGGAATGGAACATGGTGGGCACGCAAGACAAGCCAGCCAATAGGAAGTGAACTTTAGCTCTCACATCTTATACAATCATTGTAAGTTTCGGTGTATTGCTCGGTAAACTTCACTGTGGATAGTTTCTCGAATCTGGGACAATATTAAAGAGCAGCAGAGAAAGACGGGAGGAGCAGTTCCACCTTTATTAGGATCACAACCACAACAGAAGTCATGCTGTATAATTTTATCCACTTTGATAGTTGAAGTCTGAGCATTCCCTCATCATCAAAAAAATTGGGCAACAAGAAGGCACCAACTGTGAATGAATGAAATGAGGTGGGTAGGTTTGACATTGTGAGACAAGTTTCACGGTTGGCTGTGCATGTAATGTAAACCAGGTTGGGCCTTATCGCTGGACCTGACTGACTATATTAGGCCATCCTGCTGCTCGTGTTTTCCATGCTGACTCATGCTGTTGTGTTGCTAGCATCTTTTGCAAGAGAAGTATGATTCAGAGAAGAGTTCAAAGCATTTCAAGCAGGTGGAAGAGTTTGAGAGTCGGCATTGTAGAACTCCAGGAAGCGGGATGGTCTTATTGATGTATTGCGCATCATATCAACTGCTGGCAGCAGTGAATAGAAGAAGGCACACACCAGTGACATGAAAGATCTAAGAGACCTACACAAACTATGGAGAGAGAGAACCAACTAATTGTCCTACATGCACAAAGTGACCTAACAGCCACGGTTGTAGACTTTCAGCAAGCAGTGATTCCCTCCATTAGACATCTTGTTTGACGGCTGCATTACGCAGAAGTGCGTGCACTCAGACGGTTACGAAGACTGCCCTTGACACCCTGTCAACACCGCCAAAGACTGCAGCGTTGTCGTGCCAGACTACCATGGAGTGACTCCGTATAGCAGTGGGTCAATAGCAGTGAGTCCCGCTTTTGTCTTGGTGGAGTACACCAACAAATCCCTGTGTGAAGGCACTGTACTCAGCGCCAAGATGAACGGTTTGTTGTCACACACCACACGTCTAAAAGGCCTAGCGTCACTCCACTTTCACCCCTACCAAGTAACTAGCGTAGTCCGATGACCTGGCTCATTTGCACGGAGGATCATTGCGGTGTCTCACTGTAAACCAGAAAATCTAATTATTCATGAAGGACAAACAAAAAAGGAAAAACAGCTCGTTTTATTGAAGGACCGAACCATAGAACTGTAAATGGATGCATTCAACTGCATTCGGGAATGTTTACTCCAACCAAAAATCCCATTCCTTCCATGTGGACATCAGAGAATGCTGAATACATACATGTTATGGCACCAGAAGATTGCTGAAGCATGAAACTTTTTTCAGTCCTTTCCTAGAACCATATATCCAGGAAAGATTTAGGAACCTTTATTGCTAATAGTGTAGAACCATGATAATTACATGCGATTCCTAAACCGTGAAGGCATTACAGAGGAATTTTACCATTTGCCCAGTTCTCAAGATTAAAGTCTCTCTTTGTTTTACTATGGGTAACAAACGTTCAACCACTGAGTCTCAATGTTTCAATGATGCATTGGATCTCATTCACCTATAATTACCAAGTGCCTGAACAATTGTCTCTAAAGTCGTCTATTTTTCATGATAAAGAATTATGTATGGATTTGACAAATCATGTATACATGAGAAAAGAAGAGAAGTCGTCCTGTTTTCATTTTGAGCCCAGACTCTCTAAAAGATGCATTTAAGATTCGGGGTGTTTAAGAGATGGCTAGAAATGCCTGAGTGGACACAGCACTCTCCTTTCGACTTAATGTCACTGCATTGCAATGAAAGCACATAACCATTCCTGACACAGCACTTTCATCCCTGAATTGCATGTGGTTAAAAGATTCTGGGCACGTTAAAGTGGACTAGACGATCGCAACACTACCATACAGTTACACATGTGGACAAAACTGTTGGTACCCCTCGGTTAATGAAAGAAAAACCCACAATAGTAACAGAAATAACTTAAATCTGACAAAAGTAATAATAAATAAAAATTCTATGAAAATGAACAAATGAAAGTCAGACATTGCTTTTCAACCATGCTTCAACAGAATTATTTAAAAAAATGAACTCTTGAAACAGGCCTGGACAGAAATGATGGTACCCCTGAAACATGTGACCAAAGGGACATGTTAAATCAAGGTGTGTTCACTAGTTAGCATCACAGGTGTCTGCAATCTTGTAATCAGTCAGTGGGCCTATACATAGGGCTACAGGTAGTCACTGCGCTGTTTGGTGACAAGGTGTGTACCACACTCAACATGGACCAGAGGAAGCAAAGGAAAGAGTTGTCTCAGGACATTAGAAAGAAAATTATAGACAGGTAAATTATAGAAAGGTAAAGGTTATAAGACTCTCCAAGCAGCCTGATGTTCCTGTGACTACAGCTGCATATATTATTCAGAAATTTAAGATCCATGGGACTGTAGCCAACCTCCCTGGACGTGGACACAGGAGGACAATGGATGACAAATCAAAGAGACGGATAATACAAATGGTAACAAAAGAGCCAAGAAAAACTTCTAAAGAGATTAAAGGTGAACTTCAAGCTCAAGGAACATCAGTGTCAGATTGCACCATCCGTTGATGTTTGAACCAAAGTAGACTTAATGGGAGACGACCAAGGAGGACACCATTGTTAAAAAAGCAAGACTGGAATTTGCCAAACTACATGTTGACAAGCCACAAAGCTTCTGGGAGAATGTCCTATGGACAGATGAGACAAAACTGGAACTTTTTGGCAAGGCACATCAGCTCTATGTTCACAGATGAAAAAATGAAACATATCAAGAAAAGAACACTGTCCCTGCTCTGGGGCTGCTTTCCTGCATCTGGCACAGGGTGTCTTAAATCTGTGCAGGGTACAATGAAATCTCAAGACTATCAAGGAATTCTAGAGAGATGTGCTGCCCAGTGTCAGAAAGCTTGGTCTCAGTCGCAGGTCGTGGGTCTTGCAACAGGATAATGACCCAAAACACATCTAAAAACACCCAAGAATGCCTAAGAGGAAAACACTGGACTATTCTGAAGTGGCCTTCTATGAGCCCTGACCTAAATCCTATTGAGCATCTTTGGAAGAAGCTGAAACATGCCGTCTGGATAAGGCACCCTTCAAACCTGAGACAACTGAAGCAGTTTGCTCATGAGGAGTGGGCCAAAATACCTGCTGAGAGGTGCAGAAGTCTCACTGACAGATAGAGGATTCGTTGGATTGCAGTGATTGTCTCAAAAGGTTGTGCAACAAAATATTAACTTATGGGTACCATCATTCTGTCCAGGCCTCTTCTGTTTCAGAAGTTAATTTTTTTTTAAAAATAATTCTATTGAAGCATGGTTGAAAAGCAATGTCTTACTATCATTTGTTCATTTTCATAGAATTTTTATTTATTATTTTGTCAGATTAAAGTTATTTTTGTTACCATTGTGGGTTTTTCTTTCATTGACTGAGGGGTACCAACAATTTTGTCCACATGTGTATGAAGGCTCATCACTTGAGCATACAGGTCAGGGGTCTCCAACCCTGCAGAGTTTATTTCCATCCCTAATCAAATAGATGCAACTAATCAGGAGTCATCGCAAGCATTTGAATACTTGAGCTGACTCTGACAGGGCTGGAATTAAACTCTGCAGGACAGAAGACCTCTGCCAGTGGGGTTAGACACCCTCACTGCAACAAAAATTCTCTGCACAGAGCACACAGCAGGAGGACAAGCAGAAGAGAAATGACCAATACAACTGATAACCTGATTAAACTAATTAACACTGAGGGAACAGTGGAACTGAGCAGACACATATACTAGAAAAATGTCATCATGTAGGATATAATCTTTTCTTCTCTTTCCTAGTCAAGTTCAAATAAGTGACTCTGTAGACCAACAGTGCCATCATCTGTAAAGTCTGTGTCAGTGACGGAGCAACCACACCACACAGTACATTGTATCGTCTTCCCACAGAAATCTTACAAACCTGACAGATCAGGAAGTTAACAAGCAAAAGACAAAATAAAGAGCACATTTTCCAAAACAAAAAAAAGGGTGTAGCACAAAGCATAAAGTAGAACAGCGTTAAGAAACTGCAGAGGAGCATGTCCTGCAATAAAAACATCAAACAACGTTATTCAGTTTTATTACATGTCTTTATTGTCCAAAGTACCATAAAATGATAACTGTACAACTCGGCACACTTAAACAGAACCAGGGCACTAAATATCCAAATTGGGTCGCTGTCTGAAGACACATATAAAAATGTACATATTTACACAGACAAAAAAAAGAAGACTTATTTGACGTGTGACGACGCTCTTCACATGGGAATCTAACAAACATTCTCATACAGAAAGCAAATAAAAACATAATGCTAGAAATAAAATGATTCAAGTCCCTGGTAAATCATCAGAAAGAACTGAGGGGTTGAGACTGTAGAGCGTGAGCATGCTCATAAAGGCACTCTGTGATGTACTATATACAGTTAATCCATCCTAAGTGAGAGCAGCTCACTTTCAGGCTTTTCACAGTAATTATGACTCTCTGTACATTCCCGCTGAAAAAGCCAGAGCACGATGACAATTACACTGTAATTAGAATGACTCAGAACAAACCGTTAAAAAAAAAAAAAATACAAAGTTCCACTGTGGAGGAGTAAGTTCTGATGGGATGGATACAAAAATATAGACAGGACTCTTAAAAATTGAGAAAAATGGTGAAATAAAAAGCAGGTATGTTGGTTTTAAAACAGACAAACACAGGAAGACAGGGTCCTCTTACGGGACGACATTAAGCATCTATAGTATTACAGCACCATTCAGAGCTTGCCTCTTTCTAGCGGTGAACACTAAAACGAGAGTCAGCCCGCATCAGTCCCAACCAGCATGCCCTACAAAACGAACACTGTGCCCTCTGTGCAAGAGCTTCATCTTCTGATACAAAGGGTTTAGGTAACTTGATGACAAACAGGACCACTGGGTGGATATAATTTAAAAAATTACCAAAAAATTTAAATGAAAAAACCCGACAATCAGACAACGGAAAATGAGAGCACACTAGTAATCCCTACGATATACTGTTCTTTGGTGTTTTATGACCTCTTAACAAGGTATATCATTTATGCTAGAGTTACATTTTCTGGTAAAGGAAAAAAAAAATCCATTCCTGCCAGGCACCAAATTCAGCCATGTTTAGCTAAAAAAGGCTACAATTCTCGTTGTAATACATTAAGGTAAGTGTAAACATGATTATTTTATAGGCCAGTGGCACTCTGGACACAAGCACGCCACACTGCCCTCACCTTTTTATCCAATAGACACAGATTCACTTACTAACTCAGATTCCCTCCCCATCAACGCTAACACAGTTTGATCTGAAACTGGCAAAAGCACTTAAGACACCAAATTAATACTCCGATCTAAATTCTCCCCAGAAATGCTCATTTTCCATACTTAATATGTATAAAAATAGTCCTATTACAAATTGCTGATGTATTACTTTGTATAAGGTTACAGGTACGCATTCCACTGTATTTTGTTCCTTTTTACATATCTCATGCCTGATACAAGTTTCCTTGGAGTCTGTCGGTTGGCTAAATGAAGATGAAAATATAGGTGCAGTTGTATGCAAAAATTTGAACATCCCAACCCTCCCCCCGTGTGCCCAGTCCTCATCCTGAATATCTAACACCCTGCAGAGTTTTGCTCCAACCCTAATCAATTACACCTGTCATCTCAACGTCACAGCCAAGTGGGCTAAAACTAAACTATCCAGGGGGGCTGGTCTCCAGAAGATTGGGAACACCTGCTCTACAAGCAACAAACTTGTATACGAGTTTATTATGTTGAAGAAATCTAAATAAAAATTATACCATAACTTTTGCACCTCACCTTTTGTCCCCCCACATTATGCTTAATTCAACATTCAGTCTCTATGCATTCAACCGTGCAGAAATGTGCTGCCTGTAAAGCATATGCACTTACATTCACTAAGAAGAAGGGGCGTGCGGGAGGGCGTATTAGGTAGTAATTTGACCTGGGTGCCCAAACATTTGCATATGACCGTACATATTCAGTTTTACTGGCAGCAGCTGTAGGTAAGAAACCATGAGACACTAATCAAGTTACACACAAAGCCACAGGTCAGACACCACCCCGCTTCTAAAGGCATGACCATTCAGGGACACCATTCAGCTTCCTTCCCTTCCCCACTGGAGATCAACAAATAACACGGTGAAAAGATAGCACGGATCAGTGCTACTCTGAGTGGAAAACTGATTAGATTGTGGTTAAGGGTTAAAAGCACTTAGTAAAGCATGGGCTATGGTTCACAGTATTCATCTGGCCACCTGTGTAAAACAGCCTTATGAAAACCGTAATCTTCTTAAACTGGATCTGTGCCACAGCTTTAGGATTAAAGCGATAGCTTTTTTTTTCATTTAAATATTTAAATAGATATAAAACTTTTTCTCTTTTTTCTCGTTTTAAACAGACAGTCTGTACACATCTGGTACCAGTACATATAAAATTACAAGAGATGTTACATTAGAAAGGATACCTTCCTTCTGATACGTCATATCAAAAATATGTGATACTTTAGTAAACATATTTCATAGTAATTCTTTTTTTCTAGTCAAACTTTACATTGCTACATTACATGTCAAAGTTAGAAATATACCAAAAAAGGATGAGAGTATGCAGCCTCGCTCCTTTGTTAAGTCCGAAGGCTTTCTGCATGTCGTGGTGACCGATAGCACAGGGCAGCTGTGTGGGACTAGAAAAGGCTTTAGTGAGGAGGTAGAAGCCTTGGAGTCAATAGCGTGCTTCCCACAGTGCTCCCTCTCTCATTTGCCTTTTCCTACTCTCTCTTTTGCCACCTCCATCAGATGCACGTACCCAGTACCATCTCGCAACACCTTCCCTCTGCTCTATTTGCAGCCGCTGAGAAGCTTCTCTCAAACGGTTCAAGCTCTCCCACTGTTCCTACTCTTCCCTCGGCTCCATCACCCCCTTCAAGTCTCAGTCGACCTTCTCCACTTTGCCGATGATCTTCTCCTCGAAGATGGGCAGAATAGCGTCGTCCTCACGTACCTCCTCAAATACCACCCCGCAGTCAAACTCGTCACTCACCTTTTTAAAATAATACCTGTGCCATGACAGAGCAAAAGTGAGGCTTATAGCATTCAGTAACACCACAGCTAGGCACAATTTGTTATTTCAACAGTTACATCATCAAAATGTCAGACAACTGCCATAAAAAAAGGCACATTTAGAAGACAAAATTTATAATGTAATAAGACTAGATCGTCCTTGATAAAAGCCAACCTCTATGTTCTGGTCCATTCAGCTTCTTAAAGGTCATATTTTTACAAATAGTGGTGTTGACCCAAGACACATTTTAGATTGCACAGATACAAAATTTCACATGTGATTAAATAACAATGTAATTTAAATTTAAATAAAAAACAGCCTTACCTATAGCTCCCTTTCTTGGTAAGCAGCTCTTTGAACTGTCCCAGCGTGACAATCCTCCCTTTTACTGAAGTTCTGTATGGGATGGGCTCCCCACAGAAGTAATAGGCCACAGTGATGTTCTCACATGGTTGCTTTTTCATCACCTTGTGTCTGCACAACAGAAGAGGAAAAGACTAAAGAACTCTGAAAGTGTGATCAAAGCATTACTGACATTAAGGGGGAAAAATGCACAGGCTGCATAGCAGATCTTTTCAAGGGAATAACGCCCTTCTAAAAGATCTCAGTTTGTTGTCATCTGCAAGAGTAAGGGTATGATGGTATGAACAACAAGATGCCAGTGGAGGATGTGACAAGAGGGCCATTATTTTCCAAGTATTTGTCCATTATGGGCCCACAGTGTAATGCTTGAGCATTACATGGGCGAGTGAGTGGGTGTATGTGTGCAGGCTTTCTTGCAGCTCTTGGTTCCAGCAGCCTGTCACACGCGCCACGCTTATATTTTATATATATATATATATATATATATATATATATATATATATATATATATATATATATATATATATATATATATATATATATATATATATATTTGTTTTTTTTCTAAATCACAATCGACGGCTGCTTTGATCTTCTCCGTAAAACTTTGATGTTCCCTTATATGACTAACTGCCTATCTACATGAGGAAGAGGCATTAGAGCTTCAAAGGGAGAAAGGCTTCCTCACAGGAACCCAGGCTCAAGACGGCACACATCAAAAAGGTCCCTGCTTTCACTGATCAACATCGCATGGATGCATCTACAGCTAATGTTAAGTGAGAACAGACTGACTGATGGAAAACTCAGACTGTAGCTACTTACTAACTACCACTTTAACTAGACCAGAGAGTTTGGAACTACTTGAGGAGGAAAAGGAGTGAAGCTGTGAGCATGAACAAGGTGGAGTGTTAGTAGGTTACTCCGGCACACGTTGCACAGCCTAGCCAAGGGAATGAGCAGGGGTGCACGATATATCGCCGATTGTTTCAGAATATTAAAGACGAACAAATGGAAAATTTCATTATAACTAGTACCAATACTGGAACGACGGCCGATTATTACGGTCTCGCTCTAATGCTGCAAAGTGACATCTGTGTAGATGTTTTGCAATGCAGTTAGAACATGTGACAGCTACAACCTTACCTTTAACCTGTCTTTATGCACACTAAACTTATATATACACCAAGTATTACATATACTAATATATATACTAAGATTTGTTTTAAAATCAAGAGAATAGTAAAAGTGGTATTATGTTGACCAAAACAATATCTGTTAATACTTTGTTACTGAGGATCAGCCCCTAAATTCTATATCGTGGCAACCCTACAAATGTATGCTTTTAGCAGTGGATAGGGGAGAACTCAGAGGAGAGGTAGATGCTCTATGGGGGAGATGGGGTAATGGGGGGGATGGTACACGCGGCCAACAGAACATACTCGGCCTCGGAGAGCTCCGTGTCAGAGACGGCAGGCACCACGCTGAGTGGGGGAAACGTGGCAGGCCGGATGGCGGCGCGCCCCCTCTGGATCACCTCCATCACATACCTGAGGAACAACTCCCGAGTTAGACACGCCGCCTGCTCTCGCCCTGAACCACATCCAGCTACACTTATACGCAAAGGAGGGATAAGCTCTCAGTCAGGTTAAACAGAAGGGGTTGAAATCCAGCCTTTCACTGTGCACATGCTGCTATGCATGAAGTTTAGATTGTAATTGCTTTGTCATTTTGCTTTGATGTTGATAATGCAAGATCTAAAGACCCAACAAAAACAAACTCGGAACCACACAATTCCTAAAACCAACAGGGAAGAAGAGGACAACAAACATCGAACACTTAATCTGTTCTTTCAGTGAGTAAGAACAAGCTTACCTTGTCTTGGTCTGCAGGGTTCCGGACTTCTTTTTCTCCTCCTCTAGGCGTCTGCGAGCCTCCTCCAGCTGTGTAAGGGGGTTAGGGGCTGGGTTGGGAGGCATGGTGGGGTCCTGGATGAACGGGTGTGAGGGCAGCACGTTGCTGCGGAGCTGCGCGGTCACCCAAGGGTGTACTGCCCCTGGTCGTTCCACAGAACCGGGCCTGCCCGGCTCTTGACCCTGGCCCTTCTTTGAGCCTGAGATGCTCCTGATAAACAAACAGAATTAGATCTTAACCTCCCACCAAATGCACGGCAGATCACTACTGTGATATACACAGTCGAGTCACATTATGACGACCGGTTTTTAGTTTTGATGGCAGCAGTGCGAAATATCACCTACATGCTGATCATTTTCCATGGGGATTGGAACTTGCAGAAAGACAACACGAATTGCAACATCACGCAGCTAGAAACGCATTGGTTGGAAGAGCATGACCAAGACTTCCAAGTTTTACTCTGGCACCCTTACTCCCTAGACATAAATCTCTGAAACCATCTTGTTCATCTTATTTGCTCTATGGATGCTCCACCACACACCCTCCAGCAGCTGTGGGATGCACTTCAGTCAGCATGGCTCCAGATACCTGCGACACTGTGTACTTTACTGTTACTAGTGTGTATATACACACACATCAGGTCATAAAAAACTCCACAACTTAACTTTAAGAAGGTGGAATATAGTTAATACGAACCATCATAATATAATCAAGGAACGGCACCAAAACATCTATACAAGTTCAAATTGTTTTTAAGGTTTGTGTGTTTTTTTATAAAATCATAAGATTACATAAATATTATCTATTAACTACACAGATTCATCTTGGGTGCCAGGGACAGCGCAAAATAACCTGGTACACTCACCCATAGGGACTCTTTTTGTAGCGGCCTGCCTCCTTTTCTCCCTCCATCATCCACTGCAGGATCTTCTGGTTTCTGTCCAGTTCCTCTGGGTGCACAGTTTCTCGTGTCTCAAAGTTTCGTAGGTCCTCTCCTTTTTTGAATGTTCGCTTCGACAGTGTGCCACCTTTGCTGCTGAAGAAAAAATTAGAATTGTCAGTGTATCAACTTATAGCCCATAAGGACAGTTCAACCAAACAATATTTGATGCTGTGCTAACTTGTTTAGACTGCCTCAGCTTCATTGTGCCATTACATCACAGATTAACACAGTTTGCTCTAACAATACTTTAGGCAAAACAGTTTAAATCTGTAACTGAAGCTTCTGAGAACATACCCATAACCCATAGGATCTATAGCGTTGGGGGTGCTGCCCATTCCATCAGCGTAGTTACGCATCTTGGATCCGTAGTGGTGCTGCTCCATGTTCCAGGCAAAGCCACCATGGGTTCTTATTGCTGCCTCTGCATCCGCCTGCTCTTTTGGCTTGCTGCCCATGGTGTGATGCGTGTGGTGCACATGTTTGTGGTGGTAAACATGTGACGTCTCACCCTTGACCCCCAGCCGCGCCTGGTGCTTACCCTGGCTGCCTGTCAGTGGCACAGCCAACCCAGGCATTTTGGCCGAAGGGAGACCGTCTGGGGAACGTGACTTAGGCGAATGGCGACCTGTGCCTGGTGACTGACAGCCGGGTGTCTTCATGACACGCTGCACATGCTCGTCCAGAATACTCTCTGGGTTTTCTTCATGAGCATCACGCATAGAAAGCCCATTGTAGCTCACGTCCGAGTACCGTGCAGCATAATGCTGCACGTGGACAGCAGGTGGCAGTCTGTGGCTGGAGAGTGACGGTGCTGTGGAGATGTCTGCATCATCACCTTCCTCTTCCTGCAAAGGGTCAAGGACAGTTAGCCACAGACACTGTCAGTACCTTTTGGCCTAAACTGAGTGGCAGATACACAATGGCTTGGATTTTAAACAGTTTACACAATTACACAATCTATTAAACTACTAGCATTCTGCAAACTGCATGTTACACACTTTAACATAGCTGCTGATATGATTGCTATTGCTATGTTACAAACGATAAGTTAGATTTTTCGGGGAGATGATCATTTAAGGAAAAATTATTGAGTAGAAGTTATGCTCTAAATGCACAATTGGTTTACATTATGACAGCCTTAAAGCGTAATTACAGAAGACACCACCAGAGGTCATCCTTATACACGTCTGACTAGTTAAATTTATTACCAACAAAAAGACTTTGTTGACAATGTTAATAATCAACATTTTTCCTTTATCACAACTACAGAGAAACACTTTTAAAACCCATCCAGCTCATAAGCATTTCACCAAAATCCTAAATACAGAACCTCTTAGGACAGGCCTCACTGTGAATTAGACTCATTCTTAATATATTCCACTCCCTGATCCCCCAAACAGAAGCAGTTTGAGCCCCTGAGTGAGGCCTCTCACAGCAGGGCTTGCTCAGCCCACCTTTTGATAGCAATTTGAGATTGAATTCAGTGGCAAGCAGCAGCAAATAATTTATGGTCACAGCACTTTAAGACTCTCTCCAGGTAGTGGAACCTGAGGAGGTAGCAGCAGACTTTTCTGAAGGTCTGGCACATTTTTCCCTACTAAACAGCTGTGCAGGTCATACACTCCAAATTACACAGCTCGTGCCAAATAAACAGGAGAAGAGGTAGGCGAGCATGAACATACCGCAGTGTGCAAACCAACAAGTTGGAGCTTTGCAGAACCTTTAATAGTTATTGGTGTAAGTAACGTGGTAAAGCTTGATCTTAAGGATAATAATGCCAATGTCGTAACAAATGCCAGTGAAACATGAGCAGGTGATTAACAATTGGAACAATTGATACCACTGTCAAAAACTATGTTCAGAGACAAAGGCATACAGATACAGATAAAGTAGGCAAAATGTATTCAGTCTCAGCTCAGTGGAGAGAAACCAGGAAGCAACAGAGTAGGTACTGCTGTATGTACTGCTGATCGGGGTTGGGGGGGTGGGGTTTAGAGAAGTTTGGGAGGCTTTTTCCTGAAAGCATATAACTCTTTGGTAATCTCTAAGGAAGGCAGCAAGCAGTGAGAATATCAATTAAAAGACAATGACATTTTCAACTTCAAGCTCTTAATAAGAGAGAACTACTGGTCCGTGACAGCAGTTCCTCTTACAGGAGGCCAAACTACAAAAATTATCTGCCTTGAGACTTAACACCTGGCTTTGTGTGAGGAAAAAGATTCCCATTTGCGGAGAGTGCTAGCGTTTCTTCACGGCCCAGCTCACTTCAAACAAAGTCATTACACAGAGGCAGACTAGCGAGCAGCTCAGCCTCCGCAGGTGTTTCACCCGACACCGAAGACAAAGAAACAACAGAAACAAAGTGGGACGTCTGATAAGCCTCCTTGCAACGCATCCCACTGCCTCCATCGAAAAGAATTGTCTGGGGACCATCATGATCCAACACCACAGTGTTCTCATGCCGCCATTTTTTCTTTAGTTTCTTAAACATCGGTGTCGATTAAAGAACACAGGTGTAGATGTCAAGCTTTAGATTTTCTTTGTACAACATGGGTACTACAGCAGTGAAATGAAAGACAGGACCACAAATTTGGCAACGTGGTGTTTCAGAAACACACTCACCAGCCGGACTCTCTTGAGACGCTCCTCCAGTTTCTCTTGTGCCTCGCGCTCTCTTAGCACTGCTTCCAACCGGCTGATCAGCTCGGCTGCAAACTTTTCTGGCTCCACATGGATATCCTTTGGCATCCGGTTGGTGCGCTGCAAAGAAACAAAAGCCAATCAGAAGTGAAAGGTAATACATCAGTATCTGATGTTCATTCTACAAAAAAGATGCTGCTGCAAGGTGGCTGATGCAGAAGAAGAGACAGGAGCATGAAAACAAACCCAATGATTAGAAACGCAAAACACAAACACTACTACTACATGACTGACACAATGCATATAATGCAAATAACTGTGCCCTACGTTGATGATCTTCGTTTAAGGTTGAGCTCATATGGTCCAACATAGTAGAAATTTTAACTAAAGTACTTAGGTCTGGTAGAACTCCGTCCAGATAACTCTGTAGTGGCTAATCTTGAAACTATACACTCTAACTTCCACACAGCAAAGGGAAACACACCACCATATTTATAGAGAATACACTGATGCTGACCAGCAGACAACCATAATGGTTTTTGATCAAAGAAGATTATATGGCATAAGAGAGTGATAAATTTAGATCAAAGGCTTACATTGTACTACTTTTTGCTTTCATACCAGTGGGATTCCAAACAACACAAGTCCAGGAAACGTATTATTACAGAAATCTGGAAGAGAAGGATGTGGGGGAGGGGGGTAAAGGGATGAATCAACAAGTCTCTGGCAGCCCCTGGGCAGCGTCCAGCAAAACCTTCCAGGAGCCCTTAAAATTTTGATTACAGGGTCAAATCTGATGTGGACTCTCTATTTCAGCTCTCTTTGTTCAGAGTCTCGGCTCACTTTAGATTCAGCCGTCTCCTCTCCAGCCCATATGGCTACGTGCCCAGTGAAGCAGCAGTATCTGTCAAGCCTTGACAAGATGTTGTGGCTACTGACTGTGCTTCACTTCTGCAGACCACCCTTCAAGAATAAAAGCATTACCCCCCCCCCACCCCCCAACCACCCCTCGTTGTGAGACAAAGCATGGTAAATCGCCAAAAGAATGGAATGTGCTAGTCTCAAAGCAACAGAAGTGGAAGACAATATGCTATCATTAATGCCCTGACCAGAAATTTAGACAACTGACAAGTTGTTTTATTTAGTACTGTAAACAATGGATTACAAGAAGAACAATATTTATGTTTATTATGTCCTCTGTTAAAAAACTGAGGCAATGAGGTTTCAGCACACCCTAATATGTGCTTTGGTGAACACAAAAAAACACCCAACCCAAAATTACTGCACTTTTCAGAACATAGTAACATACCTTAAGGAATGCACAAGACATCCCTTTGATTGCTGGGTAGAAGATTCACAAATAATTTGTGCATCAGATAAGCATCATTAAATAATTTTAAGTAATATTAAACAAATCTTATTAATTTAACAACAACCACCACTCACAATTTGATCATTTTTTACACAGCCAGGCAAAGAAGCGTTAGGAGTCTTGCCCAAAGACCTATATTGGTACAGTGTAGGTGTTTGTCCAGGTAGGGGTAACCTCAGTCTACAGCCACTACACCAAACACATAATATCTCATCTACCAGTTTATCTTCTTTGCAAAGACCTAGATGGAGTGTCTCTAATCCTGCATTAATTCATGCATAAACAATCCACATTTATTGTATTACCATTTCTGAAACAGAATTTTTCAAGACTATTAGACAACAGAGGAAGCTGTACATGTACAAAGATAAATGTATAGAAGAAGGGGGCAGATGAAAAGGATCAGCACTGCAACTGTTCTGAATAAGCTACGATTCTCAAAAAGTTCAATAAGGGTGGTTTGCTCTTTTAAGTCTAAGCGCAATTAAATCAATCCATATTTAAGAGATTGTGATACTTGAGATTGTCTTAAAGTCTCGCTACTGTCTACTCATGACGATTTTCCTTACTTTCTCCTGCATCACCCCCGATCAAATCTAACCTGAAACATGCACAAAGAAAGCTCTTTATATGTTCAGTGCATACATTTGCTGTGTTGTCTGTGGCTGGTTGTGTTACTGACAAGAGCATTAACTTAATGTAGGACGCAACATTTGGCAATGGAGCCAAAGCTCCATTCAAAATAGTCCACCTGTGTTTACTCCTCTGCGTTAAACTGGAAATGTACATTTCCCTGCTCTCTAGGTTCTCTATATGTTGAGTGAAAGCCCCTGGTGGAGTGAAGCGTGGGTTTGCTCGGTTAAATTGGGCTCCATCTCAGAGGCTCCAATTATGCTGCAGTCGGTGCAGCGGGGAAGCCCAGCCATCAGAGGAGAGCCTTCACGTCTGCTGGGCATGGGCAGGCAGAGCTGAAGAGAACATCAGGAACGCCTCAGACAGCGCACACACACACACAGGCACACTCTTTCTCTCCATCAGCTATTCGCCAGCACATGATCAAAGGCCCCCCCAGCCACCGCGGTGCATCTTAAGAATGCACATTCATTTCAGGGGAGAGTGAGAGCAAGGAGGCATTGAGAAGACAGAGAAGAGAATAACCCAAAAAAAAATGCCCACAGATGATAGACAGAGAGGTAGAGACAAAAGAGAAAAAGGAAAAAGGTGTTTGTGGGAGTGAGCGAAAGAGAACGGGAGGTAGAAAAAAGGCTGCAGTGTGCAGTGAGTCAACAAGATGTTTTTCAAAGGATACTTACAGGAATATGAGGTAGTGGCACTCGCCCATTAGCTTTGGCACTTTCGTGCATCTCACGTCGAGACTGTTTACGATATCTATAAGGTGGGACACCATCTCTGATGAGATAAAAACATACAAGAATTAACATGACCATACAAGTATTCAGATTATAAACAAAAACCATTTTATGCACAGCTGGCAATACCAAGCAGCTGTAATAAATAGTGTGCAGAAAATAAAGAACATTCAGAGCAAACACAAAATTGATGACAGCACTTGCACACATTTAAATATAACACTGTCTATAAACTATTTAATGCAATCACACTGTGATCAGGATATGAGCACTGCAGCACGAACTTGGATGCTTCATTTAAATTCAACAGGCGCATAGAAAGCAGAATCTGAATTATTTTTTCCTGTTGTTTGACAGACTGTGGGTGCACGCCTGTCTGCATTGCTAAGACAGTACAGTAGCAGTGGCTGTTCAGGGTCCCTCTCCGCTGAGGCCCCAGGGAGGCTTTTATCCCCCTGGGGTTCCACCAGTCCTGCTGTGCCCACCCCCCTCCGCCAGGGCTTCGCTGCTGATAATGGCTTCTAATCTAGCCCACTTCAGACACATGTTTTTGTCCTGCTGCATTGCCTTTCATATTTCTTTTAACATGATTCCCCAGTGCCATCTCTGAACTTCGCACGCTCCCTGTGTCTGTCTTACTCCCTGGCTGCTTTTCCCTTGGCCACCATGTCCTCGCTCGCCTCCCTAAAAGGAAATGCACTTCCTGCAGTGAAGGAAGAAAGAGGAGCTTTGGCACTAAACGATAGCATGTGTTCAGCAGCAGGGCCGCGCAAATATAAGAATGGGCTTAACACTACAGACAAGCTAGCTGATACACATGTAGAGGGCAAATACTTAAGGTGCAGGTAATGGTAACTATAAACAGAAATGAACATCTTAATATGGGTTTTCATCCCTTACTTACAGCCTGTGATACAGCTGCCTTTAAGCTAGTTAACGTAATTGGATGTGGTCAGTTTGTTTCTGGAGTTGTGAAATGGAGAGGACAAACTTGATTACTGTATTTGACCAATGCATGCTTTAATCTAACACAAGGGGCTTAATTTTCAAGGTCTTATTTGCTTTCAATATTTCATTTCCTGTCTTTTCAAAAATCTGCCATGTTCAGTACAATGCGGGGGCCAGTCCCTTTGAGTCCGGGGCAAGTTAATTTGAAGGGAAACAAAAGTCGATACCTTCAAATTATGGCCTGCAGGCCCTGGGTACAGCCCAATCGGAGGCTCTATAATTAGCATAAGTAATGACATTTCGAGGCTTTTGGTAGGGCGGGTAATGAGCAGATGGGCTGCCTCAGAGGAGAGCCGATTTGCTCCTGGTCCCACAGCAGTGCAGGGGGATGCGCCTCTGATTCGTATGCAGAAGAAGCTGCTTGGAGATCAGCCGTCAATTACAGCTGCCAGTCCTGGCTTCAAACACTCCGAAGAGGAAATGTTCTGCTATGATGAGAGGGCATTGCGCTCCTTGTCGCTCGTTAATACCTTTATGGCTCTGCAGCACTGCTGGCAAACTTGCTTTGAGGGCAAGGGAAGTCCAGCTGATTTGACTGGGGGAATCATGTTAACGTGCAACTTAATGATAACACTGTGATAGCATAAGGGTGTCAGTCCTGTGAACTGTGCAATGTCTCACGCACTCATGTTTGTGCGAGGATTACTACATATCTGCTGATGCCAGGGAAATGAATGTTAGTACGTACACACTGCTGTCTGTCAGAGAGAGGGTGTCAGCATCACTGGACATGCTCTGCTGCTCACTGTCGTTGGCACTGGTGGCAGGAGCCAGAGCGTAGCCTGTGTTGACATAGTATGGGTTGAAAGGCTCCCTCCATGGTGCATGCCTACAGACAGGAAAATAAAAGAATTAAGTTTGAGTCTACAACATTACAGACATATAACAACAATAAATAGCCTTTTCAAATTAAGTCAACATGTTGCACTTTTGTTGTGGTGCAATCAGTTTAAATCATTTAACACAAACCATCATCAGAGAATTCAAGTTTTCCAAGCAGAAAACATTTAGCTGTCCATATATGTGTCACACCAAACTGGATAAAGGAAACTAAAAGATCACTCCACATTTCTACAAAAAGGGAAAATGGTCTTTGCTAATGATTCATTTACTGAACGAATATCAAAAAGCACCAACGGATGTTTATATTGATGCTATTAATACAGATTAACCAGGGCTCAAAAGGACATGCAGGGAAAAAAAAGATCCACAAAAATGCCCACTACCTTATTTCACATGTGATCAAAATGTACCAAGTTGACTGCTACAGGATGGAACAGAATATGCATTGAGCAGGTTCTGATTTCTGTGACCTTTTTTCAATTAAAATCGTGAAAGAACAAAATAACATCAACGACACAAGGCTACACCTGTTCAAATTTACCATGCACAAAATTAAACCAAGCTAAATGCTACCTAAAGTGCTTGTCAAACAGTACCTCAAGAAACTCATACTCACTTCAAACTCATGAACTTGAACTCCAAATCACTGGCTTCAATGAAAATATTATGAACATAATATAAATACATTTTGGCCTACATTTTCTTTAGGACTGAATACATACTCACAACCAAATACAGCATGCATGCTTTTATTAGCTCCTGATGGCAGAGCTCCTACAACTGTGATGACTAAAGGTAAAACAACCTTTCTTCAGGTGGCTGAGCAAAGAATGTCCCATGTCTTTTGGTGCCAACATCTTTTATTGATCTGTGACATGAGACCACGTCTCCACCAAAGTAAAGCATGCCATGTGAACTACACACATTACATTGAAGGAATTTGTTATGAGCCGTATCCTAAGGCTGAGGGGAGAGAGGATAAGAGAGGAAGAGAGAGGCAGACCAGGATTTACAGCAACCTCCAGTGATTATTCCCAGCTTTCAGCCCATCCTCAGCCTTCTAATGATTTGAGCAGCAGGCATGTCAATATTCACAGTTTCACAGAGAGCCAAGAGCCCGAGGAGAGATGCTCCCCTGCCTTCCGCACCATCACTCCACTTGTCACTCTATTTGATTCCTGACCAAACAGCAGCTCATAAAAAAGGGGCAGAGGGAGCACATTGGGCTCTGTTATTACTGCAATTCCACATAAAATTAATTTTTTTTTTTTTTTTTTTTTTTACAATTACAGTCCAAAATGTTAACCTTGAACTGGCATCCACTGCATCACATTACTGGTTAAAAATCTTGCACCGTGTTGAGCTTAGGAGAAAAACGGTGTGTTTGAGAGAACCCATTACCCAGATACAGGCTACATTCCTGTTCCACCGATTTGTGTAACTCCTCACAATGAGAGAATAATTACCATCTCTTTGGCATCCCATTTTACATCTGACTGCTGGCGCCTCTAGAGCTCCTACTGATTGATTTATCAAAGATGAGACTCTGTGTACTAGAGCACAGGTAAAGGCACGAGGCCGGCTTTAAGGTTACTCATTACATTACCTCAAAAGGCCGGCAATTACTGCAGAAGCCAAGTAATATCAAAAGGAGCACGCAAAGGTTGATTGAGTGCAGCTAGAGATAGGTGAAGACTAAACAAGTGTGCACACAGCCAGCTTAATGCTGCACCTTCCTAGGCTCAGAAATGTCCATTCAACATGCCTACAGTGGTATTGCTGCCCTAAAAACAGTATCATGAACCCAACCAATAACATGCATTTTGTGAAATCATTTGTGCTTGGCCTGTGGAATGGTGGAAAGTACTCAGCAGTATAATTAATAAGTATTATAAAAAAACCTGCTTTCTATCTATGTACTAACAGTTATCAGGACAATCTGCAATTAACTGTCCACTGTCAAAACATAGGCCTATATATTGCAAGACAAACATCTGTAGCTCCTGTCCCGCTTGGAATACAGCATCACATTTTCCCTTAGATCTTCAACTGTATCAACTAGCTCCACAAAATATCATTTAAAAAAAAAAAAAAAGAAAGAAAAAGACAAAATCAAAATGATTTTTAATTTTACCCATGCCATAACGACACTGACCAAAAACCAATGCGTAATCACAGCCAAAGCTTTACAAATCAAACGATAAGCTTGTCTCACCAATAAAATCCTCAGAAACTATACATAAGATTACTTATTTCCTGTGCAGAATTGATGCCTTTCCATTTTATTTCAAGGCCCGAAACACTTGATATATTAATTGAGGCTGTGTCTTATTCCGACCCAGCCTATTTGGTGGCGAATTACAGACATATGACTACTGCAACATTTAGAGGCACCAAAAGCCTGAAGGATGATCCTAAAAGGCTATTTAAAAATGAACGTTGCATCTTTTTGTAATTCCAGCCAAATACGTCATGTAATGAAATAATCATCTAAACACAACCTCAAAAATACATTGCTCACTAATTAAAAACGCATAAAGTCCAGAGGCCATGGAAGACACATTCAGCTGGGTGGAGCATGTTTCTGTGGTTTAAGAATATCAAAGTCTCTTATTTTGTCACGTTATGGCTTGTTAAAAGAAGTGCCCCACAACAATCTACGAAAAAACGAACAGGCTCCAGTTGCCAACTGTAACCAGCTGGGAGAATACATAAGGAAAAAGTTACTGTGACAAACTTTTCAAGGGAACTGGAGAAGGGGGAAACAATTTCATGACTGCTTTTTTTCCCCCCCTTGCAGTCCTTGGGGCGTTTCGCGTCTTTGTACTTTCAAAGCTGAAGTTCTATAGACCTGAGCTTTTGGGCAGAACAAGGTTACGGAATCCTCTCAACCCATGTCAAAGTTTGTATCAGACAGCCGAGACAAAA
Source organism: Prochilodus magdalenae (assembly GCA_024036415.1). Classification (NCBI taxonomy): domain Eukaryota; kingdom Metazoa; phylum Chordata; class Actinopteri; order Characiformes; family Prochilodontidae; genus Prochilodus; species Prochilodus magdalenae. Next base: position 68,826 of record JAMWET010003139.1, read on the forward strand.
CTGGGTCAACTTCTAGGTAGAGAATGAAGCAATTTTCAATATGGCGGAGGGGAGCCAACAGCGAATACAGTGCAGCAGAGTACTTCAGAAGACCAAAACACAATGTGTTCCTGAGCATTTTACAGGGGCTAAATCAGGCTGTGCAAATTCCTCCTCCAGCTCACCATGCCTGCTTAGTGTTTAAGCTCTTACTTGGATGGGGAAAAAAAAAAATTATACACAGCACGAATCGGAAATGTCTTTTTGGTGATGGGGGATGGATGAAGGGGGACCTGCCGATATTTGCTTTTAAATCAGTGGTAGAAAGCTTTGTAATCCTCCTTACAGCCTTTTCAAAAACCCACATATACAGCTTTCCATTGCAATGGGACAAGGATTAGAGTCTTAAGTAGTCACATCTCCAAATCCTATTTCGCTCATACGAAGGGACACAAGGCTGTGATGCACCACATGATTTGCTGTAATTTTTGTAGTTTAGCTAAAAAAAACAAAAACAAAAAAAAAAACCCTGCCTCTGAAGATTAAATGTTGTACACACAGTAATATCCACACACCTAAAAGCATAACGAGACACCATAGCTGGGCCTCAAAGACATTTGATGTACATATATCATGATATAAGTACAGGTACAATTATTTGGAGACAAACATCCATTTAAAATAAAAAAACAATGCATTAACACTTATATAAACACAATTAGCAGACTTCTCATTTTCATTTTGCTTTTAATCCTAACTAGCATTAAACCACGTCTCTCAACTTTGAGCTGCCAAAAGGGAATTTGTGTTGAGCTATTCTAGAGGAAACCTTTCTTCTAGAACAACAGTCTGCCATTCACACGACACCTGGGCAAAGAACACAAAGAGCACCCTCCTGCACCGGCTAACAGCAGGTAACAGCACCACCACTGCAACCCAGTCAGTTACTGGGTGTCACATTCACAAGTAGCTGGCCTTAGCTGAGAGCTTTGTGCCTACACTGAACACCTCACATCTCCTCAGGAGGGCTGTACTAACACTGAGCATTTTCATCTCCTTCTTCAGTCTGCACTGGGGGGCAGGGACAAATAAGTGAGGGAATGGGAGTAGAGTTACATGATATCAACAAAATACCATATTTCAATTATACTGCTACATACTGCTGAAATTTAAAATATGTCCAGCAGCATTTTCTTAACATGACATGGGTAAATCCTGGCCTATTATGTGATCACCTTGATTCACTGAAACTCCGATAAAATATCTATGATGGATCAGGGTACTCAGGAGACATAATAGAACATTCAGGCATTGGGCAGAGATTTTTGTGATATTAATACAGAAAAAAGCCAATGTTGTGATAATCAACAAACAACATTGCACAGCCCTATAAAAGACCGCAAAAGAAGGATCACAAAGTGGAGTTTTACCTGTATTCTCTGCTATCATGGTATCTCTTGCTGCTGGCCACTCGCTGTGGCGCAGTCTCCAAAAGAAGCTGCTGCGTCAGCCGATTGCTGGGTGTAGGGTCACTCTCAGGGTGCTCCTCAGGCTCCTGCTCGCACCTCCACTCCTCGTCCTCATTCAATGTGGGCAGGTAGCCTGGCAGAACCTTTCCATTCCCCGACACAGAGCTCTGGTCACTGTACAGCTTGGGGCTCTCTCCTCCTGTCCGAGTGTATTCCAAATAAATGTCAGATTTTAAAAACAAAGGGTAGGTGTTCTCCTCCATCATTGCTTGAATTTCCGTCTGGGCCTGATCGAACATAGCAGGGTCGATGTGCAGCTTCATCACGCAGTCCTTGATGAAGCTTTTTGTGGCCGGTTTAATCTGTCGCGACACAATTCCGTTGTTGTCCAGAATGTACTTTTTGTAGATGGCTTTTGCCAGCTTCAGCTTCTTCTCCTCATTGCCCTCACTGGTCTCCAGCTTACGGAAACCACTGCAGGCAAACCAGAAGTCCAGCATGTCGGCGCAATCCTCCTGCTTGAGGAATGTGCGGAACAAGTGGATACCATCTTGGTCATCCAGCAACGAGTGCAGCGACTCAGCCCACTTCAGGTAGGGTGGTGTGGGTGAAGCGCTGCCTTCAGGCTCATAGCCCAGGTCCAGGTCGGGCCGCCTGGGTGTGGCGGTGGAGGCCTCGCTCTTAAGGCTCTCGGATTTAAAGGAGTAAAAACCCAAGCCATACTGCCGCTCGGTGTTGGACACCAGGTCGCCCTCCTCCCCCGGGACTGGCGGTCTGGGGGCATCCTCAGTGAAGCTGCCCCCAAGGTCCACCAGGTAAGCCCCCTTCTCGTTCACACTCATCCTCACCGTGTCCATGCACCCAATCCCAGCACAGCCCACTCAGCTTTACAATTAGATCCAGACCTCTTCTAATGCCACTGTAAAATAATTCCTCCTAAAAAAAAACAGGGAGAGAAATACGAAGATTAATCTTCAAGAATGAATAACAAACATTTACCCTCAAGCTACTTTCAGAAAAGCTTGTTAAAATGATTTAAAAAGACTTTTAAAAGACAAGCATCAAGATTACCCTATTTACATGTGCATGACTGATGTTTTACTAAGCATTTATTTAATCATGCATAGTAATGCTTTAAAAGATGAGAGCGAAGAATTCAAGAATCAAATACTGGCAGGAAATCTAATATTAACGGTTTAAACAAAGGACCATAAATCAATGAACCTTGAATAAGAAATTAGTCAAGGGGTCATACTGACACACTGCATTGAGTTTCTAATAATTATTATTCCATGTTAACAATACCAAAGTGCATTTTCTCTTTCCAGATCAAAATCAGCTACAGTTCTGTGTATTTTGGAGCTGCCTGTATGTGGGAGAGCGTTTTTTTTTTTTTTTAAGTTAACACTAAGAGACCAAAATACTCAAACTTAGCGGGAGGTTTAGTAAATAATACATGTACACAGGTATTTATAAAATACCTGTATTAAGTGTCACTGCAATAGAAGAATGAAGCACTGTCAAGGTTACCTAGAGAGAGTCTGCAGGGTGCTTCAAGCCTCATGACTAATTGCTCCAGTAGGGCCCCTAGTGAAGCTCCTATGTCCTTGGATGATAAACTGCTATATGGCTTTAGAACTCTAGAAAATCCAGAAAAAATGCGCCCATATCTGATCTGTGAAGCAGGGGCTCAGAGACCCAACTAATCTGCTTTCCAACGACAGTCATCTTGGGCTCCAACCAAAGTTAAGTACTCTCCTCACAACCTCTCATGTCTGACTGCAAACGGCTTTTTAAATGTGATGTTTCTGACAGCCCAAAACACAAATTCCTTGTGTTGGAGAACAAAACTACACAAGACAAGACAATAGTGGTCCTGTTTTCAATAAGCCAGCTTACCAGGTCACTTTAGACACCCAAATTCCAACAAAGCCCAGTGTAATATTGTTTGTTTGCTTATAATTCAGGATATATGTATAACATAGTGGCTACCTTTGTCGTCCGTTGGTCCGAAATAGACTTCCAACGCGAGCCTCTTTTCGGCGGCTTGCTAAAGAAGCTAGCTGAGTTAGCCACAAAACAAAACAAGCTAGCCAGCGAGCTGCCCTTCATCTTCAATTAAAAAACAGACTTCTTTAGCGAACATTTCCGTTGACGCCAATGAAAGTAGATTACCTAACAGGTCACAGGACGCAGCTAACTGGTTAAGTTCACTGTGAAAGGTAAAAACGGCGAGCTAGCAAGCTAGCCAGCTAACTCCTCTGCAAGCGCCTAAAACTAACGTTAGTCTAGCCAGCGCTCGAGCACCTACTAGCCCAGACTGCTAATCTGGCTAACTAGCTGGCTAGCTCGTTAACTTGATATGACAAGATCCGCTCGGATTCAACTATCGGCATAGTGCGACGAGAACACGTTGTCAAGACCTGATTCTTCGACATGTAAATTCATTCCCGATTCCAGTTGCCGAACAAGTGTGCCACAGAGTAATTTTAAAAAGCGTCTCTGGGACTTTGTTGTTTCTTTTTCTCCCCTCTTCCTGACGACATTACAACACCCCCTTCGCTACCCTCCCCGTTGCTTTGAAGTGAGCCCCACATTCATTGCATTCATGTCTTGGCCTCTGAGTCTCAACAGCACAGCAGCACTAACGGGTGGGGGAGGGGAAAGTAGAAACAAACTCCATACACACACACACACACACACACTCGCTCTCTCTCGCTCGCTCTCTCACACTCACACACAAGCAGCCAGGCCCTTCCGCAGTCGAGCGACTCGTAGGCAACTTTACAACATTTATTTCGGACTTAATCGAGCACGTCCCGAGGCGTGTGAACGCGGGCTCCCTGTATCTGCCGCGCCGAGCCTCACGAGTCGACGAACAGTACGCCGAATAAAACAGCGCGAGGCTCGTACAGGATTCAAACACACGCAAAGCTAATGGCACATTTCATCTCTCGCTACCGCAAAACCCCCATTCCCCGAGCCAGGAGGAGGAGGAGAAAAAAGTGCTCCGTACTGTACCTGTGAGAACCTACTTTCCGTTTGCGTGTGCATCGGGAAAAGCGCCGCACGCAGCCACGCACGAATCGGGTCATAGATGCGAATCACGGACTTTAAAAATAACAAAGAAAACAGTCCGTCCTCCACCTTTCCATGGCAGACTCTCTCACTCCTGTGCCTCAGTCTGTGTGTGTGTGTGTAAGAGAGAGAGATCGAGTGAAAGGAGAACAAGCGATGTGTAGCGCCGCGCGCGTTCAGAAATCACACTGCCGCCTGGAGAAAAAAGGGAATATGCAGGAGAGCGAGTATGGGCTTTGAAATCAGGCTTGCCTCAAATGTTCACCCGTCCAAAATATATTTAATCGATGCTGTAATAAACAGACAACGACGTGCCTCCAGTGTCAATTGGCTACGGTTGTTAGCCTGCGGCGTAGCCACTAAGCGCAGACCGTCAGTGAGGGGAGTGTAGGCAGGCTGCGTTCACTGCGTTCAGGGGGTTTGTGTGCTTTTCCGTTCCAGCTGTATTTCCCCACCGGTTTAGTCAATCATACCGACTGAGGGGTGAGCTAGGCGTTAAATGCAGCAGACTGAGCACAGTGTATAACCATCTACAGGAGTGCACTGTGGTTAAATATGAGGTGATGGTGCCTTTAGCATTAGACTGCTGCTATTTTCCAGGTATGTGTGGTAATGTGTCCACCTGGCCGGTTTAAGATGATGGACAAAATTAAATGTTCCCTGCACATATATCCTCCTACCATATAGATGCACATTGCTACAATTACTGTAGTCTGTAATCTGTTTCTCTGCATATTCTGTCACCTTTCACCCAGTTCTTTAATGCTCAGGACCACCACGGAGCAGGTATTATTTGGGTGCTGGATCATTCTCAGCACTGCAGTAACACTGACATGGTGGTGGTGTGACTGGATCAGACTCATCAGTGCTACTGGAGTGTTTAAACACCTTAGTGTCACTGCTGGACTGAGAATAGTCCACCAACCCAAACTATCCAGACAACAGAGTCCTATGAAAATTGGTGAAGGATGACACATACGGTGCAGCAACAGTTTAGCCATAGTCTCTGTACAAGGTGGGCCAACAAGGCACTAATAGAGTAGACAGTGAGTGGACACAGTGCTAAATACAGAACATTACTGTCTGTAGCTATTTACTGTATCACTGATGGAATGAATGGGGTCTAAATAATAAATTGCATTCTGAGCTGAAATGTGTCATCGGGTCATGAAACCTTCTAATGAGTAGGAGTTATCTGTGAAGGATTTATGCATTACACACTTTAAAAAGCTGAAACATTTAGTGGCTCCTAAGAATGAGACTTTTTCTTGGTAGGCTCCAAACCTACAGAGGTTATGACTCAACACCTGGGTAATCTTTTTGCATTTATAGTGAAAAGATCAAAGATCCATGGAATGCAGGTTGTCATTCCTTCACTTTATGACTTTATTAGATTAGCTCATCTGAAAAGTGCTGTGAGTGGAACGTTTCTTAATGATTATTCTCAATTTCCAGGCATTAGGTGTCATCCAAATCCACTCCAATGCCAAAATGGAATCAAGTTTTCGGGGGGGAGGGGTGGGGGTTTGTTTGTTTTGTTTTTGCTGCTTCAGTGTGACATTTCAAATATAACTTACATAAACCATGCAAACTTCATCAACCAGCTTAAAAATACATTTAAGCAAAATAAATTTAACTTAGAAAATAAACATGAAATATTAGAAGTGAGTAAGAGAGTTCTTTCTATCGTACATCTCCCTTCCTTTGGCTGCGATAGAGTTAAAAATGGGGTAACTGACATGGAAATGTGATTCTTTGAAGATTTATCCACATCACAGATCACACTCATCAATAATTCAGCTCTCTCAAAAAAAGAGCACAGCAGGGGTCCGATAAATCCCAATATTCCATGCCATGCACAAACTTTTTTTTTTGTCTCCACCTACTTTGCCAACACAATGTCATCATCACCTTCACTTGGTTAAGTATGTTTACTCAGAATAAATTCTGTAACCTAAACTTTACCCATAAACTTTACTGGGATATAACATCATCAAAGCCATTACTGCTGTGGCAACATATCATGTAAACCAGTAAGCTCCAAAAACTTAATTTTTAAGATTTTCATTCAAAATCACCTCACCTGCGGCAAGCTGATGCTTCTGTCTTGCACTGGCAGGCATCCCCCAACTGTCCGTCCATTAGCAGCAGATACCATCTCCAGACCATTAATGACATCAAGTGCCAGTAAAGACTGCATCCTCTGCTTTCCCAGAGTTAAAGAGTTGATTGTCCACAGTGAATCTTGCCATTTCTGCTTGTGTATTGTATCCATTCGTATCTGAAACATAAATATGAAAATGCCTTGATGTCTGGAAAGAGGCATGTCACCGTTTAATCAAAGTATTCTTAGGCAAACATGTACTATAAAATGGGGGAGTGAAAATGGTAAACTTCCATTACTGAAAATGACAAACTACTGAATAATTGATTAACAAATATAACATTTGGAAGGAAGGACGAATTGACGGCTTTATAACATAACCCAGTTAGGTTTTGTAACGTGGTGTTACTTAATACATTCAACCCACATTAACCACATGCCTTTTTATGAAATAATTAGCAGTAAAATAAAACAGATCCAACTGTATTGATTTTGAAGAGTTAGAATCATCATAAAATCTACAAAGTTTACAGAAAAAATATTATTTTTGAACTGGAGCATGAAAGATTTCTTGAACAGCTCCATAAACAATCAATCAAACTGATTTAAATAATTGTTAGTATTAAGTATTTTAGCATAATGTCAGTTAAAAATACAACTATGAGAACTACATTTCCTTTTCTGAATATCTACAATTACTCATTAGTTATAATGTTTTACACAGGCACCCAACATCAGAATCGGATTGGTCTACAACTGCTTTAATAAATATTATTTGCTATGTACATTTGTTTAAACAGGTATTTGCTGTCAGATTTATTGCACTTGTAAAGAGTCTGTTTGGTGCTGGAATACTGTGCTAAATTTTATTTTATTAATTTTACTACATTAAAAAAGGTTATATTTCTTTGTAATGCTAATTCACACTACATAAGGCATTAACGATGAATTCTATATCCCAACAGTGCATTAATTGCTAAGGATTTACACAGCACGTCTGACTATAAATGTCTTTCTATTACACATATAGATTGGATTGGACTGTATGAGTGTAGAAGCCTTTGTTTCAAGACCAATATATTGCACTACAGAGGAAACAGGAAGTCATTTATGATTCAGGTTCAATGTATCAATGTCAATAAATATGTTCGCAAAAAAGAATATCCCTAAAAATCCCTAATGATTTATACTTAATAACAGTCACACTCTCCATGGGCTTCGCTGCTTCTACAGTTTGTACAGAGGGCAATAAATCTGTGGGCATGCAGTGAACCTCAACTTAACCTAATCTTATAATATCTGGACCAGAAGTACACCTAACACCCTGATGTTATTTATACTTGAATTATCAAGTAATATGTATTTATTTTTTCACTTAATTCAGTCATGTTGCTTTTAACGTCTGACTGGAAATTCTTATTTTAGTGAGTAGACAAACAATAAGACACGTAATAAGAGAATATGGGGCAGAGTTACCCAGAAATACTACCATGTTTTTACTTCTGTTTATTAGTTTTGTTTTTGTACTTCAGAAGTTGCTTTCAAATAAACAACAAACTCACAACTTATATCAGGGTTAAATGCAACTTTGGATGCACTTTACATGTTTTGGGTGTCCCAAACATGAATGTGTTTAATTTGGGTTTTGAGTTTAACAAGTCTTTACCGTTACACCTCAGTTTGTGATCCTCACGATATAATATTACATCACAGGTTTTTGCAACAGTACAGTTTGTGTGATGTATACTTATACTTCGTTTGTTAAACCTAAATGTTTAAATGTATGTAACTCCATGTATCATTTGAGTGAAGTTAAGTTTTAAAAATTGAATTCATTTGGGGCAACAAATGAACGTAAAAGAGTAGACTTCTTTGGGTTTTCAGTGTGGAGAAGAGAAGGAAGAGTAACAGTGAAATGGTCAGAATAGTTTCCTGTTTATCAAGAACTTGCTGACTAATCTGCAATAAGTATGCTTAGCATTATAAGGCCATGAAGAAGATCCATAGTAAGAATATCTGCTGCAGACTGCACAATCCATGGTAAAGAAGTGCATCATGCTTCAATCCAGGGTATCATCTGTTTTTGACATATTTGAAAGTGTCTTAAAGAGAAAAATCTGAGGAATGTCCTCCTTACTGCAAACTCCTGCATGACATACTGTTATCTATAAAACTAAAAGTAGATAAAAACAGCAACAGCCATCTTTGTACTTCTAATTTGCACACATCACAGTGTAAAGGGTCACCTGGATAGCTTTTGTCAATGTGCAGTCCAGATCGTCTATATCCATAGGTTCACTCCTGACTTCACCTTACCCAACAAGCAAAAAAAAAACTCTATACCTGCTTGATCTAGTTTATGGAAAGCTACTTTGTGTACTTTTACTCCAAAAATGCATAATTAGCTATTTGTTATGATTGGTATGATTTAGATAGGTTTAATGCATTTGCTGCATTAAATGCATTGTATATTCCAGCAATTACCTTGCTCTATGTAGAAAAGCACCAAATGTGCCATTACATAATGATGTAAAGGCAACTCTTTATGATTTTGAATAGTTTGTAAAGTCTAAACACCCTCCATAGAGTAAAGGGCATTCCATATATGGCCCACTGAATACCATAAGGTCTATTCGGCCAGCATTCAAATCAGATGGCATCAGCAGCTGCAAACTCAACCCTATCCTTGCCCTTCCTGAGGCCTGGCTTTGATCACTGGGCCCCCCACTGCGAGCCAACACATGGCCATGACTGCATACTAACTCAGCGCACGGACTCTGAGCAAGCACTTGGAAACAATCAAGGGGAAAAGAGCAGAAAATCGAGGTGTTTGGAACAAAGTCAACGCTTTGGCGAGATCATACAGATTGGGAAAGTATTTGGTAATTGCTCAAAACCAAATTAATCTTTAACACTGGAACTCTCACAAAGGGCTGTTTTTGGGCAGTAGCTGAGCAAGAATAATGCCTTTTGAAAGTCATTTGGTTTTACAATATCCCAAGGTTGGTTACATGGTAGCATTTCAGGAGAGCTTCCACTTTGTTGTTCTAATCTATGCGGTGCTCTGAAAAGTCACAGTCTTTAAAGAAACGTTTGGAATTATCTGACAGCTGTGCCAGGCAAACTTCCTGCAGGGATTGACAGAGGTTATGACTGGCAGCTGTAGCTGCCAATCAGCTACCTGTTGAGTGGCCTTGTGACTTTTAGACAAATGAGTTGACAGGTGCAATTTCACTTTAAGTACCTGTCCCTTTATAGGGCAGCTGATAGGCTTGAGAGGGGCTGCTGAATGGAGGATTTATATTAGTGCTGTATGTTACCCTCTGTTATCCTATCTACCCTAGGTAGGCTTAGTAAGCAAATCACAGATACGGCCCACCTGCTCTGACCATGACCAATGCCGGTACAGAGACGTCAAACTAAAACATGTTGACACATACCCTGACACCCTGCAGGAAAAGCAGAAAACTATATTGACAGGAACAACCGAGTTAAATTAAGCATAGCTCATCAAGTAAGCAAAACAACGTTTAAAGAAATCTGACCTGCCTCAAATACAGTTACATACGCAGTACAAATACTGTGACTACCATGACGACACTTCACATAATGTCTCATAGCTAGAAAGATATGTTTACAATAACCCTTCTCACACATATTGATACATTCCAAAGGCATGTGTTCTGACTGATGAGAGAGCACAATGGCACTATGGCATGTCTTTATCAGCAGGAGTGATTTTCTGTTTCAAGGACAGGCTGCTCCATAAACGCAGAGCAGGAGTGGCGCGGTACGTGACGCATAGCATGAAAGCAGGCCCATAAATATAATCACCTATGATGTCACCGCCTCATTTACAATATAATTAAGAACATTACAAGAACATCCTCATGTGATCCACTGTGCTTGTGCTAATTACAGTTCAGGCAGGGTTTCTGAGGAATGCTGAACGGAAATATATACATTTATTACCTGCAGGGAAATGCCATTTTGCCCTATTCAGAAAAACACTTTATATAAATATACAGTATATATACAGTATATATATATATATATATATATATATATATATATATATATATATATATATATATATATATATATATATATGTATGTATAAAATATACTTTTTTTTGGGGGGGGGGGGGGGGCGTTGATTTCCAATAAAATGTGCAGAAGTGTGTTGTGTGTACAAACATTTGCAAACAGCAACTTCAGCTCAAGAACAACAAACGTGTACACTAGGACTTCCACAATTTGCCAGGAAAATTGGGAAAACATTTTTTAACATGTGTTTCTGATGAATAATTAAATGACATTTTGTAACTGGCAACATGTCAGATGTCTCACCATGAAGTTGTAAAGATTCCTAATGGTGTCCTGTGATAATGCATCCCAAGCAGCATGAATATTCTTACACAATGTTGATAGTATATCCACTTGGATCCCACACATTGTTAGTCTGGGATAGTTCTGGTGATGTGGCTGGCCATGGCGTAGTATCTTTGTGTTCAAGGCAAGCTCTTGAGATGGCAGCAGAATGCAATCAAGCATTGTCCTGCTGGAATAGCACACCCGAGTGTGCGTTCAAAATAGGCCACTGGTTGCAGGACCTCCTTAATGTAACGTCTGGCTTCAAAGTGCCTGTAATGAAAACCGTGATCTGGCATTGTATGAAACTGCACCCCACACCATGACACTGGAGTCAGTCCATGACAGTCTGGCACAAGACGTTTGCAGTCTTTGGCGATGTTGTGCTACGGACAGTCATTGTAACAATCTGCGTGAATATCGTCCTGCGTCATGCAGTTTTCTGGCTATACTGCTGGCACTAACAGGATGACTCATGGAGGACATCACTGCTCGCTGAATGTCTGCAATCTCGATTGTTGGATCACTCAGTGCATGCTGGACAATTCATCGGTTCTCCCCCTTTGTGGTTCATGTAGGTCTCCCAGATTCTTCATGTCCCTGGTGTGCGCCTTCTTCTACCGACTGCCACCAATAGTGTGCTATGGTAATATCCATACAACTGATATGGCACACAATACACCAATAAGACCATCCCGCTTCCCAGACCCCTACGATGCAACACCTCTCGAAGTCTTCTTCAAAGTTTTTTTCCTCTGCAAATGATGCTGCTAACTTAACAGAGTCTGACAAGAGTCAGAATAGAAAATGCGCAACAAAGTCCATAAATAATTAGCCAGGTACAGTGGCAAGTCTTGTCCTTGCTTATGTCACATTCACGCCAGAGTCAAACCTACCCACTCAGGATTCTGTGTGGTGACCAGAAGACAATCTGATCATTATGAAAGAGTCTCACTCTAATAATTAAAGTCAAATTTTCTGGGAATATTTATATATTTCTGTACTTTCAGGAACAAAGCATTCATTCTTTTCTGACCTTGTTTTTGCCTTCCTTCTCCTCTTCTCTCTCATTCACATGCCCATGGAGTTCTCTAACTTGCCATGACTCTGCATATCCATGTTACTATCTATCAACAAGTATGGTTCACAAATGCTATCAAGCTACTGACACATACCAGTTAAAGTATGATACTTGTTAGTTTAGACTAGTTCTTTAGGCCAACAAACTAAAGATCATTAAATAGTTTTTTTTCTAATACAGGCTTTATGGGTCAATGTCTGCTCACTTCAAAAAACTCTACAGTCTGACATAAAATTTTATAATGCCATTTACCTTTTATTCTGTATATTTATAGTTTTGACATTGTTTTTTTTTTCACAACAAAACCATGCACATAACAATAACTTTTCAGGAGATGGAAAAATGCTCCTAACTTTCTAAGTTGATGTTATCAAACCTATTTCTGGAGATTGACCTACCTGCAGACCTAACTAATTCCACCTGATCCATCTAATCATTATCTTCAGAAGTCCTTGGGTGTGTCTCAAAAAGATCTCCCTAGTTAAGAAGTTATGGCACCCTGGCCCAGGGAATCAGCCATTTTCACTGTCAAAATCATTCCAGTACACTGGAACCTTTGCTCCCTGGAAATTTCTATAATGCACAATAAAAATCAGTTGAGCACTGATTGTTTGTTATGCTCCCTAAATAGCAACACCATCTCCAGCTACACTTTCGGGAAGTTTTTAAACAGAGGACGAATGCTGTACTTTGGCTCCTTACCTTTATATGCTTTAAAGTTAATGTTTGCCACCAACTTCCTATTAGATATCCTAACCTAACCTAAAATCACCAACTAGGGCACCCTTCAAAAATATTCAGTTATATGCTTTAGGTTTAAAGGCCGAAATCTAACCTCCTCCAACTGTCTATTTAGTCACCACATAGCTTCATAGCTGCATAGCTGCCATGAATTTCCTAGGAGAACTGTAGTTAGCTTCATGCTACCAATGGATCAAAAAAATCAGCATAATATTAGTAGTGTGAAATGAATAAAGAAAGGCTTAACTGCATTAAACACTGCTATCTGTCTAAAACACGACTTTGAACGAAAAACGATCATGAACTGATAATCACAGCATGGATATATCACTACACAGTGAGCTGTCCAGTTGATGTTGGGGGTACTACATTGCTGTGCACCCACATAATTGAGTCATCAGCACTTTTTTGAGTCATCAGCACTTTTTTTTTAACAATTTGTGGTTTTGCTATGATCAGATCTTCATTTAACTTAAAATTAGAAATAAGGAACCCAATGAAACAAATAACTAGAAATATATAGTTTTTTTTATATTATTAATTTATTGAACTAAGAAATCTAACATTAAATGTGTTCGTTGGCAAAAGTATGTGAACCTCTGTTTTCAGGGGTGCAGCAATGACTTTAACCAGACAGTTCCCATCAGCCCCCCAAATTGACTTAAAAATAGATCCTGGGTTTCTTTATCATCTTAGGGGATATTCTTAAGATATCTTAGATAAGCCCAAGAAAAGTCTTAGTCTTGGAGTCATGTTCGTTGGATGACCAGTCCAGGTAAAGGGTGTTAATGTGCCTTCATTTGTACACTATTTGCCTGACAGTGGATCCGAAAAGTCCAAACTCGCCACAAATAGTCCTGGAACCCTTTATAATCTAATGCGCTTTGGCAAATATATTTCTCAGGTCCTCTGAAATCTTATTCGTTTAATAGATATCATGTATGTGTGTGGTAAAGACTAGACTTTGTGAGGACTCTTGATGTTCAAAACCAGGGTACAGTCAACCACCTTCACACCTAATTGACATCCATTTTACTGGTCTTACTAGCCTTATTTATTGTCTATTTTAGGCACACAGAGTTCTGTTTACATAGCAACCCATACAACAATCTCTCCTAGCTAGTAGCTAATGAAGTGGCAAAGAAGGGAACAGTTTTGGGTGGATTTTAAGAGATGAACAGACTGATTAATTAGCATTTATATGCACATATGGTATCCCCATATGTTTACTCTATGAAGGGAAAATGTCTATTGGCAAGACACCGTACACTGAGAGAGCTGACACATAACCATTTAACTTTTATTCTATATGAGACAATAGTGGCTATAGCTGCACTAAAGCTTACAGCAGAGATAACATAGGTCTGCATTTTCATTTATATTGAATCATTTCCTGCTATTAAATAAGAACATGAGCCTCCGTTGTAGGCTTTATTAAAGGCCGTCTTTGACTTCAGCACATAGAAACAATACAGTAATTCAGAAAACACATTTTCTAAAGTTGTTACAACATTATATTATTTTATATTATATATTCTATTGTATCATATTTATGTATTATTTATTTATTATTTTTATATTTATTTATTTTTATATGTATTTATTTTAACCTAGGATATTAGGATATACTGAGACATATTTGCAGCTAAAATATTATTCTAATGAAAAGGAAATAAAATGTGGCTCCCAAGGTGATTTTGCCAACAAAGACATGTAATATATGATTACTTTGTTCAATTAATGGATGAAAATACAATTGTTTGTGTTATTTGTTTAACTGGGTCCTCTGTTGTTCTGTATTTACGCAAGAGCTAATCATATTTAGGCCACATTTATGTAGAAATGCAGAACATGACACAGGGTTCAATCATTTCCAAGCACCAGTGTAGTGTAGTCAGTGTCAGAATTCATCTTCACTTTGTACTGGTTTACTACATATGGAACTATTCAGTGAATCGAAACAGCCCTTGATTAGCTCAGTGAGGTGGTTGAAATTTGGGCTGGAGATGAAACCTGCAGGAAGGTGGATCTCCAGGAGGCGGTTGATGACTGACATAAAGATTTTATTATATTTATTTTTGGACCATGTCTAAAGGACATGCTGGCATTCTAAAATGGCTCCATTTAAGGGAAAAAAAGAAGTGACAACGTTTGATCTGACAGCGATGAAACTTTTCCCATTAGAAGCCATTTTTATTTATTTTTTCAATTCTGTCTGCTAAAATGGTCATAGCCATTCCTGGGATAGCAGACACCTTATCCCCCACACCAAAACCACCAATCTTTAAGAGCCTATAAAGCCTGCCTTTAAACCCTTTTGAACTACCAGCCGCACAGTTCAATAATCTTGGAGGCAAACACTCTGTATTTAGTGACTCTGACACTCAACCTTGCAGTTGCACAACTGGCTGTCACTTTCCTTTCCAATGAAAAAGAGAAATGCAGTCATTTGTGGACAGTACTTGGCACAGCTGAAGGTAGAGCTCAAGTCTGGAGATTTAAGCAGAAATCCAATGATTCCACAATGATGTTGACTTGACAATTGAGATGTAAACATGCTAATCTCACAGAGTAAATGTGACAGCTTTAAGAATGGACCATTAAACTAGGCATTTGGGTATAATGCCAATAGAACCACTCAAAGATTTGGGCTGGAGCTGCATCCGTGTATATTTTTGAATCCACAGATTTTTAAACGTACTGTTTCACGCTTCTCTCCTCTGCACATATGGTACGCATGATAAGCTGGCCCTGAACAGGCCCACCGAAGCCTCTCATGTCTTCTATTGTCTGTGACAAGCCCATTGGCTCAGTTTAGCCGGTACCAAGAGCAGGGGCAGATAAGAATGCTGCCTCTGAGACCCCTGCAGTAAAGCCACAGAGGACCAACATCTGACGAGCTGAATTAATGCACACACTTCAGCCCAAATGAGATGGGCTTCTCCGAGAACAGCAGTGGTCTGATTTTGAGTGCCTCTCCACAAAAATCACTGCATTACACTTTATTCCTGTTATTTAAAAAATATGAATATTAACACATGAGAAAATTCGATAGCAACCCTTCTAGCCCCAATCTTCATATTTTGCCTTTGCAAACTTTATTTTTTTACACTGTCCCTAAACGTTCATGTCTCATCAAATTCATCAGCATGCCACAATTTCATGGCCACTAAGGCTGCAAAGGTTTGCTGAAGTGGCATACAGAACTGTCGACTGTAAAGAAAAGAAAGAAGACAAAAGACATTCCAATCTCTCAGCCACATGTCACTGATTCTTGGGCGCTCTGGCTAAGGCTAAACCATTTCAGGAGCTGTGACAGACTAATATGCAGCTCAAGCTTTCAATAAAAAAGGCGATGACAGCTACGTTCGCTGAATAAGATTCTGAAGAAAAGGACTGGGGCCTGCAGGTGTTCCTTTGGCCCCTAATCACAGTGGCTCAGGGAGAGCTCTCCATCCATCAGCTGAATTCGCTTAAACTGTACAAGCATTCATTTAGAAGCAGTTTCAGCAACAGGTGGTGTCAGATAAGAATAACAAAATGAGCTTTCCCAATTTAGAAAACTGATCAAACAATGCATTAAGAAAGATCCTGCAAAATATTTGCATCAGTCGTCAGTTGTTAGACACTATATCACCCATGCAATATAGGGTTTGCAATAGTTACTATTATCTATAGTATTTTACACATCATATACTGAAGATGAGAATAAGCATTTAGCAGACCTACACTTTGATGGTAAACAAAACAAGCTCTAATGAACCCGTTATAAAGAACACAGTTTTCCTGAAATAACGCAAATTACTTTGGGTTTTTGCTATTGTTTAATATTTCTTGTTCTTCATTTCTTTTCTTAAACAGCTATAATCTATATTGTAGAAAATCATACAGTAGAAAACAGAAAACTAACAAATCGGCTCAAATCTGGGGGACATGAAGAATTTATTCTGATGTCATGATAAAAGTTCCCCTTATGGGAGGAAACACTCTCTCTTTCCGTAGAATTCTTCTGTGTTGGTTTTTGTTACAGCTGCCAGGCCAAATTTAGGCCTCTATGTAGGCTGTGCTTGAAATGGGCTTATCTTTTGAGGGGCCTGATCAGTTGACAAAAGCCCATTTAGATGTTAAAACTGAGTGCAGTTCTTTTGATATATACGAAAAGTTAATTAGATTCCATCAAACAACTCAAAGTCAATTACAGGTCCCATCAACGATATTTTGTAGCAATGGGGAAAAGAACCCTTAGAATAATGAAGAAAATTCAGATTTTTGAGACACACAAAGAAACAAGAGATAAGAACAGAACTTGAAAAGACAGTTCGGGGTACTCTTTGAAACTGAGAGAAAGACAAACCCGGTCAAGAATAGCTGAGCTATTCTGAAAGATTGGGACATCATAAAGGGAGGGTGGGTTTCTTTGGTGTATTGATAAGCTGCTCTTTTAAGTGTTTGAGAGTCTCGCCAAAAGAGGAGGTACCCAAAGCCTGTCAAAATGTTTTCAGGAGTCCTGCTGATAGCTTTTGTCATAGCTGAATATATCGTGCCTAACAATCCTAGGAGTGGATTAGGCACAGAGGATTAAATGATTTGCCGCCTGGAGTTTACTTAATACTAAGGCTAGTGATTAATGTTGCCATATGCACGAAGTAGAAAGCTTAGACAAAAAAATAATTTATTTGCTTCGTTTTGTCTGTCTTAGGACACAGGGTAAGCTATTATGACAAAAAGAGATACAACAAGCCAACGATCAATGGCAGAAACATTAGAATTCTAAAAACTATCCCTAATTGGAGGAACGCGCAGCAAGAAAAACACGAAAGCTTGTCATTATTTGCACTTTGAGCTGGTACTGCGCTTCAAGCAGTCGAAACAATTGATGCGCTGGCTTTGAAAGAAAGAGGGCCATAACGGAAGCAAGTCTGCTCGATGAGACAAAAACATAAGCCGTAAATAAAAGAAAAAGGGGGGGTGGGAGTGACAAAAACGATTATTTTGGAGGGAGGAGTAACTGCCGCCATTACGCTTGGTGGTAAAATAACACAAACGACGCACCTACCATCTTCACAAGGGGTCACCTCAACGTGTGGCACTTTTTGTTATTCTGAAGTGAAGACTTATTCCAATTGTCTTGCAATAGATTTGGTCCTGTGTTACGCAGTCTGCGGCATGCCCAGCCGCCATCTTTAATCTCGCCTGGGTTCAGCTGGTGATGGTCCTCTCCCCTCCATCGTCCCTTCTCTTCTAGTGCTTTCAACCCCAGCCCCCCCTTCTCAGAATGTTATTGGGGGGGTTCTTCTCTTCTTACTGACATCATATCGCTGTATCGACAGGCTTCTGGGCCGCTCGATAGGGGGGCAGCGTAAACATGGAGCTCTGGCTGCTTCGCTTCGCCACGTCGCTTATTCTCCGAGCACACTCCACACTCTCCAAAACATATCCGCCGAAAACAAAAATTCATCCCAGATCTGAGGCCTTTGATCTGACGAAGGCCCGAATTTAAAGCCCCCTCTTCCATAGAGAGCGTTTGAAGATGGCGTTCTCTCAGATGTTCCAAGTAATGAGATTTAGAGTGCTATGATTAATCTAGGCCAATTTTATACACATACAGCCGTGCACATAGACGAACACAAAAGACATGAACCTAGACATAGTCTGACCGATCAAATTAAGTTTCCTCGGCGGCTCCTCACGCTCGCAAATTAGGGAGAAAAATGTATCAAAAACTGAACAAGAGCCCAGTTGGAGTTCTTTGATCGCGGTTTGCAAAAAAGAAATTGATCTGAACTGCCTTTGACAATAATTTCGTGAAGCCACGCTTATTCTTTTTTTTTCCCCCCCGCGTCCATTCCTTTCCATGGCCGCCGTCCATCGAACCATACCAAATTTATCAACCTTTTCCCCCGTTTTTATTGTTGGCGCCTAATGCTAATCTTGTTAGCCCAGTCTCTGTCTTGTTTCATGGAGTACTCTATGCTAAGTCTCAAAATGGATGATGCGCTCACCTGCCTCTCCTGCTGGGTGTCTCCTCCGCTGTGATTTCCGTAGTCCGCCATGACTGGGCGCAGTCGCTTACTTGCCACCCTGGAGTACTTTCTAATACTCATGGTTCTGTTTCTGTTCCTTACTACTGTGTTGCTGAAAGATGTGCATCTTTACTTTATGTTGCAGCTTCAGCTCTGCGAGCTGATTGGTGGACGCGAGGACCAGATGATAGACCTCGAAACCCTATTGTAACTATGGCAACAGACCCCACAGGCACAAGTGATTTGCTCCTAATTGCTAGGTAAACATTAGACATAGAGCTGGATCTGATCACAGTGCAAGATGAGACTCAGGGGGTGATGATTACAAAAATCAAACGGGCTTTGAAAATGCAAGGACAGCTGAGCGCTGCCCAGTGCAGTCCATCCTGAGCGGGATGGGAAAAAAAAGAAAAGAAAAAAAAGGGGGGAAGCACACTGGTAAAGAACACCAGTCCTTTTCATGACACTGTTTACAGAACTGCACATTTTATTCGTTACTTGATGTTGACGGAGTGGTATTTTAATTTAAGAAAAAAAGAAAAGAAAAAAAAAGAAAAGAAAAAAGAGCGGAAAACTGAACGATGAATATAGAGAGAAAGCGCGCTAAGAAGATCGGTGGAGACAGATGAGAATGGAGAAATGTGGAGAGGGGGAAAGATGATATTGCCTTTGTTGGGCAATGTTATCAGCTGCTTACCTTTCATACAGATTTCACACTTGCTTGTCTGGTAGCCGCCAGGGTCAGAGGCAGCAAACTCTTCCCACAATGCCCGATTTTCCATTCAAAACATCCTTGGTGTTGCCTGCCACTCGCATTTGCGTATACACTGCCGCACTTAAAGCAAATTCGCCGTACACACTTTGTCCTGTTCGCAGGACTCCCTTGTCCTGCTGCATTTGGGATCGCATCGGCTGGCAACGGAGTGTTAGCGACGAGGCAGTTGAGATCCCTTACGCCGCACGTACAAAAACAGCAGAGCGACTACTGAAAAAAGAAAGTCACGGGATAAAATAGCAGCTGGCCTGTAGTCTCAGCAGCCCCACAGCACACCAGAGTAAGGGCTCATCTGCTAGGATCTTGGGGTTTTAGGGGGAGGGGGGGTCGTTCTTCAATAGAGAAGAAAAAATGTACATACTAAAACACAATAGTCAGGTTAAATAAATAAACTACAGTTACATTCATTTGAAAGATTATGGAAGTTGTAAAGAATCTAGCCGAACTGATAATCCGGTAATTGGAATGAAAAAATTGCACTTAATTCTAAATTTGCAACAAGCGAATAAGCAACTTATTTTAAACAACAACAAGAAGGTTTTTTTATTAGCAAAGAACAAAACAGTTGTTTATTTACTGTGTGAACATTTATTTACTTTTAAATCAATTTTGATGCAATAGATTTAGTTGTTGAAAATTGTCCCGATTCAAGACTCTAATGCTAAACTGCCTCGTCAGATGTTCTTTATATGAAAAATGAAAACTTGAAAACACATTTTCACAATATTGAAACAAACAGTGGACTAAAGATGGTGAATGTATCCTCACAACAAAAATCATTATTTGTGGCTATAATATATATTTAGCTTTGTTTAAAATACATAGTTTTATAATTTATACTGTTCTTATCTTATTTTTCATAGTTTTTACTGTTTTCATACTGTTCTCATCTTATAACAATCAAGAAAAGATCCAAAGATCATACTGCGAGTTTTATGATCATTATTACATTATGAATTATTATTACTTAGCAACTAGTTGTTGTAATTTGAGTTCCATAATATTTCAAGACCTTCTTTACCAAGACGACCAACACATCAATTTTTTGCTTTGATATTGTGGTAAATTTCTCAAAACCTGCAAAGCAGCATCTGATAATGTAAGGTAAAATTAAAATTCCAGGAACTGCAGTAAAAGTTGCACTTTATACATAAAAATTAAACTGTGCAGAGTATAGTGCAGATTGGATTCCCTAACTTTATATCCACTCAGTCATGTAATATATATATATATCCATTCAGTCAGGTAAAAATTATGCAAAGTCACTTAGTAACACAGTAGTGAATGACCACCACTAAAAGGCCAGCAACAACATTTTTGTACTGATATAGCACTACTATCAAACGCAACTCTTCGCCACAAATTTTGCACACTTGTTTATATCAGAGGAGCTACACCTTAAATGCCACAAACCTTTTGTTGCTTAAAAGCAATATAACAGAACAACATTTTCTAGTATGCTATACAGAACTACTATTAAGATTCAGTTAAGGGCTACTCTGAAGCTAGTAACCTCCAATAAGGTTTCAATCTGTGGGAGGATTCCAACTTCCACTTTTATCACCCAGGATTCACATATAAGATGGCAAATCACCAAATATATGACAACGCTCGTGTCTCAAAACTCTGATGATCCTCTACCCTATTGTTCCAAAGGGAAATTCTAGACCTTGGTGCTGGGAAAACTAGATGCATAGAAAAACCAAAGCCATAAAATGATAGCTACCAAAGTTATCAAATTCGAAGACTGCAATGGCAAATGACACCAAAGGTGTGTCCTAAAAGTGGAAAAAAGCATGAACTATCCTGAGGGGACATAGGTGTGTCAGAAAAAGTTTCCTGTTTCAGTTCCAGTTTCCAGTTAATATCAAGAAAAGCCGCTTATGGCAAACATCACATCTACGTTAAGCCTCCTAAAGTAACCATTTTACAGGTCATGTTCCACTGTTCCCTAATCACAGATGGAAATGTCAGATGAATAGAACTGCTTCCCCAGTCTCACACACACACACACTAGAGCCCCTTCAAAATGCTACAACAGTGCCAATTTCAGATCCAGATATGGGCTTTCTTTGACCTTTTGAAACCATAGCCACTGGTTCATGTTATCTATGTTTCTTTGAAGGACACTGTCTCTTATTTTAGCCTTGGATTATTGATCAGGGCTCCTTTTCGTGATTTCCTGAGGATGACTTGTTCTTCTGAAATGCAATACACAAGAAGATACTTTCAGTTGCTTTGTATTCTCAGTAGAATACAACAAGGAGACCAGAAAGCTGAGCAGCATATGAATAAAATGCCTCATTAAGAGGTAGGCCGTGGCAGGGAAACGGTTGTAAGGTTGTGCTGCTGCATTGATTTCAAATCAATGAGGAGTGAAGACGCTCAGTGCACTGAATCAATCTTGCATAACATTATGAATCCAACACCTCAAAGTCTAGTCCATCCCCTACGATGGCTGGATAAAATGGGCAAGCAAGACTGACTTCGATAAGCACAATGCATGAATTTGGGAGAGTGTTTTTCATAACCTGTCCATTCTGTTGAACATGATACTGTCAACCCACAAGAAAATGTATTTGTTAGACATGTGTCTCAATAGTAATCTTATTCTAACTTATGCATTTCTAATGACTGGCCATGTTATTCCTGCTTATGCATTTATAATGACTGGCAACATTAGTCCTGCTTATGCATTTCTAATGATGGATGGAGTGGGATCTTCCATCTATATTACTTAATTTGAACATTCCCTCACAGGAACCAATTATATCTGTTTTTATTTCTTCAAAATTTTACTTAAATCTATTTCTACATATGCATTATGTATCACCGACAGACATCGACTGGAAGAGAACAATGCAGGCGCTTTGGGGAAGCATATAAGACAAGTGAGCACAACAGTCACGTCATCTGCATCTTCCTTTCCGCTCATTCCCGATGGTAATGAGCTGTATTCATTTATAAAGGCCTTTGAAATAACCCTGGGATGTGTTATCAAATGAACAGCCACAAGGCACACTTCTCTCAGCAGTTCAGGCGAAGGTAGAGCCTGAACTCATGCATATTGTATCATGAACTAACTCAGTGAGCAACTCAAAAGAAAGAACTATGAATATCAATTCACAATTTCAAACTAGTTTGCAGCCCAAGAGTCAGTTTTTCAGTCCTTTTTTACCCCCTCTTCTCACTGGAATGTATTCATGCATGCACCTACAGATACTTGGTACTGGTGAGGTTTATCACAGCCACAGAATATGACAAAAAAGTTCCAAAAGACCTGCACAGATTACGGAACAATCTCATACCTCTCTTACACCCTGGTTCTGCAATTCAGAGATACCAACAGCACAGAGCTCGGGTTTCGGCTCCAAAGAGGAGCTCCTCTCCCCATCTTTATGCTGCGGCTCCCCCTCCCACCTCTAGCTGTCTCCCACTCTCCCAGAGGTGCTTGTTTATTCCTCCCTTCAGGCTGTAAGACTGAAGCCTGGGCCTGCCATGAAAGAACACACACAGAACAAGGGGAGATTAAAGGACACCGAGATATAAGCAGTGCATCTGACCATACCATCTGTGCTACTTGAAACATTTTTTTTTTATCTTGCACTCATGCACACAACATGTAAGCTAGAACAAACATCACATAGCAAGGGAAATTCACACATTTATGATCACTATAGATACATAAGTAAGAAAATGTGTGACTGCAGATTATAAAAGGGAACACATACATAAATATTCTGAACAGATGACTGTAAGAGAGAGAGATAGAAGTAGATTATGAGCAGAATTTTAACCCTGTAAAAAAAGTGGGATGCTCTGCAAAAATCTAGATAAAAAACGAATGCAATTATGTGCAAATAGTTTAAACCCTGTGCTAACTGGAAACAGTAGAAAACCAATATATCTAACATAAAACTAAGACTGAGGTTTATTGTTGGTGTTGTTTTCTAACTATATGCCCAGAATAAATTTGATCCCAGCCATAGGCCTATGTTTCAAAAAAGTTGGAACCGGACAAGTGGTGTCATGGTAAAAAACACCTGGTTAGACTGATTGGGGTATTAAAAAGAACAGTTAACAATTCAAGAACAACAGTTCTCAACAGAAAATAGCAAAGACCTTGTGTATTACATTATCTATAATTCATAAAAAGTATTCAGTGAATCTAGAGAAAAGTCTGTATGCAAGTGACAAAGCTGAAAAACCGGTTCAGGATGGCCATGATCGTCTGTCCATCAGGTGGCAATACATTACACAGACACGATTCTGTAGAGGAAATCACTGGATGTGCTCAGATTTCCAAAAACCATTATCTGTGAACACAGTTTGTCGCTTCAGTTAAACACATCTGTGAAGACATTATTAATCTTGAAAAATATACCTTGCCTTTTGGAGCAACTTATGCTGCCATCCAGACAACGTCTTTTTCAGGGAGGGTATTGCTTATTTCAGCAAGACGATGCCAAACCACCTTCTGCACATATTAAAACAGAATGAATCTGTAGTAAAAGAGCCCAGGTGACGAACTAGCCTGCCTGCAGTCAAGACCTGCTACCCAGTGAGAACATCTTCTGTATTATGAAATGACAAATCTGAAAGGAGACCCTGAGAAGCATTTGGAATTCTATTCTCATCAAGAAAGAATTGTATAACGTTTCACTTTAAAACTACAGCTGCTACTACATTTCTCTTTGTAAAATTTTTTGTACCATTTCCATTTGAATGTAGATTGTCACACGGTGCAAAGTGTAAATAAAAGTGTCACCCTGTCACAACTTTCTTTGGAAATAATTGTACAAATACATTATTAAACAGCAATGACTTGGGTTGAGGCCCTAAAATATGAAACCTTGCATAATTTCCAAAAATATAAAGACAGAAGATTTAATTTGACACTTGAACGCACCATTGTTTTAAACCTTTAGAAATATATATTTATTGTTAGGGTGAGATTGCTAAGGCCACTATTCTTTATAACCGATACAATGCATTTGTTAAGTTGGTATTTATCTGTTCAGTATTTGGAGCCGCATCTCTTTTTTAAGACACACAATTTATAGCCTAAATTACAGCACAATTCAAGAACAAAGGCCTTTAGAAAGCTTTGGCCAGCTTTTGGCTTGCAGTAAGCTCAAAGTCGTTAGCTAGCAGCCAATAGCCACTTAGCTAGGTACGCCCGTCCCATACAGTAGTTTATAGATAAAATATACATATTAAAAGCACCATTTAAAGATGATTCTTTTTGCAACAGCCTGTTGCATCAGTGGTCTGGCTTGCTTGGGCCGTTGTGGCAAAGCTACAATCTGGCTAAATCCCTGCTTCCCCTCAGCTTCACCTAGACCAGCGGCATGAGAGCAGAGACAGAACTGATGAACGTTAACACAGCCTCCCCTTGTGGATGTCTCAAAAAATACATTATGAGTTACCTTATATCTCAGCCAGCACGCGTCGGACAGGTGATTAACATGTACAGATATTAATATGTTATATTCTGAAGCAAAATGAGACCTAGCGCTGATAGCCGCTAAGATTCGCTTACAAGGGATTTCCGGAGAATCATGTTTCGGCTCAGACTGGCTAAGCTAGCTAGCGCCAGCTAGATAATTAGGCTAAACTGTCAGAGTTCAAAATTGTTTGCTGACATACAATAAGGTAAAATACATTTAACCGTTAACGGTTAGTTCCTGTATTGGCACCGAGCTAATAAAACAGTTTCAAACAGTTTCATGGCCGCGCTAACGGTGTTTGTTTGCAGTCACATGTAAACGTCTGTAGCTAGCTTGCTAAGTGACGAACTCAGTGATAAACGCCCTTGTCGGTTAACAAGTCTATTGTCCGTGTGAAGAAATGTAAACCTAGACGAGCCAGTAGTAGGTGATGGGGACAGGGTGCTATGTAATTCGCCCTGGTTAAGTCGACGGCGCAGGCGCGGTGGCCAAGTGGTAAGGCGTCGGTCTCGTAAACCGAAGATCGCGGGTTCGAACCCCGTCCGTGCCTTTTTAAGCAGCGTGTCTGTTGCAGACCAGTCGCGGTGCTTTAGTTGTGGGTAAAATCTGAACACGCCCGGTTGAGACGCTTTAAAAAATCTGAGATTATACCAAAACAGGGGAAACTCAGTTAGGTTTTAAACTACATTGAAGTCCCTGTTAATAACAACCCAGCCAACCATGCTTTCTTTGCTGGTTTTAAGTCAGTGTCTGCTGGTTCAAGTCAGTTTTTGCTGGTTTAAGCTGGTATAGTGCTGCTTGCTAACCAACACACTAGCATCAAAACACAACATATGCTGCTTTTGCTGGTGACCAACATATGTATTTATTT
This sequence comes from Prochilodus magdalenae, assembly GCA_024036415.1. NCBI lineage: Eukaryota > Metazoa > Chordata > Actinopteri > Characiformes > Prochilodontidae > Prochilodus > Prochilodus magdalenae. The sequence continues at coordinate 94,768 of JAMWET010003139.1, forward strand.
TAAAAATTGGAAACATACAAGGAATTCCCTTTTTAACTTCCTTTGCTGCTGACTAGCACACCAGCATCCAAACAGGGCTGTCTTGTTTGTACACTAGGGCTCCGACAAGTGGGATGGTCAAATTGACGTATTGTGGCCATAGCGGTCATACAGATACTGACCTTGTAAGCTATTGGTGACAGTGGATAAAAGAAGTTACGCAAAATGAAGGATATGGGACACCAACACGAACCACTCAGAAAGAGGTTCCCACATGCACAGAGTGACCCAGCAGCCATGCTGATAGACATTCAGTGAGCAGTGATGCCCTCCATGAGACATCATGTAAGTGCCAGCACTACTGGCAGACGGTTGGACAACGCAGGGCTATGTGCATGCAGACCATTATGACAACTGCCCTTAACACAATATCAATGTCACAAAAGACCGTAATGGTGTCATGTCAGACTCTCAGCAGGTGACGCATAACGCATTTGCCTTAGTGGGGATGACCAACGAATTAGTGTGTGGAGGCATGTCCAGAAGGCCTGGTGTCACTCCACTTGGACACTTACAGTAAAATGAACGGGAACTGTGTGAGAATATTCAAACTGTATGGGATGCATTATCGCAGGACACCATTAGGAGTCTCAACAATTTCATGCTGAAACATGCACATGTTGTGTCATTTATTGCTCCTGGTAACCTTTATTTTCCTTCTGAATAGCATTGCTAAGTGTATGCGTGTCTATCTATCTATCTATCTATCTATCTATCTATCTATCTATCTATCTATCTATCTATCTATCTATCTATCTGTCTATCTGTCTGTCTGTCTGTCTGTCTGTCTGAGTACTGAGAAGTTGATGTTAGGTTCTTCTTACCTAGAAATCCTCTTGATGACATTGTCGCAATACCGCTAAATCGCCAAGTGATTCATTTAGACACAGGCAGAGGTGGGTAGAGTGGCCTAAATCAGTAGGCAAGAAAAGGTGTTGATACTCGGGTAAGATACTGACACAGATGACACTGACTCTTTGTAAATCCAGCATCTTCCAGAACAGCAGCCGCAGTTTGTATTGCTTGATTTGTTTATTTAAATATTATTTTGTCTAAAATAAAATGTTAAAAGCTCCAGAGTAAGAAATATGACCAATCACAAAGCAATTACAGATGTTTTAATCAACAATGAATGAAATGAAATTAAAAAGGGAATTATGAATGTCTGAAATGTAGCTGAATATAAAGAAGATCCCTTTACTCACTAACATACTAGTAGAGGTAAAACTACTACTCTTAGAATACACTCAGCACAAATTCCCCAGTTGTGTCTGACGTACACGTACCTGGGTAAATGTAACTAGTTACTACCCACCTCTGGAGACAGGCAGCGCATGTCGACATGTATTTCTCTATATAGGGTCATACCGGTGGCACAGCAGTAGGGGGCAGCAAACAACAAGAAACGGGCAGCGTGGAGTTGAGGTTGAGTTCAGTTCGGCTGCAGATTGATAAATCATTTGGCACTAAGATATTAAAGTCGGCTTTTCCAAAGCCTCTGCCAGCGCACCTTCTTCAGGCGTGTGGAGGTGTTCACATGGTGCCGTGTAGGCTCCGTACACGGGGAGAAACCAGAGGAGGAAAAAGAAAAAGCCCGAACTCTTCTCGCTACGTCTCCATGATTTCTAAGAACGTCTCTTCCCAGTTTCTATATTTGGAGATGATTTCTAGGAAAATCTATCTGGCCAGAGCCCCGTATTCACTTCCACGCGTTTTTAAACTTCGCTCCCTTTTAAAGCAACAGAAACGAGGCGTGAGCAGCAGCAGCAGCAGCAGACGCGTCCTGATCGCGGACGTCTTTGCCGCCCCTTGACAGTGAGCATTACTAATGGCACTCAAACCTTGGCCGAAAACAAATTTAGCATACAATTGCTGTCTGTTGGAAACTGGATCTCCCCCTCCACGGCCTCATTTTTACCCCGTGGCGTGACCATGGAGCAATGTTTGAGGCGCTGGCGGTGGGGTTTTTAGCAGTCAGGTCTAGCAGACACTGCCGAGCTCTCCGCCAGGAGCAGCAGCAGCAGCAGCAGCCTTAAAGGAGCAAGAGCTGATTACAATCAGACAGACGTTATCTCACAGCGACCTGCTCGCCTGCTCGATGAAGGGTAAGTTGTTAAGAGACGGTAACCTTTCCATCGTGTTCGCGCGGGTAAGCCTGCTAGTCATCGGCGAGCGGCGGCTGGCCGTGTAACCAGCAGGTGTGAACGGTGTTTCGCGCAGCTCGCCGAGACTGATTTAAACCGATTTCTGCTGCTGACGACATGATGGGCATTTTGGTCATAGCCTGATATTTGGCGAGGGACTTCTATGGCTGGCTCGTTATGTCGTTTAACGCTCCCGAAAAGGGGCTTCTGACAGACTTGAAGGGGGCTTTTTGGGGGATGTCGCTTCCCCGACTGAGGCAGACAGACAGATTGTGTCTGAGAGAGTAACGTTAGGCTACCTGAACTCTCCGGGGAGCCGAGAACACTGTCTGGGACACAATCGCCGCCTGCCTTTCAGCCTATCTGCCTTTCTGCTGCTGCTTTTCCACAGGCATTACACTCTCAAGCTGCTTTTGAGACCGAGTAAGATAATTTGGTGTGTGCAGGTCGCTGCACTAACTTGTTAGAGCTCTCATTACAGGCTCCCCACTGTGAATATGTCATTTACTCCCTTCAGTGGGCTGACACTGTCTGTACTGAGCGAGGACGTGACATGGGCTGTCTGGAGATGTTATAATGTTTAAAGACTGTTTTATTCATGCAAGAAGAAAGTCTCGTTCCTTTCATTCTGCAATACAGTACCCGAAAACAGTTAGCAGCAATTACGAGTGTTTCTCCTCTATGTTGACTTGGTCAGCAGTTGCAGACTGGGAGATGCCGAATGGTGCAGATGTTAAATGTAATATATTCAGAAGTTATATGCAGTGAACAGGTGTTTTTGTGGGGGCTGATCCGGAGAATCATTAAAATAAGACTTTGTGATGTCAGTGGCGGGATTTTGGGGGCGAGATGAGTTTTGATCTCAATCCAACTGGCCCGCAAAGTCCCGCTTCTGGCAATCACCCTTTCCAAAGGAAAAGGGGACTACAGCTCTTCCACAGGATGGTCCCTGTAAACAAATCACGTTCTTAATTATAAGAGGGGATTTGGGTAAGATGGGATGTGTGATGAAGACTATGAGAACTGCAGAACCAGCAATCAGAGAGAGAGAGAGCGAGAGAATTCTGATATTAACAAATAATCTAAAACCAACACTGTGACTTCAATTAACCAGCTATCAAACAGCCTCTGCTATGGTCAACCAATGTTCTTAACTCTTTTTCAATTAGAACATATTTCCAGCAGCGTTTCCTGTGTTTTGTATTTCAGTTGGTCTGTAAAACAAGCACTGTAAACTAAATATTGCCCAGTATTAACGTGCATCAGGTCCTCCAGGTCTCTTATGTCCAGCACCACTAACAAGCTCAACACATAGACCTTTATGTGTCTGTAATATGAGGAAAACCGTTAGTCTGAATGTAATGCCGCAGGGAGAATGAGGGGCTTTTGGGGGCACTTGTGTTTCAGTTTCACCATCATAATGCCCCTAAAAATCCTTATTGCTCTTGCACTGATCTCCAGACAACATTTAATGGGCTGCCCTGAGGGCCACACTCAAATGAAACATTCTACCAGGGTTGTACTATTTTATTCCCAGGTAAATGCTAAATTAGACTAGTTTGAGTTTACTGTGCTTCTTAAACAGGATCGTTCATTCTTGACACATGATCTGGGAAGATTTATTCATTATTATTTTTGTGGTGGTATGATTTAGTATCTAGTGGGAAATGGTGGCTGAATGTTGCTCTATTGTTGATGGTACAAAATGCAATTAGAGAACATACTGAATATTAGAAAGGAGACAGAATGACAGCTAGGTATTCGTTTAGGGTGCTACCTCACCAAATGTCATCAACTCTTTCTCATGTTGGTTGGGACACGTTTAGGGTATATATTTCTGAAATGTTTCATTGTGAATGATTTTGAATGAACTGGGCATATGTGTTTCTACACTTTTAAAGGGCTCCTCAGAGCAAACCCATCAAAGAATCACTTTGATTTTCCCTTTCAGTTCTCTGAAGAAACATGTATCATTGTAATATGAAAGCATGAAGAGCCTTTGTAGGGTTTAAAGACCTTCCACATAATATGAAGGATCCACTTTTTTTCCTTGAGTGGTATGATCAAGCCATAAACCTTTATTTTTAGGAGTGTCCCAAATCTGGGATAAATTTGCTCTTGTCTTCTTTTAGGGGAAAAACCCAGAACATACCTCTCCACACTTATGAATGATTTAAACATGTGATGTGAAGCCAGCTTCTACGCCTTTCTCTTCTTCATCATTGCTGATGGAAGCAGGGAAAAGGGGGCTTTTGACGTTTACACAAATGCTCCTTACTCTCGCTCATCACACATTGCATACGGTGCTCAATTAGGTTGTTTTCCTTCAGGCCAGTTGCCTGCAGCTAGGGCGTATCACCCGTGTGGTTTTAACTGTAGCTTACTAAATGCCTTGGGCATGCTGCATCTACTCAGGTGGTTAGATTAGTTTACTTGACTTATTGCTTTCATCCATCTACCGTTGACAGCAGCTTTGCCCGTCATCCTTACATTATACCTCATGTGTTTCTCTGAAAGCCTCTAAGCATACGCAGTGGGCTTTTCACCTTAAGGCCAAAATCCTGAGAGTGAATAGATCAGCACAGATGGAATTCCAGGCCAAGAAAACTCACAGCTCCTTGCAAACTGTCCGGCATTGTGAAGAATTTTGGGGTGCCTGCAGGCAGAGACTTGACAGAATGCGCCGGTCATTTACACCCATTCTGCATAATTATATGACGTTGCCCTCAGCCATAGCTGACGAGAAGGTTGAGTAAGACGATTTACAAGCGTGAGAGTAGCCTATTTGCTGCCATTTTCGTCAGGAAATATTACATGATAGACTATTAGACGACACAGAGAGACACCCGTTTCTCCCAGAGGTGCTGCCAACCAGAGAATAAAATCATGTGGTAAACCTCGGGTATCCACTCGAGCTCAGCAGTAGTGCTTAGTTTTGAGGAAAGCAAGTAGCAAAACCTTTTAAACATATGAAACAAGTAAGGTTCCGTTTGGTTTCGAGAGAACCTGGAGAGACATTTATTAGAACTTTGCGACTTTGAAAGTATGTCAGGTTCAGTTCCTTTTCTGGGTGTAAACAAGATGTGGTTCCAAGAATCATAGGAGCCTTACTCCACGTTTGTTTGGGAGAGTTTTGTTGTAACTTGCCACACTGCAAGACCTTGAAATCGTAGCTTGCACTTAGTTCAGTTAACCTTTCAAGTATTTAAAGAATGGTTTACTTTATATCTAAACCAATTAAATGGCATGTATCACATTCATTCCCATTTGTAGGTCTACAGCTGGGTTACTAACTTTAAAATGTATCAGTAGGGTTGGTACAAACCCCAAAAATCATAAGTAGTTCAAGGGCATGCACATTTCTTTGATTATTTAAAATTGGGCAGTTTATTTCTAAAGGAATCTGAAGGAATTCTGAAGCAATCTTGTCTAAATGGAACAAACAGGGTTCTTGTAGTATTAGCCCTCACTCTTCAGGTTTCTCATAGGTCTATTGTGCAATGCACAAAAAATGGGATAATGGGAACTGGTGACTAACACTAGGAGAAATGTGTGGGGGATAAGAGAGACATTTACTTTGTTCAAAAATGTAACAAATAAAAGTTAGGGTTTGTACTAAATGTATTTTTTCCTAAGCAGCATATATATATATGTATATATTGATTTACAGCAGCTGTGCAAATTTGCCTTGAAAAAGTTAAGTATTTCAGATGGAAATCATCACTTTGCCAGCTAAATGTATAATATATTAACTTTAGAAAATGAAGCATTACATTTATTAGAAGCGTTATGTCAAGTGGTTCCAAGCAGCTGTGTTAAGTGGCTTCTTAGATTCTAGAGTAATATGTGCTTAATGAATAAATCACTCAATTCATTTGGGTAAATTCAAATGAACTGGACTGAAGCTCCTTATGCCTCACTTTAAAAAAAAATAGATTTATTTTAAGAGTGTTATGTCAAGTTGTTCCACTCAACTGTGTGAAGTAGACTTTAGGATGCTCAGTTGAGTAATATATACCAGTTAAAGTAGAAGAGAGTTAATAGGTTTTAGGTAGAACTACACAGTTTCCATGAGTTGACTGAACTGTCAGAAAATATTTCTAGGTAACTCAGAAGGTAAGCCAGGGGGACGGATGATATGAAGAGGGTGAATAAAACAAGTAAAACAATAGGCAAATAGAAGGTGCCGGGAGCTAACAGAAAAAAAAACACCCAACACCCTGATTACCCTGACCAAAGAAACATGCAAATCTGACAGCTTACTTAATGTCATTGAAACATATATGCAAATGCTGAATAATATCAACAAGAAACATTGATTAAACATTGGGCCTTTTTGAAAGTTTCTTTTTTTTTGTATAAAATTATTTTATTTTGTATAAAATCTAACATGCAATATGGCATGGTATACTGTAAAAAGTGTTTTATTGGTCCAGCATAATACTCTTAATTTGTTGCAAGAAAATGAATTAGGTTTATTCAACCTAAAAAATTCAATTGCTTGTTACAAATTAGAGTATTTTTTTAGGATGCATTTTTTAAAGTAAAGCCATAGCTGCATTTATGGTAAAACAAAGAAGGAAATCTGATTCGTGTAGAACATTTATACAGTTCATTTTGGGAAAGAGTATTCTGGTAAAAATCAGAAAATTGCAATAGGATTAACTGTGAATTGAACTTTGGCCTAGTTTACCCCATTGTACGGCAAGGCAAAGAGTACTCGGCTCTTTATGATCATAAATTTAGGCTGGCAAAAAAAAGGTGATTTTAATTTCTTAGGTGGTCAAAACAAATTGGACTGGGTCTTTAAATTACTCAGATGTTTTAAACCCAGCTTCTTTATTCAGTTCATTTGTCATTTTTAATTCGACCTCTCGAATGTACCTCCCGAGACCCGTCTCCTGTCAAACAGATTTAAATGACCATATAATAAATACACAGCCAGATCACAACTCTAACAATACTCAAGTGATTCTTCTATTCCTATACTTTTAAATCCTGCATATTATTATTTATGGCTAAACTTGGAAATTTGGAGATACTTTACAACATTTGGAAGCCCATTGGACCTTTGTGAGTTGTTGTAAATGCCCCTATAGGGGATAAATTATTGTAATAAGCATACGTCCAATGGGATAAACAGGAAAGTGGTCCAAAAATACCTTTTATAAAGCCTCAAATGTCAATGTTGATTAGTGCATTCATAAAATGAATGGAATTCCCTTTATTAGACTAAACACCATCTGAGGAACAAATGACATAAATAAGAATAAGATGAAGAGCTTTTTTTTCCCGAAGTATCACGCTGATAAGCCTTAGTTCAGACCGGATTTAGTGAGAGGTTCAGCTGGGAAAGTCATTACTGACACTTCACACAGCCAAGTGAATCCTGCCAAGTGAACTGACTCCAAGTGACATAGTGGTGCAGACTCGAAGCCCTTTATTATTACTATTTCTGAACATGAATAATGAATTCATTTCTTACATACACAATGTTCTATATTAACCCCAGTAGGCATAAATGCATCGGTGTTAACCTCAGTCACTGACTTACTAGCGCTTACATCAGTAGCATGCAAATGTGCCCTGAATTATTCCCTGATTTTAATGTAATTTCCCCCTAAAGTGCATCAAGGTCAGTGGGTTTTCTGGTTCTGCATTTAAATGCAGATTGTAGATGCCTTGGGCAAAGCAAGTTGTTTTACGTAAAACAGTTTGTGCCATCATAACTACTGTTAGGTACTTGCCGTGACACATAGTCTCGATACTCTTGATTTATGTGCTTTTATTTTCTCTTTCTTAATGGCATCTACAGCAAGCTACCTCTCCTGTCAGTCACACTAGACAGTACTATGCTTCTTTCATCTGATGCTATAATACAGCACCTAACAGGGTCCTATTATGAATGTATTATTATAAAGACTAGTATGGATAAAGGTCCATACACCAGTGCTAGAGTTTTATCACTTTTATCGCCCTTGCGAGCACCATGTGAAACTCCAGGGAGGTTGTGGGCTTGCTGAAGCAGAGGGAGAACTTGCACTCTGTGCCTCCAGAGCAGCATTTCACTGTTTAATGAGCTCAGCTGGACAGTCTCCATCTACTGACAGAGCGCCAGATACAACAAGCTCAGAGGGAGCGAGTCAGAGTTTGAAAATTGTATTGTTCTTCATCATTTTTATTCTTCTTTAAGGCCGTTATTGTAAATCTGAATATCTAGGATTTATTCAGGTGTCTTATGACGCATTTGTAACTGTAAATTAGTATGATCTACATGACTGTAAAGCGTGACTCCAGTGACGCTTTAATACAGAATGAATTTGAGGTTTGCTCCAGGCGTGAGGAAAATGGCATCCCTGTTGGTGTGCGCAGGCACTCAATACTTTGGTTCTTCCCTTTGACCAGTTCATTGATTCTTAAGTCAGACGCATGCAGGGCGATTTGGAGGTGCAGCAAGGGACCCGGCAGGCTGAAGCATATTGAAAAATCTCACATGACAAGTTGCCCTCGTGCAGTGCAAGAGGGATATGTTTACCCTTTACCCTGCCTCTATGGTTATATTTAGAGTTCAACATGAGGGAGAGTGTAAACGTACTTCCACTGGTATCTGACACAAGTCACAGGTGGAACACTCTTCTGTGACCATTCCTTCCCGTAGAGGCTTGGCATGCTATCAGAGCGCGTACTTTATCACAGACCTCTGTTTTCACCGCTCAACTTGTGTTGTGGTTATGCAGAAAGTACCTTCTTGGCTCCTTGCAAATAAGATAGCTCTGGGGCAATCTCATTTCCGCCATTTAAAGAATCTCTGACCTCGACTGAACCGTGATTTCAAAGTGAGGTTTCTCACAGCAATTGCAGTCGGGAATGCCGACCTCCTGCACGGCCATTTACGACTCATTTCCCGAATGAAGGAACTACCTGCCTTGCTGTGGGACATTTATCAGAGCTTTAGGAAATATTCATGTTTCCTTTTTACAAGGACATGTTTGACTTTATTAAGCACCATGTGGTGTGTGGCCGCCATACTTGCTGGTAGAATGGAGGCCTGTTCTATGCAGCAGCAGCAGCAGTCCTTCATATGATTGCCAGACCCTGGAGACAAGCCACCTGATGATTCAGCACAAAGCTCCATGGTGCTTCGCAGCCTGCTCCTACATGCAGGCCTGGGAGTAATAGCTCCAATTAAGTCCCACACTGAAGATTTGCTGTAAACCTCAAGAGCCAACAATAGACATTAATGGACTTTCCCACTACTTGTAGACCGTGGAATAAGCCACATGTGGAAAAACAGGACACTAAGAAATAAATTTAAAGTTATAGAGAATTAAATGCAGCTCTTTGATCAGGAAAATGCTGTGGATGCCTATATGTTGTCTTTGTGACATGACTGCATCTGCAGCTCCTGCATTTAGAGAAAATTGTTTTGTGACATTATGAGATTCCAGTGGCAACTGCTGCAGTTATTTATTATAATTGAATTCAGCATAACAAGCAATATGTCACTGTCACATCAAAAGCACATAACTCAATTTTTAGAACTCCATTTGAAAGCATTTTCTGCCTTTTGCATTCTGTGAATATTTTATGACAGATGGGCCCATACAAATGGTCTCAAATTACTTCCAGTAAAAGAATAAAACTCATTACAAGTACATACATTAATGTTAAAGTGCATTTTTTTCCATCTCTTATAAATGTCCTGTTTTGGAGACATGAGGTTTTGTTAAGGTTGGGATGGACAGTAATCTGTAAACAGCCATCACTTAAATAAAGGATACAAATAGTGTTGGATGATATGACAATAGCCAGTTAGCAAGCTTATATCGGTCTGCTGGCTTGCTAAGGTCAGCACTCCACTGACTGTTCTGTGTACAAGGTCTAACTAGTTTTTAATATCCTCAAAAAGAGGATCCTCATAAATGCTTTTTAAAAATCTGACTTTTATTTTGAAAAATAAATGATGACAAATTACAAATAACTAACTGAGAGGAAAAAATCAAACGAAAGAAATAAAGTGTACGAAAAAATTACAGTACGTATTGGCTAGCTATCATATAAGCAATGCATTAGTTAACATGAAGTAATGCATTAACAATGGTTACCATATTTAACTAATGCTAAGTAAACCTATAACTACATGTTTAACAGTTGTTACATGTTTACTGACATCAGTCAACCATTCTTAATGTATTCATTCATGTTAACTAATGCTTTACTTTATGTAAGTTAGCAAATACTTAATGTAAAGTGTTACCAAAATTGTGCTGTGAGTGCTAAAAAGTGGCCTTTTGTCTAATACACTGCTTAACCAGCGGCGAGTCACCAGAAAACAACAGCAAACCGCCAATTTTGAAATCCTCTTGCTGTCAGGTATTCATGGATATTTTGATATGTCCCCTATGTCATTGGCATTACTGGTCCTTTTTGCCTGTTCCAACTACTTAAACCTCCAAAAATTTGTGTGTCTGATGCCGTATCACCCACCCACACTTAGAAAATAGCTTGCCCATCTGCTGTGTGTATGGGCAAATACTAGACCAGCATGCATGGACCTGGACCCATGTATCTTACACACTAATGTGTTGTTTGGTTGTCTAATTTTGCTGGTGGGCTTTCCGTACACAGCATGCATGGAGTTGGCTGATCAGAATGACTTGGAGGCAATCACGAGCCTATCATGCACTAGCTGCAAACTCCCATGATACAGCAGATTGCCGATTGGCATCTCAGCAGACTTGGTGCTCCAACAAACTTAACACTTACAAACCCTGAAGGAGTGTATTCAGAGCGCTTCAGTCAGTTCCTTTTAAAAACAGGGAATCTGAAGGCAGTCCTCAAAGAAGGAGAGGTCTAGTTAAATGATAAGTTCAAGGCTGAAGCTTGAAATAGCTTGTACTGTACTGAAACTGTATAATTGGTTTTGATGGTATACATGTGACAATCTGAAATAAGTCATGAAAATATGAAATGCTTGTTGTGAGCTTTCATTTAGAGTTTTTCAGCTTGTTCCTTTTAAAAGCCTTAGTCGTTCATGTCATTAGTACAAGTCTTTGGTATCCTTTATAACTGGGTGAAAGTTAAAAAGGGGCTGAGAAATTCTTAGCAATATGCTGACTGGCAATTCTGACTAAGAGTGTCTCGCAAGACTTGAATTTTATGGCCCATGCATCCCTTTTCCTATGAGGAATCACCCCACAGCATGCCTTTAGTCTGCAGTCTTTGTCATTGTGGTGCTCCTTCTGTGTGGTAGGAGCGCAGCCGTTGCTTTGGTGAGTCATGAGGTTGAGGAGGAGGAAGAGGAGGAGGAGGAGGAGGACAGAGGTGCAGCATGCCTGAACAGCAAAGCCTAGCAGCCTGGTTTCTAACTAGAACCACATGCAAGCTCTTTCACAGCCAAGCCAAATGAATGAACGTCTGTTCCGAACAAAAGCCGGGCCTAGTTCCCTGCATCGGTGTGCTTAGCAGTGATCCGATATTCATTTGAGAAAGCGTTACTCGCATCGCTGCCATTTTTCTCACTTTCAGTACATTTCTACTGGGAAGCTCTGCTGGTTATAATGGAATCTCACAGCGGTGATTCCCCAGTCACAGCCCCTGCACATTTACTCTCGGCTGTTGAGGCTGGGGCCTTTATCAAAGGGAAATGAGAAAATAAGGCAGGGCACATCGCTTTTGTGTCAGACAAGTGTTTCGTCCCGTTAAATAGATTTATGGATTCAGCATGTAAGGTGAAGGCAGACAGACAAGATGTGCATACCTAATTTGGGAGTGTGTGCTGAACAGTTGTAGACCCAGTGGGCACTCAAAGATCAATTGGTTCTCATTTCCCCCCAGGCTTGTATAAATGACCAGGAAATAGGACGAGTTAAATCGTTCCTCCTTTTAGATGCTGGCCAATTGTTAAACGTTTTCAAGGTGGGTTTACCAACTGGGGTTGGAGTTGTGATACGCTGGAGATGTGGCAGATTTCTGTATTAGCACATGCTTTACTCTGACTGTTACTTGTTGCGTTGTCATGCAGAACTCTAAAGGCAGATAATAAGCTAAAGCAGGCTAAAGAATGTCCAATGTGTAACAGTACAGAAATTGTGGGAAACTGAGTGTGGGATTGCACAGCTATCAGGAAGGAAGATAAAGGTTCCCAGGAAAAATAAATGATGATGAATCTAGACTGATATGGGTAATATTTATTAAGCTACACATACAGAAGTAGTGTCTCTCAGCATGGCATTGGGCCACCATATTTGCTAAAGCAGCATGCCAGACGTCTCGCATGAAGTTGCAGAGGTTGCTGCAGATTTTATGGTAGAGGTGGAGGTGAAGCGACACCAGGTCTTCTGGACATGTGACAGGTGACAACAAAGCGTTCATCTTGCCGCTGACCACAGTGCCTCCACACACTAATTTGTTGGTCGTCTTCCACCAAGACAAAAGCGGGACGCGTCACTAAAGATGACCCTGCTGCCATTCTGAGTCACTCCATGACAGTCTGGCACGACACCACTGCAGTCTTATTTAAGGGCAGTCGTCATAACAGTCTGCATGCATGTTGTTCTGCGTCATGCAGCCGTCTGCCAATGGTGCTAACATTGACAGAATGACTCTGGCAGGGGATCGTTGCTCGCTTAATGTCCGCACTCGTGGCTGTTGGGTCAATCAGGTACAGCCATAACGTCTGTACTTGCCTATGTCATATTCGTGGCTGAGCATGAAACTTGAATCATTTGCATGTTTTACGATGTTAGGCCTACCCACCAAGTCACACACATTGATATATATGAATATCATCATTGTCCAAAGACAAAACTGTATGGACTGTGGCAACTTTACAGGATAGTGTCATTTTAATTAAATGTTAATTAATGTAATTGGAACCAGATTTGTTTCCAAGCAGGTTGGGACCATTTCTGTTTTTCCATTCATCTTTTTTTCACTACTGTGTCCTAATGATGCATAAACATAAAAATCAGCAAAAGTGGAGATACTTTTTTTTCTTTAGATAGCAACTATATATAAAATGCAGATTTACAAATAGGTCACAGTTATATCTCGCTATATTACCTGAATCCAAATGGGATGGAAGTGGGAATGTCTTTCTTTTGTTGTTGTTGGACTTGGGACAATGTCCTTTTGCATTCACCCTCAAAGCGAGACCTTCTAGGTTTGAAACAGGTGAGACTGGTTAAGGCATGAGTCATTACTCACAGAGAAACAGGGGAACCTTTTTCTAAACGTTTTCCCAGCCTTTAACATGTTCAGGCATTGACCAAGCTATTAAACTTCTCATATTCATGTTCATTAGTAAACTGCTCCAACAGTCATATCCATGAGGATTATCTCTGTATGCAGTTGTGTGTTTTATTTTTTTATTTTTTTATCTTGAGTACCTACTTAAGCAAGCTCCCAAAGTTTTAAACATGCTTTGGCCACTCTTTCTCATGCTACTGGTGTATCCAGTTACACAGTAAGTTTTGTGTTACTAAACATAGGTCTTGTTTCCTAGCCCCAGACTAAGCCAAATCCCAAACTAAAACGATTTGTTAGTGATGAAATGCAGTTTAGTCTTAGATTAGTCTACATTAAACTTTTAGGAATTTATCCTAAAAGGATCTATATCCTACTATGGTTACATTATTTTATCCATTTCTGACGTTTATGTGATTTTATGTACCAATAGGAGTCCTGCTTCATTGTTGAACATTTTTAACCAGTCTTTTTCCCTTCAGCTGCTGTTGGATCAAAACCACATGTCCCCAAAGTGGTACTTGTACAGGAGAAGGAAGAAAGCTTTTTAACATTGAATAGGAGGTAACAAAACTTTTAATTTAATCATTTTAATTAGTAATTTTGCAGAATAGCTTGTAGTTTGGTTTGTTATGAAATTTGAACACGATGTAAAAAGCAGCCGGTATTTTCAAATTATGTTTAAAATGAAAAAAAGAAAATTTACACAATATTGTCCAGATTCTGTTTCATTTAATAAGCAGTTTGGGCTGAAACACTCAGCCCACTTCAGCCGTATGGGCAGAGCTAAATTGCAGGAACTTTGCAGGAAAAAATTGAGATATTAACAATCCATTCAAACCAGCTGTTGTTGAAGCGTGAACAGTATGTTTAAAGTAAAAAAAAATGTGCATAGACATTCATATCTGCATGTACAGGTCTCCTTAGGCTCCTCTCACATCGACTCTTTATTATGCTGTAATATTCTTGATTCTATTAATTGTATTATATTGTATTAAATATCGGGTAATCTGTTGTGCTCATCTGGTCTGTTCAATATGTAAAAAGTGTGCACTAACCAAGAGAAATTGTGTGTATGTGTACATTGCTTGGCCCAAATAAAGTGACTCTGATTTTTATATTGATTTTCTGTTATTTGGATCTTTTAAATTATGATCTATGATCCAGCCTCTAGAGCAGTCACTTGAATATCAAAAAGGGGCAGCTAGGCTACTAGTGCAATAGAACATCTTTGTTCATGCAGCACGACATACTGTGGGTGCAAAGTGGGTGAATAGTGGATGAATACCCCATGGGAAAATGTAACTTTTGTTGGAAATGTGTAAAACTAAAGATTTGTTCCCAGAACAACTTAACATGAGTCATGAGACCACAGGTGTGGTGATGCAACAGCACGTACAGCCACGTTGCTACGCTCCAAAAGGCAAATATCTTGGCACTGAAAGATACTCTTTCCAAGCACGGAATGCCAGGTGGGAAGCAAAAAGAGCTGCATATGCCGCCTAATCTCTCCAGACCCCTCCACTGGATCCGTCTCAGGATGGAAGAGTCTGTGCAAACCGCAAACAGCAAACCGTGATCAGATTACACCAATTAAGCCATGGCCAGCCCTGCTGGGTAGTCAAACTGTATGCCGCTGCCCAGTAGAAATGGGGGATCAGAACAGATTTAGTCACAAAAAAGGCAATAGCTAAGTCGTTTGATTGGTCCTGCAGTCCTCTCTTTCAGAGCATATTAAGTAGCCATATTGATGCATTTTCTCTAAACACACCACACAGAGCTTTGGGCTTTCAAGTGATGAACAATAAACCATGAAAGTAATTATGTGCTCTGCTGTTATGAAGCTAAATGTCTGGGAGGGTTTACACATGGCCTCGAAATTACACAGTAGCCTACTTTACTGACTACTTACACAGCAATTACGGCCCGCCCCCTCAATTTAAAGCTTCACTAAGGTGAAACGGCCACTGAGACTTGCTTAAATATTAAGCAAATTATTTAATGATGGTAGTGCAGCCACACCATGGTACTGAAAAGTAAAGGCACATGGTGTGCTGGGAAAACACATCAAACGACATATTAGTTTGAATAAGTAACGAGCGCATAGTGTATTAATGTCGGGTTAGAGAAAAGCAAGCTCCTTCATTTGTTCTATTTGCAGGATTCATCCATTATTTGAAGGGACACTTCAGACTGTCTCCTAAGTACATTTTACCCTTTGTCTGCTTTTGAATTTGACTTGTCTTTATACTGGGCTCAAGCAAGAGCACTTCGTAATTACTTGTAAACAGACGGTACAAGCATGTTATAGGGTATTTAAGGGCCTTTGCCTCACCCAGCCTATATATTTTCTCATAGCCAGGCTGGAATTTCTGGAATTGCATTCTTTTCAAATATGTGAGAAGTCATTTGGCAAACCATGTGACTAGCCCGTTCGCCACTAATATGTTTTATGTGTGTAAACGCAAGTAAGCAAGATTCTAAGGTGGACTAAGACTATTGCTATGCAACTGAGTAGAGCAAATTGGGCCAGATCAGGAGCTGTAGCACATTTATCCGTGAGACAAGGTCACTGAACACATTACTGTGTTGGCTTTGAGAGTAAAAAGATATGATTCTGAAATAATGAAAGATGGTCTAAGCAATGGTTTACTGCAAGGGTCATCAGTGCACCAATGTTTGTTTACCTCAATTTATAAAATATGTTATACTGGTACATGCATACAATATTGTTTATAATAATGTATCCAATCTCTTCTGAAATGGTTTTTGCTGTTCCTGCTTTTCCCTCAATAAGCTTCCATTAAACATGCGCTTGCAAGTACCTGCTTGAGAAACTCGCACGAGCTATTGTGTCACTTTTGTTTGTACAAGGTTAGTGCACAAAATCACTGGAAAGCCTCTTTCCCAACACGCTCGTTCGCCTACACTTAAGTGTATTTCTTTTATCAGAATTGTTAGGAGGTGGATGTATTAGAGCTTCAGCAGCAATGCTCCTCAGAATCCAGCCACGGGCTCCATGCCTGTTAGAGACGCAGTGAAGTAATTTCATACACAAGGAGTTAAATTAGGCCCTATAAGAAACGCCATTGTCTCCTGCCAGTCACATACAATTTCAAGATGCTCTCAAGGGAAGTAAACAAGCAAACATCCAGACGTGAAATTAAGAGCCCCTTCTGTCCCTCAGCCATGTGACCGCAGAGGCATATGACTTCCATAACTTCTCCGCTCATTATCTGGTGATGGCAGGGCACAATTGAGTGAGTGTTTGTGGAGCTTGGCCCAGATACCCATGTTCCAGCGCCTGCTTGAGCGTCCCAGCAGACTCCCCCCTCTCTCTCTCTCCCTCTCTCTCTCGCTCATCTCAGACGGCTTCACCCTGCCTGACAACACACTGCGAGGCACTTCACATGAGAGTCCCATGCAAGTAAGGGGAAAAAATGGGATACAAAGGGCACTACTATACAAATGAATATGACTTTTATCTGCACACACCGCTCCAGCAGGCAGTTACTTGGCATCTACGATCATACTATAATTCAATTAAAACATCAAGAACATGAATGTATAATGGGGTTGTTTTTTATAGCTGTGCAAGATGTTTCAGGGCCAATGACTCTAACTCTGGGAGAAGTACTGAAGAGCGCACACTCATGTATTGTTACCTCTTTGGAATTAAAGAAAAATACTTGAATCAACATATTAAAATCCCAGCATGTACACCCAGCATCTATTTCCACAGGAACCGGAGTTTGTTTCGTGCTACTTTTCTGTATTTTGCAGCTGTTTTGGCATTAAATAACATAATAAACCATGGGGCAAGGTGAAAGGCCGTTTCCACAGTAATCTAAATGCTGTAACACAAATTAAATCCAAAATGGATTTGTACAAAGTAGATTATGTTCCTTACAAATGTATTCCAGTAGGTGTAATATTATGATTTGAAATGTATAGATTCATTAAAGTTTGAGTATGTGTAACTAGCGGTCCATTTCCCCATTTCTCTACACCAAATGACCAAAACTAAGATGACCTCACCAGCAAAAATGCACTTTGTATGAACTGTGAAGGGGAAGTCTATGGCTAGGAATTGTGCTTTACTATTAACCATCAGCCACTGCGACACGTAGCCTTTGGGTTAAATAGCCTGTTTATCTGCACAAGAAAAAAGGAATCTAGTCAGGTGAAAGTATCTTACATGTATTAAGCATGTTTAGATTGTAGTAAGTTTATTTTAAGATTATCTATCTTGTTTATTTACAGACATTTGTTTTTGTTGCTTATGATTTACCTGTTCAGAAACACCAGCATATACCCGTATGACTGATCAGCTGCAAAACTAGCATATATTGCATTTTGTATGCTGGCATTCTGGTCAGCAGCAATGGAAGTTAAGAGGGGACTCAACACCACTTTTCAAAGTGTCTGTATAATTAAACGGTTGAGATGTAAACAAAGTCATTCAGAGTGGTTTGGTGTGAAATGCTTTGTTATAAAGAAACATACCAAGACTGCACAGCGGAGGCTCTCACAGAAAGTCCATACAAGAAATTGTTTGATATATCTGACACAATGTTTTTTATGATACCTAATAACATATTGGCTCAAGATGTATTTAAATCTTTTATTTTGTTCACTATTTGCTGTTGTACCATCATCAACACGCCATATAAAAACTCAGAAGACATGTGTAGGTGCACTGTTGGTATTGGATAGTAAATAAAATGACTGTATTTGTGTTTTAGACATGGCAACCTCAGGTTCCTATCACATCCACCATCAAACTACTCTAAAGGAATTAGTTTACATCTGAAGGGAGGAATCATTTAGAAAGTTGTTTAGAATTGAGTCAAATGAAATTCTCGTTTATTATGCAAGCAAAACCAGCAAGTTGTGTTTTGATGCTGGTATGTTGGTCAACCAGCATGAGTAGGAGACCAGCTAAAACAACACTAGACCACGTTAAACCAGCAGAGATCAGCTTAACCAGCATTGGTTTTCCTTATAGCAGGTAATTGTGCTCATTATAAGAAACGTTGAAATGTTGAAATGATCATTAAAACTCATATATATATATATATATATATATATATATGATATACCATCTACCATCTGCCAGCTAACAGTATCATACTATTATGTTAAAATGTTGTACATTTCGATGTGAATCTCCAAATGTCTGTCAAATAAAATTTAAATATGGAAAACGTGTTCTGTAGTGTCCGTTCTGCTATCGCACTAGTGGGTAGAGGGCTCCCTCTACTGGTAGCTTTGTGCCCTTCTCAGCATCATCCACTGATTAGCCTACAAATAGGCGCCGTATTCTTCAGTTCCAGTATAAAAGTGCCTTAAGCGGTAGAGAAAATGAGAAGTGGATGACACTTATGGCACTGATGTGTCATCATCTGCTAGCGTGACCAGCAAGGAAGGCGCTCGGTCTTTAGGCTGTGCATTAAGTGAGCAGAAGGGGGCGCTCGCCGCCCTCTTAAATTCTTACAAGGAACATCAGCTTCGCAGGGCTAAACATTCTCAGCATTCCCCGCATCTTAACGCATTCATTATGTTTAGAGCAGCTAGCCGCTCCACCACACCAGCTATGGTCACATTCACACTCCCGTAGTCGTCCATTCATCCCGTGCGGGGTTCGAGCCAACGACACAGAGCTCACTGAATGTGAATGGACGGCTAATACAACCGCCCTGTTATCTGTGGACATTTACATCTTCAGATACAACTAACGCCTAGAGAGGCCAAGGACACGTTTACACTCCTACACACATCTCCCGTGAAGGTTAGACTACAGCAGCATTGCAGATGAACACTGACTGTTCCAAACCCAAGTGACAATACCCAGTGTTAGCAAAAAATGAACAACTGTAATAACAATGTAATAACAGTTAGTATTCTTGTTTGAGAGGCTGTTAGTTTCTCTGATTCCTGATTCCAAGGATTGTAGAAAGTCACAGTCGAACCAAAAGGCTATATGACCATAAATTGTTCAGGGAAAAGATATTGCTGAGTTTATAGTAGGTTGATGGATCTATCACTATGCAGTTTCCCTTTTACACCAGAGCTTTAAAGGAATAGTTGCTCAGGAAATCAGATTTATATATATTTCCCCCAATCCCAAATGTAGTCTATTATCCAAGACACTGGAATAGAAACACACCACCTTCCTGGAAAAAAGCAAAAGTAAGTATCAAGCATGCAGCATTCCCAAGAATCATTGTTTTACAAAAGACATCCTTTGATGCCGTATATGACTTTGCCACTGCTTTGATTTCCATGAAGTTATACAATCTGGTTGTGAAACTAGATTGTACTGGCTGTTCATTACAGCCTCCCTGTACACTGAATCATCTTGCCAGTCAAAAGACTACGATACCTTACTTAGACATGAGGGAAAGAGGGTTAACTGCCAGCTTCCTGCCAGCTTTTCCAACCACTTTTTACATGGGAATCTTACTCTTGCAGATTAGAAAGCGGGGCGGCCACTCAACAGTGAGGCGACTGTTCCTAAGGGATACTGTTGTGAACTTGAGCCACCTGATCTGTCTTCTAGTTGATAGACATCCTTCGGACACAAGACACTTTGTCCAGAAAATGGAAGTGCCATTCCTCAGTTTGGTCTGACATACAGGTATTAGATGTTAAGATGTTAAAAGATGTTAAGAGAACTGACATAAAACCACGATTTTTGAATCTGGTGACTTCAAATTGCTTGTGGAATTAGAGCTGGGATTTAACCAGGTTCATGGTTAGGATAGGAAGTAGATTCCTTGTTAAAGTTAGGGTTACAGTAGGAGCAAGGGAGAAGTCAAGGCGATGCAAACATATTTAGATTAATACACTCATCATTAAAGAAATAGTTGCACCCAGAAACAAGTGTCAGATTGTAATGCTATTGGGAAGGAGCATAAAGGTTACCAGGAACAATAAATAATGATACATTTAGACTGATATGGACAATGTTTATTAGTCTACACATACAGAAATAGAGTCTCTCAGTATGGCGTCAGGCTAATGAAACACCTCACAGTGTCCTGCGATAATCCATTCCATGCAGCTTGAATATTCTCACACTGTTCCTGCAGTTTTTGTGGTAGGGGTGGAGATGGAGTGACACTAGGCCTTTTGGACATGATGCATGACATCAAATCATTCATCTGTGTGAACGTAGTCCTGCTTTGTGCAGTCGTCTGCCAATGGTGTCAGCACCAACAGGATTACTCATGGAGGCCTGTGATGATGTGAGGCATTGCACACATCACAGAATACCTAAAGATTATGTATACGTACCTCTCTCTATAGAAGAGAAGGGAAGAACAGACCAGGTGGGACAGAGCAGACTGAGGTTGTGAACTTCCAGTATCACCTCAATCCCCTAATGGTTTAGCCCCGGGGGAGGGGCAACCTGCTCATATGTGGTGCTATTGGGGCTACTGGGGAGAGGGTTCTTATCAAGACAGAGACCAGACCTAGATCCACATGACTTTGCAGTCATTAGATCTAAAACATCTCTAGCTGGTAGAGATTATTGTTTTTGTTTCTTTTCCTCTGAATGTGTGTGCGTACTTGTAAATATTGTAAATATGTACATTATCTGCACTTTTTCCAGGCCTCACGGCTACTTGCCCGACACTACCCATAAAGGGCGTCCCCAACTACGACATACTGTCTGGTCGAGGGACGCGCTTTATCACAAGGCCATCGCTGCTTCCTGTATGTACACAATCGTGGCTACTGGGTCACTCAGATATGGGGATAAGTCATGCCTTATGTGCGGCAGAGCATGAAACTTGAATCATTCACAAGTATACATATTACAATACATGTTAAAAGCACATTACTGTGCTATGTCCACACCAACACACCCGAGCTGGCTATTATTCAGTGTCTGGTACTGAAGGTAAGTAAGTGAATACAGCAGTGTATCAGGTTGCATAGGGTTCATGACTATTGCTGAAAATATTGTCAAGAGTTTTTTTTGGTGAGGCCACTTATTGCCTGGATTGTGCCACTGATAACCACAAAAACCATGAATGCTTGTAGTTCATTAATTTCTCTGTTTATTTATTTCCAAAGAATTTCCAAAGAATCTTCATTTGTGTATAAAATCATTATAATAACTAATAATTATGGTTTGTCAGAAATAATACACTACCCAGTGGATAATAAGAGAGAAGCCTGTAATTGTATAAAACATGCAGTACAATATCACAATTGTCCTAATTTGTCTGAAAATGTAAACAGAAGAAATAAAATCTGAAATCAATATATATTGCAGGTGGGATGTACACATCCACACAAAAAGTCTGGCCAAAGGGCGTATTTCCTGTTGAAAGGAGCCTTTCTTAGGCACATGGCCGCTTCTCTGTCACAGTGGCAGAGGATTTTTTCACATTTGTCTTCAAGGGAATCTGGAGAAAAGACACATCAAAGCACCTCAGCTCGTTCTTCACTAAGAAATGTTCTGTAAATCCTAGAAAACGACTCCTGTAGCATTTACACTGACAATAGCACACTGGCATTCTGTTCATTATAAGCTTTATAGCCTATATGACCATGGACAAATATTGGTATGCAAAAGTTTGGACACTCTTCTTCATACAACGTGTTTCATAAATTTTCTAGCTGAAAACAAGTCAACACATCCTGTACATAGAATACACGTAAAGGCGCTATACAGTGGACACCTCTATTTACATTGGTCTAGTCGAATCTTATTGTGAATATTGTGTAGTCTCCTCCTCCTCATCTTGCAGTTTCAAAAGAGGTTAAAACATGGGCTAATTATAATATCCTGGTCTGCTATGTAACAGTGTTGACTTGTGATATGGAGCAACAGGTATGATAAAGGTTGAAATCATTCCAGGCTAAAAACGGGACGTCGGGCACTTCCCAAGGAGGTGAACTCTCATTGTGATTGCTGATGTTCATCTTTAAACAAGACTGAAATTGACTTCCTACTCAGCAGCTTCTTAATATTCATTTCCACCTTAAATGCCACAGCTTGTATCGGCACCAAGAATGTATTTGTGGCACCATTTAAGGTGGGATGAAAATAATTGCTGGTGAACCAACTGCAAAATCATGGACAATTTTAATTTGAAGCTGTTGGTTTGCAATGCATGTTTTACTTCGGACATTTTCCCCTAGCAGCAGCCATGCTGTGAGATTTCATGGTTGATGGTTAAAGCCAGGCCATGTTATGGTTGAGGTTTCATAGTGAGCTAACAACATTCATTTGTATTGATGTCGAAACTAAAAGCAAGTAGCTAGCATAGGTAATTTTAGCAACTAGCAAGCTTTAAGTAACTAACACTAGCATAGCTAATAGACAGATTATTATAAAGGTTCGTTTTCATGGGCAGTCTATGTAGACATTAGATAACAATTTAAAATGCTAAATAGCTGCATTCTATGGTTCCTTTAAATTTGACTTTTTTCTGCTAATTTTGCTGTTTTAAGTGATTTGTTGAGTCTAACACATCAGAAAACACTACTAACATAGAATATATTAAATTTGCCATTAAACAATAATTCTGCCTCAAAATATGCATGAGGATGATCTCTATAGAGGATGTGTTCATTTATTTTCTCTCAGAAAGTCAACAAAACAGACATCATTTGGCAGGAGAGCCCAAACTTTTGCATATGACTGCATATTAAAAGGCCTACTAATTCCTGAAGAATACACAGTAAACAAGCTAATGGGTGTAACTTTCACCATGTATTTAGGTGTTCTGCAATTACCAGGCTTAAAATACCATGATATATGGGTGCAAAACTACCCCACTTGGCCTCAGTCCCACAGCAGCCACCCAGTTATTATAACAGATGTACTGTTTTTCTATTACATCCTAAACCCGAAGGGAATTACTAGCGAGGAGATTCAGGGCAGTCATGGATTTAGCTGTTGTTGAGTTAATGTTTCCCTTAGCTGGTTCTCTCGAATTTGGCCAGCTATTTTTAGCTCTTATCTGGATTCAGTCAGCACATACCAAAGCTCTTGTGCCATTTAGCTAAAGGCCGTTAGTTTTCATGTTTCAACTGCAACACATACCACAGTCAGCCTCCTTGCCTTCACAAGTCCAGTGATACTTGTGGGTCTTTGTTTCGCAGCCGACGAATTCTGCATCCCCGTAGCAGCAGTCATGCTTGTGGCAACACCTACAAGTGCAAGAGGGGAGAGGATGCCCTTCAACTTCAATTATTTATGATGGAATACGACAAAGAAATAGTTATGCCTATTAATATCAGCATGACATTCACTTGATGATATTTACATTAATAATACCTTCCTCTGGCTGTCTTAGAAACAAACCAACTGAAACCAACTATATAGAGATTAATTTAATTGGTTGTGACAGATGCATGGATAGTAAAGGCATGTCTTAGAGTAGTGCTGCACTCTAGTGCCCTGTGCCATACACAGAATATTCAACCAATTAAATTAAGCACAGTTGGCATGATTTCTTTTGCCCTGGTTGGATGTGATTGGATTGGTTGCATGTTTTTAAGTATGCATACAAACCCTGTTCCAAAAAAAACGGGAGGTAAAATGTGAATGAAAAGCCGCGATTCATACATTTATTGACCTATATTTCAATGGAAACAGTACAAAGATAAAATATGTTTTACAGCAATTTTAAAGAAACGAGAAACAATGTTAAATATTCAGAAAACATGTTAAATGGGTGGTGCAGTTATGCTTGGATTTGAAAGAAACATCCATAAAACTGTATTCTGATACAGTTACAGTGTACATAGTTTGTATTCAGAATACAGTTACTCTGGTGAAATGAATGGATAACATGAAGAGATTTATCTGTTTAACATGTTATTCAGTATCATATTAAATTACAGTGATTCCATGTATTTCCTTTACTCTTGAAATAAAGCACACAACTACATGTTTAGTTGCCTGCTCACTCGAGGTCATGGAGCTGCCGCAACACAGCCAGGAGAAAGTACATTTCATTTCAGGTTTAAGAAAGTAAAAGGGGGACATAACATCACTGGGCAGTGCATCCTCTGTTTGCCAACTTGTTTTGCCATAGTTATCATAAAGGAGATAATAAAGGTAATTTAACATCGGCTAACTTCAGATTCAATGTGTTAGCTTTATGTAGTATTAAGTTCCAAGTTTAGAGACAATATAGGCTACAAAATAAGCTATCTGCTACTGCCATACTGCTACTTCATAGGTAAGGGTGCTCTAAAAACCGTTTATATGTAAATTGTTTTAAAATGTAAAATGCTGAAAAATGTTGAAATATTTTGAATTATGTAGAATTCGTTACTCACATCCTATAGAATACATTACAAATGACATTTTAGATCATGTATTTTGTATTATATAGTGGAATACATTTTAAAAGTAACCCTTTCTACCAAATCTTGCCACTTTGTCAAAAATGCATCAATAACAAATCCATAACCTTTCTTATGCCACCCTCTACAGCCTGTAATCAGGCAATACAAGGAAAAATGAAAAAGACCAAAACCAATGCCACATATGACCCCTTAAAAAGGCACTGCATTAAAAAAAAACATGTCACTGTGATTAATATTTCTGCATGGATTTGAGGCTTTTCAAAATCTGTGGTCAACGTGTAAACATAGTCTGTTGCTTCATCCACAAGTGAAAGTCGACACATTACTCTGCACAGCAAGGGTCATATATACCCCAATCATTTGCTTCAGTGCCCCCCAATGACCCAAGAGTGTCACAACACAGTAAAGAGCCCCGAGGCCTGTAAGGATGGTAGGTAGTGGTTACAGCCTATATGAATGCTGGAGAAGGTTGGATAGGTACTGTGTTTGGGAGTGTTAGCTACTGTGAGCCGGGTTTGGGTCCTTATTTTATAACACTCTCTACTATTCTCTACTAGCCATGGTTGTAAAGTGCAAGTTTCCCTCTTGGAATTAAGAGGGAATTTCTTCTCTTCTACTCTGGCTGCTGTGTCAAAATAAAGTTGCATTACTGGCTGAGCTGTCAAAGCCTATATAATACATATAGCGTCTATATAATACATATATTAAGCGTCTATATTATAGACGCTATATGTATTATATAGACGCTTTGACAGCTCAGCCAGTAATGCAACTTTATTTTGACACAGCAGCCAGAGTAGTGTGACTGCAAGAGGACTGGCTGACAACACAGGGAAAGATACTTAGGAAGATACTCTGCAGACAGACTGATAAATGAGCCAAGGCCAAGGAACCACCTTCTCCAAAATATGTTGTGACTTGGACATGTGGTTCATGTTTATTCTAAGCTATGCTGCATCTTTGCAAACATAGGAAAAACAACCGTATTATCCAGCTCACATATGCAGTCTGTCATCTGCTGTTATGAAGTAGTTTCCTTTTGGCACTGTACATCTGTGAGGAGGAGTGAAAATGAATCCCTTCCTTTTAAATTGACGCAAAAAGATGCTTTATGGTTTAGCGTATTCCAATAGCTGTGATTAGGATGCCAAAGGACAAAGAAACTGCCATTTTGTTTGTGGTGAGTGCCGGGTGGAGCCACTTTTAGAAGGCTGAGGTCTGGCCGCAGACGAGTTTCAGCACTCTCGGTCACAAATAGTAAATTTAGGAACTGGTGTCATATATTCGAAGGTCCCTAACACCACAGCTCTCATTAAGGCACTACACAACTGCATTATAATATCAGCATCTCACAGATACTTGATAAAGCCTTACCAGTCTGCCCTGTCTCTGGGCCAGCCTTGCCCTCCGAGGCCACAGTAACAGCCATACATCATATAGGCCAAGGCTGACCTGCCCGTGCTGCATTTGATGACTCCGGCTAGCTCCAGCAGGCCTCTTTTATTCCGCACGGACCTCTGGGGCACCAGTGAGGCCATGCTGACTGAAACAGAAACAACATTGTCTGGGGAAGACCAGCTCTGTGTCCAGGAGGAGGCACTGCTGAGCATTGTTAGGTGAAATGTGAGAACGCATTGGCACTATAAACCAAACACTTTCGAAGCAGCACAAGTTCTTAAGTAACTGTTACTACTTGCATATACACTTATAAAAAAAAAAGTTCCTGATTGGTTCATGGTTTGGACATTTGGTTCTTTAAACTTCATTAAAACATAATGAAAACAGTCTTCACCTCTCACACGGTTTTATTTACAACAGCTGTTTTTAAAGAACTAACTGTATAAAGGATATTTAGTGAACCATAAGTGGTTATTTATTATGGCATCGCTCCAAAAACCCTTTCTGTGTTTACTTCTGATATATTTTTCACTTGTGTATTATTTGTGGGTGAGGTAAGGTAAGCCAGTTGTTCAAGACAAACTTTTCACTACTGAGTGTTTTCTAAATAAGATCAGGGGGATTTACATGCCAAGAGAAACTAAGAGCATCATGAATAGCTTTTCAGTTCTCTAAAACACAGATGTATACATACTAATGTACGAATGCAAAAGCTTGGTCACTGATGTTTTTAAATGTTTTTTCTAAGCAAAAAGAAAAAAATCTATACAGAATAAACTTACATATGACATTTTCTGCAAATCTTATACATAATTCCTATAACATCACTGTCCAAAGAAAACACGCATCTCCATTTTTGTTATTTTTACTTTTATGCATCAACTGAATACAGCAGCTGCTATTTACACTGTGTGAAAATTACATGATGAATTGACCAACAGAAATGGCCCAAAATTGCTTGGACTAAAGTCTGGAAAAAGTCTGGTTTCATTGATTTACATGATAAATTAAATTTTTATAAGGGGTTTTGCCCTCTCCTGTAGTTTTGGAGAGGTTTGCAGTTTTGCAGATGTTTTGCTTGTTTGTCTTTGGACACTGACAATATATTTGTTTCATATATTGAAAAACAATAAAATATAAAGTTTTGTACAGGCCACATTTTATGTTTTACTGTTCGTTCTAATCTGTTATAATTCAGCAAATAAACAGTAGTTTTATATTAAGCTGTGCAATAGTTTCCTACATATCCTATATAAGTCTATTATATAAGACTTAACTTCATTAGAAAACAACTCTACATTTGTACATACATATTAGGTACACTGAACCACCTAGAGTAGAGTAAGACTGTTAACCTAGTCCTAATCTATCCACGCTTTGTCTTCATTGTCTGAAGTACAGATGCAGAGTACAGAGACGCACTAAAGCTGCACTTATCACAGGCCTGAATAAATATTAGTTTAAGATGACCAATACAGACTTCACAGCAGCTCACAACTGATACCTGTTACCTGGAAGGTAACCAAACCATTTAAGATGTTGCTTAACAGAACCTGACAGGTGGAATTCGCTCTCTACAAAGAATAACAGCTCATTACACTCATCAAATGCTTTTCCAATATAACTAGCATTAAATATCTGTTGCTCAGGCATCATCATAAAACTACCCCAATGACTCTTTCACGTTTACCATAGTTACTATAGTTAGCTTTCTAGTCTGGGCTTTTTAGGAAAAAATAGAGGTATAAAACCTCAAAAGACTAACCTGAGAAGAGCAGGAAAGTTCGGTACAGGGCTGTCATTGTGCCGACAGCTCAGAGCAGAGCCGGTGTATTTACCCAGGCCTTCTGTACAGACTCTCAGTTCCAGGCTTTTTTTAGCTGCTGTCTCGAATAATCTCCTGAGCATCACTCCATTCAGAGCTCCTCCTGTAATCCTTACACTTTCCTCTCACACTTGATTTGCTTCTGTTGTCTCCTGACGGAAACCCTTGAGAATGCTCACATTTCAGAGAATCTGCTTAGGCGTGTGTATGAGCCGCACTTTCACTGGGTGAGCTCAGGTTATGGTTTTAAGGACAGCCCACATGCTGAAGGCTTAGACTGCCTCTAGAGGGTTTTTTTCTTTGCCCAATTGTTCATTGAGGACTGACGGTGTATTTCTTAACCTGACACACCAGATTGGGGAAATGAAATGTTTAGAATTAATTAATTCTGCATTTTTAATTTTTCGTGTGAAGTCTACTCTTAACTATGGGTGGCATTTTATGTTTCAAAAACGATTCCAGTTTACACAATGAATAAAAATTTTTCTGTTGTTTCTTATACGCAATATATTGCCAAAAGTGGACTTCGGTAATGAGAACAGGTGTCAAACACATAGCCATGCTATGTGTCGTCCCTAGACAAACACTGCCAGTGGAATGGGTTGAAGGGTTTAAGCATGACACTAATGCAGAATTTCACTTTTGCCACAAGTCGGTTGTACAATTTCTGCCCTGATAGATCCTTTCACCTGTAAGTGCTATAACTGTGAAATGGAAGCATCTGAAAGCAACAGCTCTGCCATGAAATGGGTTGGATAGCTAAGCGGCTACACACAGACCTAAGATCACTATGCTCTGTGTTGGCTGGAGTGGTGTAAAGCACACTACCGGACTCTGGAGCAGGGAAAGTGTGTTCTTTGGACTGAAGAATCATGCTTTACTATATGTCTTATTTCCGAGACATAGTAAAGATATTTTAGACAATCGCTGCTTCCATCTTTCTGGCAACTGTTTGAGGAAAGTCCTTTCTTGTTCCAGCATGTCTGTGCCACAGAGCGAGGTCCATAAAAACATGTTTTGACATGTTTGGTGTGGAAGAACTTTAGAGTCCTGACCTCAACCCAAATGAACACCTTTGTTATAAATTGGAAAGTTGATTGTGAGCCAGGACCTCACAAATGCTCTTTTGTCTAAATAGGCACAAATTTCCACAGACACATTCCAAAATATTGTAAAAAGCCTTTCCAGAGGAATGGAAGCTGTTACAGCTGCAAAGTTTGACTAGCTTCATGTAATGCATACGATTTTGGAATGGGATGTCCCACAAGCAGATTTCCCTATGAAGCAGTAAGATGAAACAGGAAACACTGCACTTCATAAAAAGGCAGGTATTGATACCACAACATAGACCCAACAGTCCCAAGTATGTATGATTTATATGCATGATTCAAGTCTCTCTTGTCTCTGACTGTGTCTCATCACTGTGTGGTAGAGTGGGTGGGAGCCACTGCCATCAGCAAGTCCAGCTCCACTTCCATAACATCACCGACCTTGCAGATCAGTTTGTTGAGTCTGTTGGCATTTGCCTCCCTCGGCCTGCTGCCCCAGCATGCAACAGCATAGAGGATATAACCCACCACCACAGACTCATAGAAGGTCCTGAGCACAGTCCATATGTATATATGTGCGTGTGATATATTTGGGATGGTTGGATCTCCGCATACTTAGGTAGCATATGTTAATGAATGTAAATGAGTGTTCAAATGGAATGGTCTGTATTTTGGCTAGTTGTAAAAGCAGTCAGGGTTAAAATGTACAAAATGTATATATTCTGGATTTTACCATACCTTTCCAAAAAATATCAGCCAAGACAAAAACTACAATACTCCCATAGTGCTGTACAATTCTTCTTTAATGATTTAAAATAATAATATTAATACGAACATCTCTGCTTTACTGTGCTCTCAACACCGAGAAAGAAAACTGAGCTATGTTTCTTACATTTAAACTTGAACTTTGCCATGGTTGCTGTTTTTACTGATTGAAGGTCAAATTTGAGGGTCAAAAGGTCAAATTTTACACATCTAGTAAACTTTAGCATCAAACTTTAGAGTTCAAACTTCTATGTATGATTTCATCAACTGTTTATGTGCAATTGGGTTACTGTCTGGAGGTGGAGCTCTATGTACACTACGGTTACCTATGCTCCAGTGCAGTCTGTAACATTAGTCCCTCTGCTGTGGAATCCTAATGAAAAGAGTAACCCTAGACGTCTTGGGCCCTTATTCCACCACCAAAGCTGAGAACTGCTACGTTAATATGGCAGTAAATTATTTCACTAAACTGCCAGAGTGTTGTTACAATGGTGGACAGCTATTAGAAGTGATCCATAGTGACCAGTGGGGGAGGAACGTTGAATAACTGGTCATGGCTAATGTCTTAAGTCAGCTGGTTATACGAAAGATAAAATTACGGCCTCCCTGGCTTTTCTTGTGCACAATGCCACAGTTTAAGACTTTGGAGGAGCAATGTTGATTTGGTAATGTTGAATTGTAGCTGATTTGTAGTGACCATGCCACTGAACAGACAGGCCTGCTGTAATGGGGGCAGAATACAGTACATTTACAGAGACCCAGATATAGGGTGAAAATGGGTATGAATGTCCTGTTGTTATTATTTCGTTTGTTATCATTTATGATTAAGCTTATATGATGTTAGTATAACTGTCACATTTATAAAAATTTGTCTGTCATTTACTGCCACAAAAAATTGCAAATACCAATTGAATTGTCTTTTTGTGTTAAATGTTTACAGCAAATAAAATATAAGCCTAGATTGTCCAAACAGGTTGATGAACCACCTTACCTGCCAGCTGTGAGTAGCTAACACTGCTTGTACTGGCAATTTAATACTGTGCCTGCTGAGTTGGGCTAAGCTGCAAAGCTAACAAATAAATGAACGTTACCCTATTATTGCTTCTGGTTGGTTTGTTTTCCCACTATGACATTTTTTCACTTTTTTATATTTGTAAAATTATTTTCCACAAAATTCACACTTTCTTTGTTGCAGCATAATGTGGTTGTGAAATCTATGACTGTGGAAAATAACTGCAGTCAGCTCAATAAGTGCAATCAACTCACATATCTGCAATTATCTGAAATAACTGTGATTAGGCGATTATGTAATTATGTCATCGTGACAGGCCTAGATGTCTCAGAGTCTCAGTGTATGTGACGATTGGCAGTCCTGCTATTGTGACCGTAAATTACAAATGTAAATGTATGTAATCATAGATGTAAATGTACGTAAACCCGCTTGTTCAAGTATATCGCTTACCAATGCCTTCTGAAATTTGTTATCAATTTAAACCTGGTAGCTGACTTGTCTGTCTAATAACCAATAACGTTAATTTGGGCAGGAAAATTAATTTGCTATGGGGGTTGGACAGGGAAAATGACCACAGCAAACATGTCCTAAATAAATTACATTTTGATCACAAGTTCAAATTTTAAGCAAATAAACAAACAAAATAAAAACAACCAAACAAAAAGTCAAGAGTGTTCATCAGGGGAAATGTAGAAAATAAATACTTGTATATGTCAGTTATGGAGAGGGAATTATTATACAATTAAGCTACATGGAAGATGCAGATATTATATAATATTCTTCAACCAGTTCCTATTAATGCACCTGAATTGTATTCACTGCCATTACATGTAAGAGATATAATATATATATATAAGATATATAATATATAATAAGATACAACAAATAATATTTTTGAAAAATAATCAATGCTTTTAAAAACACAAAGTATTAAATCAAGTCTACGAAGGACCCACATGAGCCCCATGCAAGTGGATTTTATGAGTTGTTTGGTTTACGCCCATGTATGTTTTTCTAGGCAGCTCTGCTGGTATCCCACAGCAACCCATTTACAAATCCATTCAGAGATCATGTCCACCTGGAACCCAACGAGCCCACATTTATCAACCCTTGTGGGTTCCACTTTGGCTAGTGGCTGTGATGGCTGTGACAATATGAGCTCATTTGCATCTAATTTGCATATAGGGACAAGTTAGGCTTGGGCAGTGAAAGGTGCATTTTCACACGCTTAAATAACAAACATCTTCAAACGTCAAAAGTGCAAGAAATATGGGGTTTTCATGAAATGGCCCCTTTAATAGATAGGTTGTGAATTTGCTTTGTGTTGTGTTGCATGGTCTTCTAGAAAAAAAAACCCTCATAACTAAGTAGTTAATAAACATAAACTAACTATTATATGTAAGTAGTCACAAATACTTCAGAGTCCTGTATTTTTGTCTTTGCAAATACATTTTTTTTTGGCTATAATCGGCCATAGCACTGTTAGAGCCCCCTGTTGAAGAACAGTATAACAGTCCTGCAAGTTATTTGCCAGGCATGTCATAAAGAATAGGGTTGGAAATCTTTTGTTATGCTATTCAGTTTGTGAATAGAGTGAACAATTAATATTTTTAATACCTAATTTTAGATTAATAGAATATTCATAGTTTATACAATCTGTAAATACGGTCTCTTATTATTCCTCTCTCAAAGCTGGCATGCTGTCATCAATCTATACTATTAGATGGTGCTCTACGTATTCGATCTGCCCTGTCACATTCAGACTTTGTTTAATCGATCAAGCATCAGTGGAGGTTTAAGAGCCTTCTGATCTTGTTGTACGCGTATGTATATACAGTCATCGGCAAAAGATCGGTTGGACAAATATTTGCACAAAGAAGGTATAAGGCAACTGGAATGAAACTCGGTGGGTAGATGCTTGGCCACACATGTGAAGTAAGCGAGGACACGCCTTATCGCTGTTCCTGACAGCCACAACGGCGGACATTCAAGGAGCAGAGATGCCCTCCATGAGTCCTGTTACCGTAAGCATGACTACATGCACACAGGCCGTTACAGTGACTGCCCTCAACATGCCAGACTGTCATGGAGCGACTCAGAATGGCTGTGGGTCCTCTTCAGTGTCGTGTCTTGTAACTTGGTGAAGATGACTAATGAATTTGTGTGTGGAGGCAGCGTGGTCAGGCCCAAGAGGAATGATTTGTTGTCATGCATCCAGAAGGCCTGGTGTCACTTCACCTCCACCCCTACCCCAAAATCTACAAAACCTGTGTGAGAATATTCAGGCTGCATGGGATGGATTATAGCAGGTATGTGTCAGGGCGAGCAGGGTCAAAAATACTCTGTGTATTTTACTATTTAATGTACCAACTTGATAACACGAGTTTATTGCTGTTGACCCAACGGCCAGTTGGCTGTACAGTCGTGGCCGTTGTTCTCGGCTGTGCGCGGCAGGGGGCGCGCTTTCCCTTTGACGCCTGAAGACCATCTCGCCGCACTGAGACAACCAAACGAAACTTCACACGCAGCCCGAAGCGGGCAGACTGAGCTAGTATTTAACTTCATTTATGAACTGTGCTGTTCTTTATATTTTCCCGTATTGAGAAGCTTTACACAGGTGAGTCAACAGTCAGAATAATGAATCCTGAGCGGTTTAACAATGACCGGTTCAGTGAGAGGCTGTTGTAGCTGTTTTCTCTTCGCGCGGTAAATGCCTGCTAGCAGCAGTTAGCATTAGCTGCGTCTTAGGCTAAGCTAACACCACGACCAATAGGGCAAAGCTGTGTCACTGGAATTTCAGTATTCTTTTTTTCATAACATTATGAAGTAACCCTAAAGAAAGCAACAAGGACCACTCGTTTTTCTACCGGAGAGTTGTTTTTTTTATTTTAGCAGCGTTAGCCAGGTGTCAGGTCTTAGCTAGCTAGCTGGGCTATGTTGTCTACATATCACTGTACCATCCATCACCGTTTTGTGGGGAGCTGGCGACTTTCTTGGAATATTTACATCACTCCCGAAGCCATAGTATTAACCCTGGTTAAGCAGTTTCAGGATTAAATATTGTAAAAGTATTACAGTAATTGATTCCAGTCCAAAAAGTGCGGTGTAGGTATTCGGAGTTGTCCTGGATGAAGATGGGCCAGTAACTTGCTCAGCCAGCTTTCTCCACTCTGTATAAACTCGTCACGTTACGTAGGTTGTAACAGGAAGTCTGTTAAACAATAGCTGCGTAGTTAGCCGGTCAGCAGTGTACACAGAATACATACATACAGTTTTCAGCCAACAGAGAGACTTTTCCCTGGAGCTGTTTTTCTGCTTCCTGTGTCGTAGGTTTGCTGTGCAGCCCTCGATGCGCACGGGAGCATGTCGAGTGCGGGTCAAGACCGAAGCAGCCGCTGGCAGGACATTGAGAAGGGGCTGCAGTTCATCCAGTGAGTTGGTGTACTGTTCTACGATTAAAAAAATATAATAAATTTGATTTTAACAAATGTGGGCGCTGGACTCGTATAGCCGCAATCACAAAGGAAGTAATAGCTGGTAATAAAATGAATTTATATGACTGGTTATTTAACAGGTGGTTAGAGACATGGCTCTCTTAAAGGTCTCTCCCTTTTGCGTGTACTGTGCCTGAGAGAAACTGCCTGCCTGAAACGTCTAAATAAATTGTTGTACTGCCTGCTGGAGGCATGTGGATCTCAGCAAACCCCTAAAACAAGCAGGAACGTAAAAGTATCAGCAGCCTCTGAGATCCTCAAATAACCTTGAAATCAAATTTGACTTTTTACAATTTCCCCCCACCCAGTTAGTTCATGCCACTGATCGTTTTAGGCACTACTCATAGCATACACTGGTGAATGGCACTGTTCTTGTTTTCCCATAAACGTGTATCACAATGTAGTGACTTTTGCATGCTTCTAATGTCTTCTGTTTTGTGGTACCATTTACCAGTGGGTGGAAAAATAATATCATATTTCACCTCCCATTGCCACGGCCACCCCCACCTTTATTGAATGTAAGGCTACAAAGGGTTTGCTTCACCTTTTTGTCCAGTGATTTTGCAACATACCGTGAGGAGTAGCTGTGGGTGACATGACAGTATATCTGCAGCATATGCAGTATGACTGCATATGAGTGATCAGAACAGAATATATTTTGATACTGTAACCAAGGCAATATATTTAGATTTTTAAAACTTTTAAAAACTTTCAAGAAAACGTAGTACAATAGTATGTGTCATAGTATAAAAAGCGCATTACTATATGAATTGTGCTAGTGTTAGCATTGTGCCCTTAGGCTAGTTGTTTAAATTGAACCAAAGTGAAACACTGTCTATCACAAATCTTTGATTGGAAACTATTGAGCTCTAATAAATGCTGTGTTTTTGAGAATCACCATCAGTTAATATTTAGGTGTGTTCAAATGTGAGAAAACTAGTGGTTTGTGTGAACCAAGTCAAGTTATTTGGTTTATCAGATATGATCAGATACAGACGTAGGCCTACTTGTCAGTATTGGCTAGATTGATGTGCATTTATTTCTCTTTATACACAGAACCAGTTTTAATATGAAAGTGCTTTTTCATAACCAGATGTGTGGAACAAGAACAGCACCTGTTGTGCTCTAAATCCTCCCGAACCTCACAAATTACATTTTTGACTGCCTCTAAACAAAATTGATTTTTTTTTCTGTTTACAGGTCCACCCTGCCTTTCCCTGGTTCTCAAGAACAGTATGAGGTTTGCTGTTTTAGTCACAATTCACTTAAGACATAAATGTATTGACATGGAAGTGGTGGATTGAATTAATATACATGGCTTCTTCTTGTTGCAGATATTTATTCAGGACCTGGTAAGGAATCTGTTCGGGGAAAGTAACGATGTGTTTCATGAAGGCGAATGGACACGGTCTGTTGAGCTGTATACTGAGGCCTTAAACATAGCGGAATATGCAGATTCAGAAGACATCAGCATAGCATGTGAAATTAGAGAGAAGCTTCACGCTAACCGTGCTGCATCATACTTAAACATTGTGAGTACATACTGTGTGGCTACACAAAGTCTAGAATAGTTTTGATGTTTCTTTTGTGGTAGCGTCTACATTTTGAAACATTGTGCTTTTGTTTTGGTGGATTAGGGCCTGCATGACCAAGCCTTGGAAGACTGTGAAAAAGCTCTTCAGCTGAATGAGAATAACCACAGAGCGCTGTATCGGAAAGCCAGGTCCCTGAAGGAAATGGGGAGACATCAAGAGGCCTATGAGGCTGTAGCTAAGTGCTCCTTGGCAGTGCCTCAGGTTAGTTCATTTATTGGCCTTTCTTAAACATGTA
This sequence comes from Prochilodus magdalenae, assembly GCA_024036415.1. NCBI lineage: Eukaryota > Metazoa > Chordata > Actinopteri > Characiformes > Prochilodontidae > Prochilodus > Prochilodus magdalenae. Next base: position 130,911 of record JAMWET010003139.1, read on the forward strand.
TTAAAATGTTTTGTCTTTCAAGGTTGCATACGTCCTTTTGTTGTGATTTATAGGATACCAGTGTAACTCAATTGACTCAGGAGCTTGCCAAAATGTTGGGACTGAAGATACGTAAAGCTTACGTCAGAGGCAAGGTATGTTATGTATTTAATCAGCTAGTAACGTAGTTTCTTGACTTTTGTAGTTTTTCTGTGTTGAAATCATAGGTTTTAATGCTCTGGTATGTTTGTGATTGAGCTGTTTCTAAACAAAAAAAACTTTTAGAACTGATTTTGAGATTTTATAATGGACCTGTTTTTCTCTAAACAGCCTGCGTTAAATGTGTTATCTGGCTCAAGTATAACAGGAGCGGCAAATGAAAAGGTAGAAGTCTTTTTTTCCCCCTCCATTTGTATTTAGTCTTGTAAAACCAGACTATGTTTTATTCATAATGTTTGTGTTTTAAAAGTATTCCCAGGTCCCTTCTGTGGAAGACATTGAAACAGGTAAACCAGTTTATCCTGGGAATGATTTTCTTTGTTGCTGTTGTAGTTCTTTCTGGCCACTGATCATGCTGAAGCTGTCAACTCAACCCTCCTTTTTTGTTTTTTAGATGAGAGCCACTCTAACCAGGGAATTGCTACTTCATTGCCATTGCCAGTGTGTCCTCCTGTGCGTGAGAAAGTAGAAGGGGATCCTCAACCTGTCCCAGTCAACATCATGTCCTCGGTACCCCCTATTGAGCCACATAACCCTGAACCTGTTCCTTTAACGGTACATATGCCTTTGATAAATGGATCTAGACCCAGTGAGCCTTACCCACCATCAGAGACACAATTAGACTTCGATGCAGAGATTATCGGTGATGACCTGGATGAACTGCTAGACAGTGCAGCTCCTGCTGAACCTTCTGTGGTGAGTGTCAAAATTAAGGACCAGTTTTAATTATTTTCTTTGTCTTGCTCTCGCCCTCTTCATCCCACCGCCAAGCTGAAGGTCACATCTATGTCTAACAAGGGGCTTCATTTTACAGAAAGGGGAGTATGGTTTAAGGAGAGCCACTTTGTCAAAAGCAGCGTACTCACCCATGGCAGGCTAGCCTCAGTGAGCGAATCAGCTAGCCATGCAGACATCAGCATTACAGAAGTGTAGGAGTTATTGCTTTGCCTTGCTGTGAACCGTGGTGTAGTGTTTTTCTTTCAGTTGTAGTCTGTGGGTAAGAACCATCTTTTTGATGTAGCATGGGACTGTATTTTATAATTCCAAAGTTGCTGCATCGTTGAAAGTTTGAAAATATTAATATTCTGTTTTTTAGGGTAATGCTGTTAAATGTAATTGTATTAACACATTATTGACTGTGGGTTTTTTCTCTTTCCCCCCCTACACATAAGGTGATTCCTACAGTGACTGGTCCTCTTCCTTTACCTACAAGTATTGCCAATGCAAGTTCCTTGTCTGCTCCTCTGCACTTACCCCCTCACCTGAGCCATTCAATACTTTCTGTGCCCCAATGCACAGTCAATCTACCTGCACCATATCACGAGCCAGGGTCCTCAGGCTATTCCCTCGGCCTGGACTCTTTTGCCTCGCCGCTGGATTCGCTGGACAGCTTGTCTATTTCAGAATCTCAGCCAGGTATGTTGGCTTTTCTTTTAAGTGCACTCTAAAATCTTTTTGTTTGCCAGTGAATATTGAAGAAAATTTGTGGTTGTGATCTTTTTTTGATGGTCTTTTTAAATAAAAGTGAAATGGCTATATTTGCTTGTTTGATTGGTCTAAAAATTACTTATTTTTTCCCAAAATATCCTAAAATAAAAATGTACCTGTGGGATCAGGCTTTGCCCAGCATTCTTTCATGGTAAGGTCTTTCTTTTTATTTTTCATGTTGAATTTCTTAGAAACAATATAGTTAATAAAAACAATAATTAGTAATGCAATATAAATGTGCTTATATTCAGATGGGAAACAGCGAAAGAACATTTGCACCCTTGCCACCCATGGGAATGGCCTTTGGCATGCCTGATGCAACCAGTTATACCCAGGAGCTTCCACAGCAAGTGGATTTAGCAAAGAATCCTCTTGCTGACACACATGAGTTTAAACTAGCCTGCTCTGCGTGTTTTAGAAATGGTAAGAGACCTAATAAGCAGTATTGCTTTGCATAACTTTTTGACCAGACCACTGGTTTGTAGTGGTTTGCATGTGGAGCTCACCACGTTACATGTTTTTGTGTGCCTGCAGCTCCTGGAGCTCTAGACTACACATATCATCCTGAGGACCACAAATGTAAGAAGGACCTGCTAATTGGGAGAATCAAACATTCAGATAACCCTACATGGAAACTGATTCGACCTAGGCCTACCAAAAACCAGTATGTGGGGCCATACTATATTTGCAAAGGTGAGAGCAACTTATTATTTATTTATTTATTTAATTAAATGTATTTTTTTCAAAACAATTGTATAATTGGCAGTCACATTTTTTATAATTGGCAGATATTTACTCAAACTAGCTTGGGTACAAATTTTAGTTTGGGGATCTTTTGTTTGGGATTCAGTTCTTAGGTTAAAATGGCCAGAATCTGCTATTGCGTTATAGTGGCTCAGATATGATGTTTGCAGAGCCGTGTGACTGCAAAAATCTCTTCTTTTTATCTGTTCTGAGCCACGCAGGTGATGTGATTGGGGGGAAAAGCACATGTAGTTGTGTTGAATTCGCATTAACTTAAAAAAGGAATGTGACCCAGCAAAATAAATCCAGTTTTTTTGTTTTGGTTTTCAGTTCAGAGCTGTTCACTCTTCTCCTGCAAACTTTTGTTTCATGATTCTGGGTTGGTGACGGTCCAGAAGCATATATAGATAGTTGACAGCTATCTCTGGTTTAAACATTGAAAAAGCCTAAATCAAGTTTTTTTGCTGAATAGTTGATGCATTTAAGGTTTTGGGGGTCGAATTACATGGCACATAACTGTCAAGGCTACGTCATCAAACATTTTAAATAGGATTGGCAAAACATTGTAGCAAACCCATTAAATAGGCTTTGTGCATTGTGACCAAATGCCTATATTCCTACAACCTTTATCGACACTAATAGCAGGTTATGTTAATGGATTATTGCAGTTCACACGTGACTATTTGATGCTACAGACTTATGACTTACTCTTAAGCGTCAATGGATTTTAAAAAATTTAAATGTATTTTTTAGTAATACATTTTAAAACGCCTTTTCCATAATGATGAATTTTAAAGCTACCCTATAGGCTTGTAGCAATGACATTGAGCTTGTTGTCTTCTTAGGAACACTCAGCTGGTCACGTTATCTTATCAAGGTTTTGCAGATGAGGTGCCAAGTTGGTGCCAACAGTGGATGCTTACAAATGTACACAGGAACTAATTAAAAGAAGCTACAGTTAGAACGTTCTTAGTTAGCCAATTTGTGTGTTCTTTTGTTTGGTCTAAATCGGTTGGTTTCCATACTATTTCTGTCTACCTTCGATAAGGGGTGGTAGTTAAAAATATAGCCAATTATAAAAAAATTTGCACCTTTCCAAATTGTGATTTTAATATAAAAAGAATTCATATTTCAGTCCTACCTTAAACTGTGCAGTCATCAGTTAACTTGACCTATTAAAATGTGTATGCCTCTGAACCTATGGCCATTGCAGAATAATATAGTAAGAGAAACATCAAATTAGCGGATGACAAAGCCCTCCCTTGTAGTATTTAAATTTCCTGACCTGCTTTACTAAACATTTTAATGCCCAATCTCATATGCAGATGTAGCAAATGGAGAGGAATGCAAGTATCGTGGCCACTGTACTTTTGCTTATTGCCAAGAGGAGATTGATGTCTGGACCCTGGAGCGTAAGGGCTTCATCTCTAGAGAGCTGCTATGTGACCCATATGGGGCCAGAATGAAGGTCAATTTAACCATCCCAAAAATCCTACAGGAGCACCATGGGATATTTATGTTCCTCTGTGAGGTGAGATCATTGGTGATGTTATTGTTCTGTAAGATGCCTATAGTTATCAGCTGCAATTAACTTTAAAATATTGGCTTGTTAATTACAAACGGATTGGCCTGGTTTTATATAATTAAGCTTAACTGAAGCTAAAACATTTAGCACGTTGTTTGTAACTACTGCAATGCTTCGGCTAGCATGACTAACAGCATCTGCCTTTGTGCTGTTTTTCCAAAGAGCTGCTTTTGCTTGAATTTGGAAAGACATCTAATGAGTTTGTGACTTGGTCTCTAGGTGTGCTTTGATCACAAACCCAGAATAATCAGCAAGCCCAATAAGGACAACCCCAGTCTCTGCTCTCATCCAGTGACAAAGCATGTGTTTGAAGAAAGCAAGTAAGGATATTTTCTCATAGGTCTGCGTATGAATACCTGCTTGTGAATCAAACAGTGAAATATGCCATGAGTTATGCAGACTTATAACTGCTGGGTTTTGAGAAGCCATAATGCGTTCTTAACACCACCTTCCTGTTTCGTCAGGTGCCTGGTCCATATTTTGAAGGACAACACCCTAAGGTACTCCAAAATCCGAAAATACCATCCAAGCTGTCAGCTAGACCTGTGTAGGCACGCGGCACGCTACGGTTGCCAGCGAGAGGACTTCTGCTTCTATGCCCACAGCCTCATCGAGCTGAAAGTGTGGGTGATGCAGCGTGAACAAGGTATGTTAGCAGCTTTGCTATGTTTGCAGTACATGACCAGAGCTGCCTGTTGCCAATGTGTCGATGTTTATGCATTCATTTTGCTCATTTTCTTTAAGGCATTACCCCTGAAAGTATTGTCCAGGAGGCAAAGAAGTATTGGAATATGGAGACCAGCTCACAAGTACAGGTATCTTTTTTTTATTTATTTATTTTTTTTTTCTCTTTCTTTCTTTCTTTGTTTTTTTTTATTATTATTTATTTCCTATTTATTTATTAACGTGTGTATGTATTTTGGGTTTATATTGGCATGTCGTTGAAGGGTTCTATGTTCTGTGAAGGGTAATTAAGGATGTAATCACACTATGTGATCCATGCCATACCTAAGCACTTTTGATCCCTAAAGTGCAGTTCGTTTGACAAGTGTGATTGCACCAATGTGAGAGAGTGCGTTACTGAAAATGGGTTGTTTCCATAATGTTTATTTCAGCTTACCTTTGATTTTTCCTTTGTGTTGTGCCCTCAGGAGCTGCCACCTGTCTTAAAAAAGTTTGGTCCTCCTAACCTTAAAATGCAGTTTGTGTGTGGACAGTGCTGGAGAAACGGTCAAGTCGTTGAGCCTGACAAGAACAGGAAGTACTGCAGTGCCAAGGCCAGGCACACGTAAGTTTTTTTGCTTTCTTTGGCTTGCCTTGTAAAACTATTTTGGAGTGCTCCAGTGGATGACGGATCATTCTAACTCAAATTTTTTTAAACTTATTGTTTTTGCCTCATTTTCTCCAGTTGGTCTAAAGACAGGCAGGTAGTCTTGGTTAGTTCAGTTGAAAGAAAGAAGTGGACACCAGTTCGCCCTCTCCCAACCAGAAAACCTGCCCCGTCTCAGTTTGAGGTAAACAAGTGATTTTCTTTTTTTAATACTTGATCTGTATCAGAACTATAACACTGTTGATATATTGGTGATGTTTTCTGTATGCTGCTTTGATTTATTTATTAAGCTTAGTTATGGAACCAGGCCCTGACTCCACAGAGTCTTGGTGAAAATCTGCACATCACATTTTCCATTGCACCAACAGAAACTATAGACCAATTGCACCAATTGCAGAAATATTTATAGTTGCTTCACTGAAGCAGATGCTATAGTTCAACTGCTCATTAATGTTACACATTCTCCACTTATATATATATATATATATATATATATGTGTATATGTGTATATATGTGTGTGTGTGTGTGTGTGTGTGTGTGTGTGTGCTTACTGTCTGGATAGCCTACCAGTAAACAGCATTATAAGCTGCTGTAAGCAATGTTGCCCTAGAATATTTAGAAGTGATAAGCAAGGGAGAAAAGTTACCATTGTTTACTCACTAGAACTGTTGCATTGCCTCTTAAATACATCTGTAGTCAGGTTTGTTAATAGTTTACCCTACTGCACTTAAATACCATAATGTTAAACTGGGCTAATTTTTTTGCCTGACAATATCTGCTTTCAAGTTACTACAACTAAAGCATGCTTGGCTGACAATGTTACTAGGTTTATTTAGGCCAAGAGGAAAGTGATGGGAATGTTTTTCAGTAATGCATTCCATATGACTGCTTTTCTATGGGCACAGATGATCTCCCTCATGCTGTCTGGTTGATCAGCTGGTTGTTTTGAATTATGACATTACAAACGCCGTGTTGCCAATAGGGAAATTGCAGAGTGCCCTCTGTTGGACAGATTACACACTCATAGTATGGTTGAAGGATCCATCTTCTGTCTCTCTGTTTTTAATTGTCTATTGTGGGCCCTTATGGACGCTGTTACAAGTTAATCTACAACTGGCTCATATCAGCAATAGTGGCACACCAACCTATCTGGAGGACTCAATTCTATCTGTTCTGGCTCCCCTTTTAAACAACTGGCTGGAGATTTCAGCGTCACTTGTTGAAACTTAAAATATGAGATTGAGGTCTGGTCATTTGGCTGGCCAGTCAGACTGTTGCAATTGAATGGTTTCAATTAAAATGGCTATCCAAGTATTAGAGAAGAAATTTCTCTTTTTTTTTTTTTTTTTTTTTTTTTTTTGTTCTGTCATATAATCAGTTAATGTTCTTCTCATGACTTTTCCTCTTCCCTCATCAGATTTGTCTGCATGTGGCTGCTGGCAAGAAGTGCCAGTATATTGGAAACTGCACTTTTGCCCACAGCACAGAAGAAAGAGATCTCTGGACGTACATGAAAGAAAACAATAGTAAGTTTAGTAAATTATCAAATTATGTCCAAATAAAAATCATTTTAGCCTAACAAATTTACATTGTGTGTGTGTGTGTGTGTGTGTGTGTGTGTGTGTGTGTGTAGTTGCAGACATGGAGCAGCTCTGTGAGCTGTGGCTGCAGTCACAGAAGCCATACTCTAGTGAGGAGAGCATGCGCAGTGCTTCTAAGGAGAATGGGAAACACATTCACATGCCCACAGACTATGCAGAGGAAGTGGTACGGAACCTTACAAACCACATGTATACCATTTTGTTTAAGGAATCCTAAATTATAATTTTTCCTCCATATTTTCTCTAAATGTAATGCACTATTTTGACTTGGCTGTCTTATACTCATTGTTTTTAATGATGAATGCTTATTATTATTGATGTTCAGTGATGATCAGTATGATATCCAGCAGAACACTAAGCATGGTTGTAAGTCGCTCTGGATAAGAGTGTCTGCTAAATGCCTCAATTGCAAATGTAAAATGAATGGAGACCAAAAGAAAAAAAATAGTGATTACACCCATTACCATGACACAAATGTGTGTTAACTTAAAACCCGTTGCTTGTTCATTTGCATCTCTAAGTAAAAGAGGTTTCAGGAGATTTTTTGGTTCAGCAAGAACAAATACAATATAGTACAAATAAGTTTGAGTCTGCAACAACTGAGTTGGTGCTGCCTTAAACGACTCAGTGCTGATACCTAGATGAAAATATGCCCTTTGCAGAAAGAGTGCAGTCGAGATTAGTGTACCCTCTGTTTTCACACAGGTTGTACTGATAAATGTTTTCTTTTTTTGTCTTTTCTTTTTAAATCTTTTTATTATGCCAGGCTGGCAACCACTGTTGGTTGTGTGGGAAAAACTGGAACAGCGACAAACAGTGGCAGCAGCATATTACTTCAGAGAAGCATAAGGACCGTTTGTTTAACTCTGAGGATGACCAAAACTGCTGGCAGTATCGCTTTCCAACAGGAACCTTCAAAGTCTGTGACCGGTGAGTTGAATTTGAATGTTCAGCGTTCAAGGCACATTGTTGTCGTCATTGTCATTGCTGCTGTTGTTATCAGTATTAACGCATGTCTCATTGGATTCAGGTTCCAAAACGGCACATGCACAGACGGGGAGCAGTGTAAACTGGCCCATGGACAGGAGGAGCTAAAGGAATGGATGGAGCGGAGAGAATTCCTATCCATGAGACTTGCCAAAGCCCGAAGTGATCACTTGCTAGCACCAAACGATAATGACTTTGGCAAATATAGTTTTCTGCTTAAAGATTTAAAGTAATTTTTAATTTGGCAGGCTTCCCAAGGTGTTCAGAAAAAACAATCTAATGTGTTGGTAATACAGTATTGAAGCAGATGAGCTGTCGTGACGCTCCCTGCAGTTACAGAGGAGGAAACCCTCTGTCTTTTTCTCTGTTGATTTTAATGGAAAGCACAGAGCTGGCCTTGTGTTCTATGTAATCATGGCTTTGTAGCTTTTATCACAGAGGAAAAACGACGCACTATTGCCTTTTGTTTCTGTTCCTTAGGTGTTGCACGACTGTTTTTTCCGAATTCACAGATTATGTCCAGGCGAAAGGACACCAAATAAGTAGTTTGGAATAAATTTGATTGGGCAAAACGGATCACGTGACAGTATATAATATTGAGGATAGATTTATCCTCTCTTTTTACCCTCTCTTTACCCTCTCTTTTTTTTTTTTTTTTTTTCACCTTTTTTCCCAGTTTTTTCTCCTATTATATATTGGATTTGGGGTCCTATTATTATTTCATTATTTTCTTATTTTCAACTTCTTGCAAGCCTATGTATTTTTTATTTCATAATCTGTTTGTTGAATTAGGGCCTAAATACCCAAATGATAACAATAATAAAGAAGACAAATATTTGTCATGTGTTCTGTAAGAAATGCACCAGAAAGATAGACATGCTGTGTAAGAAAGTAGGGAAAATTGCATGAACATGCAAACAAACTGACATGATTGCACTCTCAACTTGTGTTTGAAACAATGTTCTTGAAAGTCTTTTGTGATAATTCAGTTGTACCCATGACAGCTGTGAGTCTTGTGGTTTATGTCCTGTCTCCCTAAAATCGTGTTTAAAAAGGGTTTGTCCAGTTTCTGGTTATAATCCTTACCATCTTATTTACCATTCACAGATGAGCAGGTCGACTGGTGGTCAGGATAACCCGTCTGTATGTCAGTGCCATTAATGTTACTTGTATTATTGAAATGTTTGTGACAGGTGCATCATAAAGAGCTGGTTGGTCATGAGACTAGAATGAACCATAGTACTGCACTTTCTTTTTCTTTTTTTGGTCGTTGGTATGAAAATATGCATACAGATAGTTATGTAGAGACAAATGTATCTCAGATGCGTACTGTTGAATAAAGCATATTTTATGGCTTTATCTGCTTTGTCATTTGGGATATGGGATAACTGGAAGGTGAACAGTGAACCAAGGCTTTTCAGGTTGTACAACAGAACTTTAAGTTTTTGTTAAGTGCCAGCGGAGGGATATCCTAGATATTCTCTTCATGCAATTCATCAAGAACCTTAAAAGCTCTGATGTGGGGATTGTCATGGCCATGAAGAAATGTTTGCAACATCTCACTCATTGTGTAGACCAAGACGTTTGTCTGGAAAGCAAAACGAATTTCTTCAAAATGTACTTTCTTCAAAGTGTGTTTCAAAGCATGATATAGTAGAATACAAAAGCAGCTGACTCAAACCCAGTTTGTAACCCTGATCTGTAAAATGTGTTCTGCCTAATCAAAGTCATAGTCAAAGAAATAACCCCAAACCTCCATCTTACTTCCAATAATTAATTATATTATAAAAACTGCTCACTGTTGGCTTTATCACTTCAGGCTACACAAACTCATCTGGTCTGTATCAACAATACAATCTAATTAAATGAATTACCTCCCGCTGTGTTCTCCATCCTGCCCTCTCAGTATATGATGTACTAATTGCTTTTTAGTTATTTTTATGTCCATGTGACAGGTACAGAGTTATCCACTATGCCCTGTAATTCAGCTGCTTGATTTTCAGAGAAACTTACTTAAATGTCCTTACAGTGTGGAACCAGGGGTCATCATGTCAACAACACAAATACAGCTGTTGCATATAGTATTTAAGATCTAAAACCACCACAGCTACGTATTCTCTGAGTTTTTATGTAACATTAATTTTGGTTAAATAATGATCAGTCTGAAAATCTATATTGCATACCCTGGTGACTATTTTGCCTTTATGTATCCCTCCACCATGAGTGGATTAAACCAAAATATGATTTAGTTCAAACCTTCATCAAAAAAACTCTCTCAGACATCATACAGTGTATTCATATCCATTTCAGAACTTCCTGTGAGGGAGCTTTCAAAAGCATTAAACTCCTCAGACCTTTGGTTCCCATCACCACCACTGTAAACAATTCCAACTGCAGTTTCTGTAGAATTGAGCATTTCACACCAAACCACTGAATGGCCTTGTTTTCATGATGTTCATTTACACTCATTATATAAAAATAGCTGCACCCAGAAGAAATAAACTGACAGGAAGAAAACTTGGTGGGTAGGTTTGACATTGTGAGACATGCAAATGTTTCAGGGTTCAGGCTCGGCCACAGATGTAGGGTAAACAAGGACAGGTCTTATTGTTGTACCTGACTGACTATATAAGGCTGTCCTGCAGCTGTGCTGTTGTGCTGGTAGCAGCCTTTGTAAGCGAAGTATACCTCAGAGAACCGTTTGAGTTGGAGATGGATCTCATTATAGAGCTCTGGGAGGCGGGGTGGTCTTCCAGATACTACCATAGCATGCTGTTAGCAGCAGTGAATGAAGAAGGCACACACCAGCATGTATTACTGCGTTGTGCAGTCATGGCTGTTGGGTCAGTCGGGAACAGTGATTAGGCCCATCCTTGCTTACGTCACATGTGCAGCCCAAGCTTGAATCATTCAATTGTCATGGTCAAGTCAAGTCTACCCACCAAGTTTCATTTCTGTGGGTTGATTCCTTCTGGGTGCAACTGTTTGTGCAGCTGTTTTGTGATGATGAGAGTATATTGCATTATCAGCCTTTCCTGTTTTTCTTTTTTTCCTCTTTTCACTCTTTTTTAACTCTGTAGGGTTGTTTACTTTTACCGAAGCACACCCAAATAGCAAGGGGGCAGGAGAATCAGACGTTAACCACCCCCTTCCCTTACTCACTCACTCCCTCTTTCACTCATTCAGTCACTCAGTGGTGCTAGATGTTGTCTGAGAAGTATCTGCTGTTGGAGGAATTTAACCTACAGTCCCCACTAGTAGTGTATTTTCAGTATCAGTGCTAAACGTTTGATAAGTATTACTATGCAGATAATATAGAAGGCCTAAGGTTAGGTAATGGAGCCGAGCACCAGCACAGCAAGAGTAGGAGCTCATGTTCATCACACGAAGTGGCCTCGTTCCATATCAAAGTGAAATGCTTGTGCACACTACAGCACTAAATGAGCAGCATCAAATGCCGTGTCTGAGCAGTTGTTTCCTCCTCCACAGAGGGAACTGTGCCTGTGTATACAATAACGCATATCATCAACAAAGCCTTGTCTCTCCAAATGGTAACTTTACAGTGGAAGGGAAAATTGGTAATGTAAGTTACTGTATTAATAAATACAGAAAAAAGATATATAATATAATCTATAATATATAAAATAACACACCAGAGCTTCCCATAGACCACTTACATGGCCAGAAGCCATTGGCAGGTCAAAGAGTATTACTACACACTTCTATAGAATACCAGTCAGATAGCACTGTGGTACATATAGTTCCTATTTAATAAGCCTTAGTACGTAACAAGTCTGGGATTTTAGGGGGTTAACTCCTTTCTGTGCCAAGATTTTCCTTGTGACTGTACATTTAATATACTACCAGTGACCCAGTTTATAAAAACCTCTTAGTAAACTGTTCTTTTACAGATTGACCATTGTAATATTGGTCAACACTGTACCAGATTACTGAAGCCTAGCAGCATTTCAGCTCTGAATGTTTGATCATTTTAACTTATCAAAATAAGTCTCATTAAGTGTTGTACTCAAACCTTTTAAAATAGTGACGCATGAAAAAATATTTTTTTTTCAAAGGGGATTTATAAATGAAGGGGAATCTGCTGCTACATGGATTGTGTTGGTCATCCGCTTTAATCAGTGGTCACAGGCTGTTGACTGGTACTTTTGGTTGGTGGACTATTCTCAGTCCAGCAGTGACACTGAGGTGTCCAGCAGCACTGCTGTGTTTGATCCACTTCCACCAGCCCAACACACACTAACACAGCATCCTAATTGTCAGTGTCACTGCAGGGCTCAGAATGAGCCACCACTCACACAATAGCTGCTCTGTGGTCTTGTGGGGGTCCTGACCATTGAAGAACAGGATGAAAGGGGGCTAATGAAGTATGCAGAGAAACAGATGGATTAGTCTGCTACTGCAGAACTACATACAAGGAGGTGTACCTAATAAAGTGCTCAGTAAGTGAGTTTCATTATGTGTATTGCACACGACAGGATACCCTCTGTTCACTGTCCAGCAGCAAAGTGGAGCTATGAGGCAGAAGTTTTAATGTCTGGTAAGTGTAAAGTGTTGTTCAATACTAAAATGACAAATGCCTTTTATTCTCAAGCCATGTTTCCTCAAATACCACTGGGTCGATGAACCTGGAGTGTATACGGACAACACAGACGATGTACGTGTGGAGAGGTTTTATTTTTCAGTACAGCAGATCACTGGAAATTCTGTTATAGACACAAAGCAACATATCAGCCTGATTGAAAACAGCATGGCTGCAAAGACACAGGCAGCATTAACAAGCCTCACTCTTGGCCGTGTAGTGGAGTGTCTTTATGGAAATGTAAGTGTGCAAACAGATCCTCAATTCACAGAAACACGACAGCACTCTCAGAAAGGCATACGTTGGCCACATGCCAGGTCTGTAGGTGTTGTAGGCTACAGTAGATCTAGATTTCAGTACAACAATGACAGAAAACGTGATTGTTTTGGCATCTTCAGTCTCCTTTATGCCTGTTTCCATGACAGGCCCGAAGACCCACTGGTTGAACACAAAGAATTTGATCAATGGATTCTACAAATGTAGTCTGCATGAATTTCATATAAAAATAAATCACTTTCTCTCACGTCGTTTCTCACGTCAGTACAAACGGCAAATGGTCGAAGGACAACAACATACATGAATCCAAAAAGGAACATAGGCTACAATGTCTCTGTCAGTCATTTTCAATGTGATGAATGTAAAGGTCTATAAAAATAATAATATTTACACGCTGACCTCCAACACTTCCACAAACACGTGCTCAGCCGCCATGAGGAACACCTCTGGGATCTCGGTGTGTTACCCTACACACTGGGGCCCAGTCATTGGCTCTCCATCATGATGGCTTCTTAGCAGTGTCGAACGAGGACAGTTTCTAACACTCCATCTGTAATGACTTCATGTAAAAATTAGCATCTCTGTGTTACAAACAAAACAAATAGCAGAGCATAATCTTTAAGGGTGACTAAATGAAACTTAGATGCTGCACACAAAGCTCAGAATTACTTCCATGTAGAATTTGAAGCGCCCCAGCAGTAACCAGATGAACTACTCATAATGGGGTTAGGATTTAGGCATTAATGCATTATATAATTACTATGCATCCTGTATTAAGGAGCCTATCAATTGTGCACCATAAAATAAAGCAAGTCAAATATAGGCATGTTAAACACTGTAATCATCCTCCAACAACAGCTTAAGTTGATCCATTGCATGTAATGATTTTACACCAGAGCCAGCTCTGATTGAAAATTCAGTTCCTCTAAAAGGCCATTACAGAAAAAGCTCTTTGTGGACCAACCTGTGCTCTTTTATGACCGAGGGCATCATTTATCAGGAAAATACAGGCCGTCTAGTGTATAAAATGCAGGACGTTTCACATTATGACAGGGTTCCACTCGACAACCACAAAGGGGGTGGGGGAGAATTTAACCAAGGGTGGCTTAAAAGCAGCTAGACGAACACATGCACTGGGTTTGTTTTTGTGTGGTAGAGCCTAAAGCTCCTTTCTTATCTTAAACATAAGTGCTTGCTGAAGGTTCCACAACCTTTCACATACAGTAGAAGCCAACAAGTCTGACCCCTGTGGATCATCGCACAAAACGTATGCTTCTAAAGAGAGGAATTAGCTGTGGCTTTCGGTGCCATTAGGAGTGAGCTTGGTTTTATGCTCAACACGAGGGCCTCGAGCTGAGTACTGAACCAGCAGGAAGGGCTCCTTGGTCTCTCCCTCTCCGACGATGCTCTCTTCATCCTCGGACTGGCCAATGCGCTGAAGCCGCAGGTAGCACCAGCATCCGAAGATCAGGGCCCCCAGGGCAGCGATGGCGATGAGGATCACAATGATTGTCACTACGCCTGTGGTGGGGCTGTGGTCCATGATCGACATGCTTCTTGTAGAGGAGATTTTGGTTCTTGATCTTAAAAAGTCAATGGGAGATATTGGCCAGGGTGGTCTTTCTTGGCCTACAGGTCTTTTGACATCTGATTGAAAAAAAACAAAGAGTGGTGGGTTAGATGTGGTCAGGCGGTGATTGTCATCATATATGAAATCAACAATGCCCTGACCATCCTTTGCTGCATTTGACTAAATGTAGACAACAGTGAGGTCAGGTACTGATGATCTGGACCACTCCAACTTGTCCCGAAGTTATTGGATGGAGCTTCATCACTCCAGAGACTGCAATACCACTGATCTACTGCCCAACAATGGGCACAAGGGTTTCCTTCAGAGCTCCATTCTATTAGCAGTGGAGATTATACAAGCTACATGTGCACAACTGGATGCCTGGGTCAGCAATGACTGCACCTTGTGTCGAGAATTAGAGCTGGGTGATATAGTGACTATTTACAATGTATCTGTATATTAATATTTATATATTTATAGGTGCATGCAATGCAATGTTTTGGCAAAATAAAAAATTTTAAAGTCTGACTCATCAGGCACAACACCTTAATCAAGCTTACGTTAGGTGCACACAGGTCAGTTGTAAAACTAATGCTGTGTTGAAGTGGTGTCTGAAACTGGGAAATACTATTTCCCCCATTTTCCACAAATTGCACTTGAATGGTTTACAAAGGCATATTTACAGCTGGTAAACTTGGGACTGTAGATGGTACACAAGCACATAAGATGTGAGGCATAATGCAGTTTCATTACACTGACGAGAAAGCCTACAACCTTTTGATGAGCACCTGAACACAGCCTAACTGCTGCTTTAGAAACGAGCTGGTAGCAGCTGTGTGTGGTGTGACTCCAGATTAAACAGTTGTGGTAACGTGACATCCGAGAAGGTCTACCCGGTTTTGTGTTGGTATAGATAGTGTACTGGCACAGATAACGTATTTTAGCTGCTGAGGTATGACAGCAGAGGCTGCTGGCGTGTGGTTTGCATTGCGCTCCTGCTAACTTTAGTTGTTCTCTTTGCCATCTTTGCCAGGTTGTACATATTCAGTGGGTTGTTTTAAGGGTCTTATTAAATTTGTTCTGAATGTTTCAGGAGTTGTTCCACAAGCTCATTGTCTCATTGAATCTCCACACCGATGTCACTGATGTCATGCAAGTGTATGCATCTATCTTCTCTCACACTCTCTGTGCAACTCCATCAGCACTCTCCTTATGAGTGCCAACTGTTCGTCATACAGAATTCCTAACTCCTAGCAGAATCCAACTCCCATGCGCATTACACAGTCATAGGGATGTCACCAAATTACACCCGCTGTTTCAGTTGTTTCCTCATTAAAACCTGTTTACGCAAAACCAAATGAGCTCTTATTATTTTTGTGCTATTACACAAATTGCTATGTCCTTGTTTTGACATAATCATTGCATTGAGATAAGCCATTTTGAGATATTACCTCATTATTTAAAAAAATATTTGAGATTCCTTCTCATATTGTGATATTGTTTATCATTATTTGAGATTATTTCTCATTGTTTTGGCATGATTTCTTGTTATGTTGTGATGCTTTAAGCTTTTGGAATGAAGAACATTCCTGATAGTGATAGTTTAATATAATGACTTTGGTTGGTAGTTAATCACTGAAACCTTTCAGTGTTAAAGATCAGTATAACGAGAACCCTTTAAACCCAGCTTTAATTCTCAAGTCTGAAGCAACAAGGTACCTGCTATAACCATGTTCATGCAGGACGATATGAAGTTGAAGTGTTGCTAATGTCTCATCATTATTGAGTAACATGAGTCTTTAATGAGATGTTGGGAATGTCATGTCAAGCACATATACCCTAGTTATGTCTAAATATGTAGCTGGGACAAATCTAGACCAAGCAATAAAGTAAAGGTCACATAGTATACTGCATAAAAAGAAGTTGGCTAATGTGAATTAAAATGTCCAGAGATTTTACCTTAGTCTGAAGGCGCATTCAAGTCCTGACAATATAACAGTCCCTCTTATCTCTAGGGTGCTGGGTTTTATTCCAATCAAACCTGTTCTGGTATTTTGGTGTATAGCATGTCTCAACTGGGAGGCTTTTTATCTGAGAGGTAGAATTTTGCTGTTTCTACACTTACTGAAATTATATTTCCCCTGATTTCTGGGGTGCGGTGCAAGTCGTCCAGTACTGAACACTTGTGGGTATTTGTGTCTATAGAAGGAGAGAGAACAGGGCTCAGCACTGATTTCGCCACCTGCAGGCTCGATCGATCAGCTCCACAAAGCCACAGGTTATGCAACAATTTGTGATGTAGTACATATCAGCATGTATGGGCTAGACATTTCATGCAAACCAAGAGGGAGAGGACGTGTGATCAATCTGTCACTAACAGTGTATTCCCCAATCAGAAGACTGCTGCATATACAGTATTTCAAATATCAGCTTCCGAGGCCTACAAATACATCACATCTGGCTAACTGGCAAAGGAAATAAAAAAAAAAAAAAAGAAGAGGTAAAAAAATAAAAGCACATTTGTGAAAAACAGCAACCAAACAAAAAACACAGCTCTTAGGCCAGTGATCACTCCTGCTGATCCAGCCAAACACTGCTGCTCTCAGGAAACAGGAACCTCTTGCACAACAAGCAACGGTGCTCGGCAGCGAATTGCCAGAATATACCGCAGCTCGTATTCGGGCATTTAGACGATAGGAAACCCCATCATTTCAAGATCGGCTGCGTTAAGCGGACATTAACTCACCATTTCACCGAAAAGACGGCCGATGGGCGGTCATGTTCTCGCTCTCAACCATTTCATAGACGTTCTCTTAGCGATTCATGTTTCCAAACCGTAAAGGCCCCTCGACACATCCACAGCTCTCACAACCGCCTAAATAATAAAACCGACAGCGTGACTTATGCAGAGACCTCGGCTAATAAACACATATTGAGAAGAAATGTAGCCGAACGAACACCGTTAGGCGCTCGTCTCTTCACAGGAAACGACGTCTCAGCTGCAAAACTGAGTTCCACCAATCAGGTGACGAGGAGCAGAGCAACCGGAGCAGAGCAACAGCGAGAGGCAGAGAAACAACTCTAACCCCACAGATCTCCACCGAGAATCTCGCCAGCGGACTGAATTTAGAACATTAGAACTTAACAGATACCCGACACTCATCACAATCCCAAGGTGCTTTTCTATTCTGAAACACTTGCTGTTTTCCCAGTGCTGCTATTTAGCTTGAGCAGGCGATAACGTGTGACTTAGCAAAATGATCATCAGTAGCCTATTATCAGTAAACCATCATCAATAGCCCATTATTCATAGCCAAACATCATTAGCCGATTATCAATAGGGTATTATCATTAGCCCATTATCAATTACTAGTTATTTATAGGCCATCGCCAATGGCCCATCATCAATAGCCAATTATCAATAGGCCATCAACAATAGTTCGTTATCAGTAGCCCGTCATCAATACCCCATCATCACTAGCCAATTATCAATAGCACATAATCAATAGCCCCTTATTAGTAGCCAATCATCAATAGCCACATATCAATAGTCTGTTATTAATAGCCCATGATCAACAGCCCCGCATAAACAGCCCTCCATCAACAGCTCATCATCAATATCCCATCGTTATTAGTCTATTATCGGTAGCCCATTGCCAATAGATCATAATCAATAGCACAATCATTATCATTACATATATTAGTTTCCTGTGTGCAGGCATTAATCTCTTCACCCTGCTGAAAAACAACTTAGACCAGCATCCTATGCTGATTACCGCTGGTCATCCAGCTCTGCCATGCTGGCATATGTGCATCTAAAACACAATATGCTCGTGTATGCTGTTTTTTCTAGAAGGTCAGACATTCCTATCTCCACCAGTCTGAACAAGCCTGACTTAGTAACCTCTATACAATGAAACGTTTAGTGTGACTTCCCCTTTAACATGTTCTTGCCTTACTGCATACCTGGCATGCACCTGCCACCCACTCACTCAAGTGTTGTATGTGTCCCTGTTTTCTTTGCTGCAACTACTTATAAGTATCTGACTCCCTCGTCTCCAGCAGCTGGAGTGTATCAGATAAACTAAGATGCTGCCTTGAAACTTTAGAAATAAGTTGATATATGCTGTTTTAACATAATTCACATTCTAGACCACTGGTTACTAACTCTGGTGGTGGAAGACCCCCTGGCCTGCACGTAATGTTTTTCCTGGTCCCAGTACACCTGGTCTGCAGCTAATTAAGCAGCTAATTAACATACTCCTCACACAAGACGTGCGGGGCACTCCAGGACCAGAGTTTGGAACCTGTACTAAACCTGTGGGTTCAACGTTCCAGTTAGTATGCAAAATCTGTCTTCACTTTAAAAATAAGTAACAACCCATTCATTCCATTTTTTGCGTCTGGGACATTTTTCATATCCAAATATGGTAAATATGTTTTGATTTTCAGACACTGAGGGGGTCCAAGAGGTTAATTGGATGATCTCAGACCCCCCCCAGGACACCCAGTATTTTGCAGCTTGGTGCCAGTTGACCCACTGTCCCAAAACTTTCCACCGTTCTCTTTTCCAACACACCTGTTCCAGTTAATCTGGTAATCATCAAGCTTTTAATGTTCCCAAAATAAGCTAGTGAGTAAGAAGCTCATTCAAATGTAATGTACAAAAGTGAGACTGAACTGTTTGTTTTTTAACCGGTAGGCTTCTCTGAGTGAACCATAAAGAGAATCATAAATGTCAGAAGTCTGACAGTTTATCCGGCTATTGGCACTTGTAAATAGCATGCTACAAATGCTGAAAACACCAAAGCAGAATATTAGATATAATTATTTATTACTTATATCGTTATTAAATATATAATGAACAGTTAACTGTAACTGATCAGATATTAATCTAATAAATACACATTTAAGTACTACATTTTCAGTTGCCAGTACTAGTTTAGGTGAAGATATGATTTGAATATGATCAAAACTGAATTGACATTTGTTATTACTGAATTAAACTATGTGAATTAAACTTTCTGTTACCATTTAGTTTACATTTACCATTTATCGTTGTTGAAAATCACAAGCCTTATATAGATACTACTAGCCTTGGTATTACTTTGTATCGGATTGAAAGGACAATCAGTGGTATCGCCCATCCCTACTGCAGGTTCTCGTTCCAGTTCAAGCAGGGGTTCATCGGATTCCCCTTGGTTTATGTTGGCTTCATGCTGTAAACAAACGTGTACTTCACAGTACTATTTCTGACTACAGGACTCCAGCAGGAAGCCATAGTACACATCAATGGAGTCTTGTGAAGGTTTTTCAGGGTGTTAGCTTCACCAACATACGGGTGCTTTACTTGACGTGCATTGTTTACAGCGTCAGTGAGGAGGGCTCGTTTACAGACTGCGCTCTAACCCATGTGACTGGACGCGGAACTTGAGGAAATGCTGTGAAAACAATCGGGAGATGTCAAAGTAGCTTTTTTTTTTGCTTACTCATCTCGACGAGAGGATTTCACAAATTGTAAGTATGATTTAAATTATAACTGTAGTCCGAGGTTTTCATAAAAACGCCCTGTTAGGGTTGGGTTGTGTGAATGTCGCCAACTTTCGATTTTGTGTGCCTCACGGCTCAAGTTCTGTCGATAGTGAAAATATGGCGACATGAGGGGCTGCGGATAAAGCAGTAGACCACACACCATTTCGACCAAAATAGGAGCCCATTCTTTGGTAACCGTGAAAATATGTGGTCGTGCTCACAGTAACGAAGCTCAGATACGAGCAGAACAGCGCTGAAATTCATGATGTCGTGTTTTTAGAGCTTCACCGATGGCGAGCGCACCTCCTCTGGAGATATCAGGTGCGGTGGGACACGCACCCCCACCGCCGTCTTATGAAGAGGCGATGACTGTAGGTCCCCAATATCCACATGGGGTTCCTGTGAATCCAGCTCTTATGAGTCCACCTCCTATGAATCCACCTCCTATGAATCCACCTCCTGTCTACAGCAAGGCACCTCAGGCTCCATACCCAACTCAAGGCTACACGCAGATGTACTCATCTCCTCCTCCTCCTGGACCACCAGTGACCTCCCCTGTGGGTAAGGAACACTCAGTGTCCCGTGTGGGTTTGATCTGAAATGAGGCGTGTCACGAGGCAGGAATGTAAAAAGCGGTATTTCTTGCACTGCTTTCGTGTTTTATTGTATGGAGAGAAGAGTTTTATTATTGCATGAAAACCATATTTAAATGTCCTGCAGACAGGTCCATAGTTTCACCAAACACTCAGCCAGCCATTGAGGTCCATGTTGTTGCTAAATGGTACATAATGAGCCTGGGCTTCTAAGGGGTTAATCGCAAAGAACAACATCAACTGATCAGACATCTGCCCTAAAGCGCAATTCCACCAGTTTTATTTATCAACATCTGTGAGATGTAAACACAGTCAGGAGTGGCTCGGCGTGAAAAGATGCCTTGTTTTAGGCCGAAATCTGATTGCAAAGTGATAGTAAAATGTGTTGGGCAGCATAGTCCTAACTATTTAATGCAACTATGAGAGAACAAAGTGTCTCTAGAGCAGTGCGTTTCACAACAAAGCACTCTGAGTCACCGTCTACATTTAGGGCTTTTATTGAATGTTGAAAAAATGTAGAAGAGTGTGTTTCCTTATTTCTAATTTAATACTAACTGCACGTTTCCAGTTGCTGCCATCAGATTTAATATTGGCATATATTGTTTCTCTGATTATAAATGTTTTCTTTATACTTGCTTCAAGTTTAGGGTTTAAATGATTAGTTAGACTGCTGTAAAATTGGTGTGTAGTACAGAAATAGAGCTCTGTAAAACCAAGATTTTTTTTTTAAATATATTTTATGGTTTTTTTTGTTAATATTTTACATTTAACTGAATGTTGACTTTAGCATCACAAATGACCTTAAACCTTAAATTTTTTATCATTACACATGAAACAGTAGGTCTCAGTGCTTAACGCTTTGTGTCACACCTTGTGCCCTTTAGTGTCAGTGCAGACTGTATATGTCCAGCCTGCAGTGGCGTTTGGGGAGCTTCCCGTGCAGGCCTACTGCCCACACTGTGCACAGTCTGTATTAACACGTTTGGAGTACAGCTCAGGAACGATGGCTTGGCTTACCTGTGCAGGTCTTTTCATTTTTGGGTAAGATAAATCTTTAAGCAGGTGAAAATGAATGCATTGTGGGTGCTTGTAGTTTCATATATGTAACGCTTTTTTTTCTGTAACAGCTGTATCTACGGGTGCTGTCTGATCCCATTCTGTGTTGACTGTCTGAAGGATGTAACCCACCGCTGTCCCAATTGCACCAGTGTTTTAGGAGTCTTCAAACGACTCTGATACGACTACATGGTGGTGTAACAAGGAACCAAACAAGTATCCTACTGTCTTTTCAGCATTCCATGCGTTACTGCAAAAACTAAATATCAGGAAAGGTACAACTTACCAGTGTCTGCAAGTGTGAATTTAAAAAGATCACAACTTTATGTACAATTCTGCTGCAGTTGTGTCAACATGTGACGCTTTTTACACCTCAACAAATTGAAGAAAAAGATATAAAGAGGATAAAAATAAATGTGTAAAAAGCTTTGAGAGGTGTAACTGGGCTACTCCAAAGACATTTTCCAGACACAACAACTTGGTATATGCTGTTATTATAAGTATAGTAGGCAGATACTGATCTACTGATCCCCACTGTAACCTAGATCCCAACCATGTCTAGAAAACATTTAGTTTGAATTCACCCCCCCACCTTTTCTCTTTTTTATACCTTTGAAAATAGATCAGTCTTTTCTGTACTTTCATATATTCATCTTTACACACCAGGCTAAATTACTCAAGCTCCACAAGCTTTTCACAAGATGTAAGACAAAGTAACAGCACTAAAAAGCCAGTATTTGATGCTGCCCACACCTAAACAAACATGCCATTAAATCTTAAAGTGCCTTATTTAGTTTCTTATTCATTGGAAATGTAATGCTGAATCAAGCAGAACTGTGCTTTTCTTAATTAGGTTTGCCCCTCATAGAGAATATCACTTAGTTATCAGAAGTTATATGTATGCATACTCAAATTCTATGTTGAAGTTATGTTCACGTGTTTCGTAGTCGTAACATACTTAGCGGATTAATAAATAGAGCATTAAAGTGTTGATTTGTTTCAGACTTAACATTTATGAACACATAATACAAACATGTACAAATGTTTCAACAAATAAATAAATAAAGTGTAATATCACAATTTAAGGCAAAGTTTGTTGGAGGTCTTCGACTTCATACTTCCACATTCTCCTGTGAATCGCTGCTTTGTCTGTAAGGTCTGCCATTTTCACAGCGCGCAGCACTGGCTCTGGACTGTGGGACTGGATCACTCCCATGACCATCACGTATTTACCTGTGGATGAAACATAACCTGAGAATCGTGCAGAATCTTTAAATTCCCAACCTGGGATGCACTGCCTTACAAAAGGTATTCATACTGCTCTTCCGGTCAAAACTAAAAATGCAGCATGGCACTAGATATGCATGTGCTTTAAATAAAGCAAAGAAAGCAGTGCATTAAAGCTATTGTGCCAAATGGTTTTGAAAAAGGTTCATCTCATTTGTCCTTAGAAATTTCCGGTGCTGTGTTGATCTGACCTAATACAATTTGTGATTTGCAGTTTCTGTTCTATCCGAATGAACTGGGCTAAAAAAATTAAAAAAGACCCTAAACTGAATCAAGATTATAAGAGGTGGTAGAACATGAAACTGTGGTCAGTGCGTTCTGAGAACTAGGACATGAAACGACAGCAGTAGTAACAAATTTCATTTAACAGCTTTAACAGCAAAGTGAAACAATAAAACCTTTGTTACACAGACAAGGTGTAATAATCCTAAACCAATCTCAGGTCATATTCGATCCAGGATAGTCCAGTCTCTTCTGCTCTATGATTTAGTACACAGACATCGTAAGGAACCAGTTCAACCTGCACTTACGAAGCACTGTATTAGGAACACCTCAGTGCATCTACGTTCATGGTACCTTTTATCAGCTCCACATACCAACACTTTGTAGTGTTACAATTACAAAATATAGTCTCTGTTCTTCAAAGATCATGACCCAGTAGACCACCACAGAGCAAATAATATTTGTGTGGTGGATTATTGTCAGTGCTGCTGTGATAATGGCGTGGTGTTGGTGTGAGTGACACCGCAGTGCCACTGTTTGACTGAGAATAGTCCACCAAACAAAACTTTCCACCAGCAGCATCCTGCGGCCACTGATGGAGAACTAGATAACGACTAGCACGCACAGATGAGCAATTGTCTGAGTTTACATCAACATGGTTGACCTTCAAAGTAAGAGCATCAACTAGAGTGAACACAGTGTTTAAAAACTCCAGCAGCACTGCAGTGTCTGATCCACTCATACCAGTGCCACCAAGTCCGTGTCACTACAGTGCCAAGAGTAATCTACCTGCTCTGTGGTGGTCATGTGGCTGTCCTGAGCATTTAAGAACAGGGAAACAGATGGACTACAGTCTGTAACTGTAGAATTGTGCTCTAATATGGTAAGTGGAGTTGATAAAGTAGAGAGTGAGTGCAGGTACCAAATAAATAAATAAATAAATCCCTTCCTAATAAAGAGAATAACTGGCTTAAAATATTTATGATGAAAAACCTGGTGATGGAAGGTGGGACCTACTAGCCAGGTTTATTTAAACACATGAGTTTAGGGTATAAAAGGTGCCAGCCAAAACACTGTAACCATAGTCAAGGTACAGAATGTTTAATTGATCTCTTTATTATTATTATTATTATTGTTGTATTAGAACAGTGGGTGTACCCAGGACATGTGTCAAGCTACTCCTCCATTATACGGAAAACCAATACCTTGAATACAACGTAAAATGTCTTTTAGATGTTTATGTTTGGGTGATTCCAGACTGTGGTCTCACCTTACTGTATACTGACTGTATTGTACAGCGCCCGCCACAAATATTGGCACCCCTAGTAAACGTGAGCAAAAAAAAGCTGTAGAACAAATTCTTTATTGATTATACTTTAACAACAATTTAAAATATATGATTACAATGTTTATATAAAACCACAAATCTTATTATGAATCTTATTATTAAGTGACCTGAATTATTTTTCCATATAGAATCTCTTCAGATCCCTCAGATTCCAAGTTCCACACTTATTGACACTCCCAGTTTTAGGTCATTTTTATAGGCTTTAGCTCCAAGAACTGTGATGACCATGGCCCAGTTTAAGTTTCCTGGCTGAGGAAGTCAGGTCTTGATTTTATTTCTGCGGATACTTAATGAAGTCTGATATCATGTATACAAATAATTTTGGTAGAAAAACAGACTCCCGACATCCAAAATCCACCACCACACTTCACAGTGGAAATGAGGTACTATTCAGCATGGTTGTCTTTCTGTCTGTCTACACCAAATTTACCTAAGCTGGTTGATGTCAAATAGATGATGTCAAAAAAAATCTTTTTTTTGTTCTCATCTGACCATAGAAAGTGGTCTCACCAAATGGGTCAATTGGCATCTGGCAAACTGTAGTGGCTCGAGTTTGTTGGTTCTTGAAAGTAGAGGCCTTCATCTAGCAAACCTAACATCTCCAGCTACTTCAAGCTTCTTAATTATTGCTTTGACAGTGGAAATGGGCATCAGTTATTTTCCCATTTGTGCAGCTCAACAGTCCTTTGTGGCTTAGTATCTCTGCTGTATGTTTATTGGTCTTTTCCATAGTGAGAATTTGGCCTATATACCCATTATATTTATACATCACTGAAACAGGAAGTAATGGCTGGCCACTTATGTAGATAAACTGTGAACAAAAGTCTTAAGAAAAAAAACAAATAATTGTTTTTTTTGGTTAATGGCCAGATATAAAGGAAGCCTGCACAAAGTATTAAATGAAGGGGTGACAACTGTGAAACATAAATTTGAGGCAAAAAAAAAAAAATATCACAATAGGACCATTTTTCAATTAAAAAACCCAAAGCATCAGCAATAAAGAATGTTATACAGTCCATTTATGTCTACCAACCCTGGTTAATACAATGGGATGTATAACATTCTTAATATTAATATTTATATCAATATTTGTGGAAGGCACTGTGTGTTTTTTCACAATATTATAGACATTCTATCATAAGCAATAAGAAGTTCAATCAAACGGCACAAGGTTTTTGCTCAGATCTTTCTTAAAATAATTCTCAACCAGCTTTAAATATGTTATCAGCATTGACGTAAGGAAAAGCCTTCATTACTAAACGTAAGCTGCCTCACTAAAAGTTCTGCATGTTAACTTAAAATGTTCTGCAATTTAAGTAGAATAAAATGTTTGTTATTCAGACTAGTAAAGAAAGAAACTTGGCATGTGTAAACTGTATACTGACCAGTAAATGTTAATAAAAATCTAAGTTACACAGTCACGTATTGCTCAAAGGTTTGGGATTTGCATACATTTGACCTAAAATATGATCAGATCTGTGTGTTAGTAATAAACACATAGAGAAAAAGAAACAGTCAGTTTAGGAGACACTATAGGTTGGGAAGTTCAATTCATTGGAAGACAACCTGGTTCTAGATGACCTTGTCCTGTTCACATCCTGTTTGTCAGCACAAACAAAGATTTGAACGTCAGCCAGGAAGACTAACAGAGAAAATTCAACACAACCGTTACCCTTCATAGTAGTCATTGCACCAGGAACCAGGCGTGTGATATTTCAGAAGAACTTCTAATGATCTACAAGCTTCTTTGCTGGCTTATGTCACACCAGAGCTGTACAAAACTGCATACTACTACTACTACAACAACAACATCAGTCTGCATATCAACACAGGACACCACTAATATTAGATGATTCACTAATGAAGCACGTATAGTAGATGGGTTAGTATTGTTTTGGATGTTGCTCAGTTAGTGATAACACAGGTTCATATTCTGTACCCCCCTTATTACTAAACATTTAAATCTAACATAAAAAGAGCTAAAAAGTTCCCTTACAGGAAGTTATGTGAAATGATTCCCAAATAAGTAATTCCAGAGACACGGTTTATGACCACTTTGAAAAGGTTTTACTCTGAAACATTTTTTAATGTTTTTGGAACACGCAGGGTCTTGTGGTGCTACAGAAAAATATTCACTACTAATTTACCCTCATCAGCACTACATATAAACTCAGATAACACATGGGACTGTAAGCAGAATGTATGCGTGTTATCGACATGAGCCCTGGTTCCCATCACCTCCACTGTACAAACATCTAAACTACTTAGGTTCTCTATAATTAACATTTTCACATCAAGCTACTCTGAGTTACTTTAATTACATCTCAAAAAAGTGACACAGTAAAGACTCGGTGAGCTAACCGGGGCTGAGGCAGGGCTTTCCTTTCGGGATGTTGTTAACGCCACTGACAGTGAAGTTGCCGGTTTCGTCCAGCAGCAGTACAGTGTTTTGGTCAGGCTGTACCTCCACCACAGTGCCCTGCATCCAAACAACCGACACCAGCAGGGAGCTCGGCTTCCCCAGACCCCCGAGTCTCTTTATACTGTACTCCGTCTTTCCACTCTCCGCAGCGCATCCTCTACCTTCCCTCAGCTGACTGGACAGCACTTTTACCGGAGGCCTTCTGGTCTTCTCTCCACACATACCGGACACGCTCATCATACAGAGTCCGCAGTCGCTTCTCCACCGGCCACATACGTAGAAACCCGCGGGAACAGCTTTAAAAGTGTTCTTCCGGATATTCTGGCTTCAAAATAAAAGTTCTGCCGCACGAATGAATCTGTTTGCTGCTAAAATAACCGGTTACTGAAATCATGACTTAATTAGGAAGTAACTATAAATAAACAGATTAAAGATTTTTTTTAAGTGTCATCATTATTGTGCTACTATGTACTAGTGTACTGATATTGTAATTTTCATGAAAGCAAATATTGTGCGTTCGGTTCCGTGCAGCTTCCTGTTAATGAGGTTCAGGTGAGGGGAAGGGTAACTCCGCCGCCTTTAAATTTTTTTTTTTTTTTTTCATAATGTAAGGTGACCAGATATCTGAAACAGTTTAGCAGTCAGTATATCTAATGAACTCTACAAAATAAAAAAGGGGTATTTCATATTTTTATCATGTTAACTGTTAGACCACAACAGATTGAGCTGCTGTATGAGCCTATAATTCTTAGTCATAAGAAACATTTTACCTGTGGTTATAGCCCCATAGACCTTAACACACCCCTAGGCTAGCTCCAGTTTCAAGTCCCTTAACACACCCCTAGGCTAGCTCCAGTTTCAAGTCCCTTAACACACCCCTACATTTAATCCCTAAGATACCTTGGGCCTTGAAAAGACATTTGTTGCACCACACGTCAGTGGTGTTACTTGAGATCTGCCTGCTCCTGTTGGAGTTTTACACAGCAGTAGCCTGTAAAATTGGACAGGAAAGTGGTAGAGGTGGTAAGCAGATGGTAGCAGCACTTTACACTGGCCAAAACTAAGATGATGTAAGATTTTTTTTTTTTTTAATTCAGATAAAAATGGGAATACTTCCATGGAAAGGCCATCAAGAGCAGGGCCAACTGTTCCTGGAACACAGGGGCGTCTGATTGCCCAGTCATAATGACATCACTAAGATGTAAATAAAGTAATTCAGAAAGTTTTGTATTGCATGGTGGTGTTTGTGTCTTGGATTTTAACTTCTGCAAACCCCACAAAAACAAACATATAGATACAGGATGCAGGATATAGGAAGGTCAAAGTTTTGCTGCTTCTCCAAACAAAATACATTTTCTTTAATATTTTTAAATAGAGATTCAGTGCTGGTGGTCTGTCTCTGGTTGGTCCTGTGGCTAATCGGTTCAATCAGTTAGTCCTTCATACCCTAGCAATTGTACCTATACCACAGATACCACTAAAAACCCTGCTATGCCCATGTTCCTGTTGCCAATATCTGTTAATCCGATAACTTGCTGAATTTTCAGAGAGTAATTTCTTAACCTGTAAACAAAATGAGGTATAGAGTCTCAGTTAAAGTGTGAAACACTCCAACTTTGGAGACTCCAGGTTCCCCTTAGAGTAGCCTTTTTCTGACTATGCAGAAAGTGAATGATCCATGCCAAAGAAATTAATATATCTAAATTAACAAAGACCTTAAAGTTCCAAAATGAGAACTGAAAGTGTTTGTACCCATTTCCGATGGTAACTGTAAAAATCTCACCATGATACTTAAAACATACTCACAGCAAACCCACACAGAGAGCAAGTAACCAGATTGTGTCCCTTTTCTGATATGTGATGTACAGCCAGTCGATTTTCAACGAAGCTGAAATAAAATTAGACGTACTTTATTATATATAATAGAACCCAATTCAGAAAAAAACGTTTTTCGTAAAATATGAATTGATTTCTATCCAACAGCTAAGCACAGGAGCTTTAAAGAAATACTTCATACATTTTTAATGGCAGAAAACAGGTTTAGCTTATGCGTTTTATTTACATAATTAGTTACCAGTCAGGCTGTACGTATTTCTCATCGTATGATTTGTCAAACATAGTAGCATATATTGATGTCAGAAAAACAAAAATAGATGTTTTGTTTTTTCTTATTGATGTCCTTTTCTGCTAAACACTCCAGGAAATATCCACTGACCAGTTGAGCTTGCTCTCAACCGTTATTGTATAATAATAAAATGCTTATTTCTGGTTAGCACCAAGACATTATAAATAACAGATAGACACAGGTGACCTGGCTGTATAACACAATCAGAGAACAGTGTCAATGTCCCACTTAGAGGAGGTACCTGTACTTTTCAGCAAAAGGTCAAGGAGACAGCCTAGGTCTCTCTAATGATACCACAGAGCCACAGCAAAGGGTACAATAACACCCCACTCTCAGTGATATCTAGCATTATCTGTAATGTACAGGACTAGACAAAATAATGGAAACACCAAGCACAGCATGCAATAATGTTCAGTCATGTTATGCAGAACAGACCCTCAAGCTTTGTTGCTTTTTTATTTTTTTTTTTGAAAAACGTTTTCCCAATATGGCAACAATGCAAAATAAGGATTTGTGAGAGGGGTAAGCCACAGCTTAAGTGGACCAGATTTCTGTCTAAGCTTTCCTTTTAACAGCTGAGACTCATTTCTGAAGCTGCTTTCCTCAGCAGGGGTATGTTTAGTGTTCCGTCTCTCAATTAATTGCTTGGCTGCAGTTTAGTTCTGTCATGAAGTGTTTGTATTATTTCAAAACATTTTCTTTTTGGAAAAAGTCTTGCTCACCACAATATAGTATTGATTTATCTGGTGTTTCCATTTTTCCATTTACCTCCTATACATGTACGGTACATCAACTGTAAACAAGCTCTTTACCTTAACATTAAAATGGAGTATTTGTACAAGGGTCTCAAAGAATGAACTGCTTTTAAATAGTGAAAATATATATATATATATATATATATATAGCCATTATTAGAGTAAATTAGAGTAGATTATACCTGGATAATGTTTACTGTTTGCAATATAAAGCATTTGTTTCTTGTAAGTAAACAATGACAGCAAGAATGTAAACACTTGATGCTGTGCGTTTTTGGAAACTTTGGTTTGAGTGAATTCCATGGTACACCGTAGAACTTTCAAGATAAAAATCTCCCTGGTGCATCGACTGTTTTCCTTAAATAATTTTTTATTTCTTTCAGAATAACTAGGAGAAATGTATTTGCAAGTTCTGTACAATTCTTTGTTTATCCTTGGGGTTGCTTTAAAAAAAATGAGAGGTGAAACTGGTTGAAAAAATGGGATTCTGCCATTTAGTGCACTTTAAAACCCAAAAAAAAGTTCTGTCCACCAGAATTCCTTCAGTTTGTTTTTATATGCTTGAAAAAAAGAAATATCAAAGTTCTTCAGAACGTTATGTAGGCTCCAGTTCATGTTTTTGTTGTTTTGCTCTGAATCCCAATTCTTCAGTGTCAACAGAGGAGGCACATTAAAAATACTGCCACTTTCCAAGGACTGTGTCTTTGATTGCATCGACATACTGTGCAGGCACCCAGTATACCCAATATTGTGAGGCTTCTGTCGGACCCAGCTGAAATGCCTAGGAGAGCATACAAAGGATACAGTCAGTTGTATTAATAATACAATACAATATCATTTTTAATTTAGTCACATTAGCCAGAAAGTAAGAGACCAATTTTGTTAGCTGCAACACAAAACACTGAGATGTGTTATTAGAGACCATGATTTCAGGCTCCATCTGAAGCAGCCATAAAACAAATTAATGAATTACATTCCTTCTTGCGAATTGTATGATTTCTGATTCTGAATTGAAAACAAGCATGCACTGAGATTATTTGAGCACAAAATAAACCTGTGGGATAAAATATATATTAAAAAAAAAAAAAAAAACATTACCAACACAAAACTAGAGAAAATAAGTATCAATTTTCAGTATACCCAGGCCCCGCTATAGCAAGGTTTAATCACATCTAGCAAGCAGTGCAGTACATTACTGTCAAATGATTGGATGGAAAACAAGCAGGGATTTGGCTACAAAGACGTGATAAATCTTTGGGTGTACAAGTTGGTGAGTATCTAGTTGTACAATTCTCTGTGTTTTGTGTAAACAGAAATCACATGTTCAGTTTTTAGTAATTAGGCCTAATTTTGTTAATGGAAAAGAGAATAATCATATACCATCATGTGGTAGTCCTCATGACCTTCTATTGGCTCAGACACAACATTTTTGATGGAACCCATTGGGATTTTTTCTGTTCTCTCTGTAGGCAAAGAACAATGAGATTATCAAAATGATAAAACAGGATATCAAGTAGTAATAAGAGGAAGAAATAAAAGGAAGGAGTCACCCTTTGTTCCAATCCACAGCTGATCCTGTTCCAGTTTGAAAGTGAGTCGCACTTTTCCACCGGATTTGTTGAACATTCCGGATAAAGGCACTGTGGGTAAGCGCTCCTAATAAGAAATAAGAGATCACTTGGATGTCATTACAGTGCACAAGGGAGTTATTCAGTGCTCCTAAAAACTCCCCTAAACGGTTCAGAGTACAGGGCTTTGGAGAATCATTCTGTTAATGCGCATGGTAGTTAGACTTGGATGGGAATACCATGTTATATTCTGTATTCTGAATTTCGCTATGACTTGGTATATGTTTTAAAAGCACAATTACCAGTTTAAGATAACACATAGCTACAAAGAAAGATTAATAAATACCTTTAACAGTTCACTCAACAAAAGTAACATGATTTTAACATGTTTTGCCTTTTTTGTGTCCTATCTATACATCTTAACACAGGTGTACATTTTTGACAGGCATCCTTTTCAGTCCTAATCAGATTGCTGAATGCCTTTCTTTTTGCATGTAGAATGGTGCAGAAACATTTCTTTGAATGACCATTACTATTACCTTAGCTCCTTTTACTGATGGCATTATGTCCTCAGGTTTTCCCTTGTCCAACACTTTTCTGTGTTGCTAGAACAGAAATTTTAGGATAATAATACTACTGTGACCAGAGAACAACACTTTAACTTTTAATTTCTATACATTTTTAAGCAAAAGCACAATCAAAAAAACTTAATTATAAACTGGTTTATGGTAAACACGATTCCGACCTTTTGCCTGCACAAGGGCTCCTTTTTGTTTTCCTCAGCTTTAACATCTTGTTGAACAACTTCTTTCGGTGTATTTACAGCCAATACGTCATTTATTGTAGATCCGACCACCATTATTTTTGCACCATTTGTAACTTTAATTTCCCGAAGTGTCTTATCCTCCGGTAGCAGTCCTTTGTACATTACTTTCTGCATAGCGGGTGGAAGACCTACAAAAGACACATACAAGTCAAACACACACAGATCAAAGGAGACCTGTTCCAAACTCTTTGATATCTTTGCACGAAAGGCTTTCTTACCAGTGAGTGAGTGGATTTTCTCTTTCAGTTTAGCTCCAGTTCCATCTAAGGGGATTTTAAGATCATATTTGTTCTTGTTCCAAATAATTTTCAGTTCCACCATTTCTTTCCCATCGTCACTGTCATCTCCATTGCTGACAGCTGGCACCTGAGGTGAGGCGTTCTCACCATCTGTGATAGATGCTTGTTCTGTCCCTGCTGCGTCTACTTTGCTAGCATCATCACATAATACTTCTGACTCTTTCACGCTGACCTCTGTTTCCATTCCCAGTCCTTCACTCCCTGTAAGGAAATGGAGACACCACATCACTTAGAGCAGTGAAAAGACATACAGATAGCAAATGATCAATAATAGATGTCTAGGTGAACTGATTATATAATAAGTTAACTTGCTGTCAAAGGTTATTTACTAGGCAGCCCAAGGTGCTGACTAAAGACAGATTACAGTCCACGTCTATTAGATACTGTCCAAACTGGCTTTGGCTGAATACTCATTACATATGTTTACAAGCTACAAACTAAATCATCTGACTTACAACTGGACAATCTTAACATTTCCAGTCAAAGCAAGAATAACTTTAGCCCAGTGTCCTAAGAGCTTTATTAACAGAGAAGCCTATTCTGCACATTCTGACTTCATATTCACCTCCACATCCACCTCTCTAAAACTGAGTGACAAGACCTAAAGCCTGAATATCTCCAGCATTATATGAAACATTAGCCGGTTAGCTGTATAGCTGACGTTGGCGAGCTAACGCTGAACCATCTAGAAAACTCGCCAGACTCTGCAACTTGTATACCTGTTAACATGTACCCCAACTACAGAGACCACCCGTTCAGTGTCACCAGTTAATGAAACGGCATAATAATGCTTGAGACATAAATCGAAAATGCAAACAACACAACCGGGGCTTCGGGAAGAGAGCAAAAGAGCTAACAGAGCTTGTAAGTTGGCCAACAGCCTAGCTAGCTCGCTGCTTATCGTTAAGTTTTCTCGCCGATGCTAGTTGGCTAACCGCGAAATATCAGCCAGAATAACCCTGACAAGTTCGGCGAACACCCATATCACGTCGCGGAGACACGAAGTAATCCAAACTAAGATCCGAAACGAGGACAGACACGTCGCAAACAGAACCGAAACGACATTTAAGTAGATTTTCTCCATGCGCCTACCATCCTGCGCCGCCATGATGATTGTGTACAATATGAGGAAAGCCTGCTGGGAAAGAACGCGCTGTCACGGATTGGCCCCGCTTTGTTCCCGTAGTGACTTGGCGCTTTTAAAATCTGGAAAATTCAGTTGTTTTCTACGTTGAGGTGTCAGGTCGAGCTCGCTGTCACCGCTTGTACAGTTCTCGTGTTTGTTTATAAAGCTGTTTCCAAATAATACAACTTGTTTCCACGTACTCTTTCAGTTGGTACCATTACTGAAGTAGTTTAAAGCAATTCCATGGGGTACATTAATGACGTGAGCCGTGGCTAAGTTACTTTTCACGGCAGAGGGAAAAGTTCTAGCTGGCTGACTGTGTAGCTGTTAGTTGATGCATGTTAGTATACTGTACTAGGTGGTAAAGCTGAGAGACGGTCCGTACACTCTGGTTTAAAGTCAGTCACTAATCTAAACCACGTGGGTTGCGTTAGGGGAAGTTAGTTTGCTGTTAAGCTCCCGACTACAAGTGAACTGGACGTCTCTAAGTGAGCTGGACATCGGTCAGAGATTTGGAGAATAGTCATGACTCCGTGTGGCGCGTTGAGGGACGACTAAAGGAGCAGTTTGACAGTTTTCGCAGAAACATACGGGCCAGACTGAACTGTGCATGTAGAAAAGCCACACAGTTATAATGCTGAAAAGTTCAGGTTCGGTGGACGCAGCTGCTCGTGTGGACGCCTGTTTCTTGTTTTCATGAACTCAGCGCCGTTTGAGGAGTGCGCCTATACTGTAGCTGTAGAGAGAGAGAGAGTGGGAGAGAGACAGAAACAGAGAGATCGAGCAATCTTTGGACATAAACAAGGATGGCTGACTTCAGGACCTATAATGTGGTCGTTCTGGGAATAGGATTTTTATTCATTTTTACTGCATTCACGACCTGTGGCAACATAGAGGTAAGATAATAGGCTTATGGTTTTGTATTGGCTTTTTGAGTGAGCGCTGTACTGACATGTTGTGAAGTTTTGGTTGTGGCTAGGTTTAATGTGATTTTACAACATGCAGTCTATTAGCGCACAGCAAATGACGAAACCACGTGACTCCATGTATGCGTAGCATTTATTACATGATTTATGCAATTCGTGAACTGTTAGTTTTTGTAAAAACATATGAAAACTGAAATAAATAATCATTCACTGCATGATTTACTGATTCCACTGTGCGGGCAGATTCTGCTCTCTCGCTTCCATCATTCATGTTGAGTCTGTATGAGGCCATTGTTCAGAAAATCCCAGTCAGGCGCATCTCGTGTTCTCAATCTGCTACTTCAGTCGGTGGTGTGTCATGAGGAATGAATGGCTTGAGCTGGGTGAAATCTCACGCTCATATAGTCAGAAAACTGGGTTTGTGTTGGTGGTTGGTCAGTGCTCTTCCAGTGTAGCATGTATTTCTTAAACTGAGCCAGGGGGCATGGGAACATACCCCACACAAAACAGGTCACAATGTACAGATTAGAGTACGCATTGTATGCATGTGCATTGCGCTGTGTTGGGCAGTAACGTGATATGTAACAGTATAGAATATCAATTCTGGGCAGTTTAGGAGGGGAAAAATTGCTTTGCTCACTCAAGTGGGTTAAATAAATTGTTGGCCAGGATTACAGCTCTGTGGAAGATGCTGTGTAGATGTTTGAAGGGAGCCTATCACATTTTCAGTGTTATAATTTAGTTGTTGTGGCCTGTTAGAATAGATGTACATGCTTTAGTTTCCCCCACAACACAATATTTATCTCATACAGTACATGTGTTTTCACCCTCTAACTGAGGCACTCTGTTAAAGCTCCTGTGTCTTTAGGCCCCACCTCCCAATCTCCCCAGTGTTCTCTGATTGGTTGGTTTGCTCAGCATCCTGCTACAAGTCCCGCCCCCACACCACCGTCGCTGTTCTTACAAGGGTGTTAATTCTGTTGTATCAGTTTGAATCCGAGTCTAATCCTGAACTTCATGTAGACCTGATCCACCTTCGCAGGTTAGACTGAGGCAGGACGTTTCACGAGGGGGGGTACTAAGCTTGTTGGTTGGCAGGCATTAAGGATCATTTTAAGAGAGGGTGCCGTCTTCAATTCTTTGAGGCCTGGAATTCCACAGAGACCTTTCAGACTGATGAAGAAAAGTGGTTTCTTTGTACTTTGGGTTTTGTAACTGTACAGATTGTTTAGACACATAAAACATGCTGAATAACACATTGAAGGAAAGGAAAACCAGAACAGCATAATAGGTCCCCTTTAATGGCTCTGTTTTTTTCTCAAACAAGTATTTGTAATAAGTGGTGCTCTACTCTATACACAAAATCACTCAAGGATACAGCTGGTTTACAGACCTTTTCAGTTTGCTCCTTAACATGCTGTATTTTTCTTTTGGAGTGGACAGTTATCAGACTAAATCCAGGCAAAGTGGATATGATGACATTTACAACATTTGGTGCGGGTGGCGGGGGAGGGGGGTTATTTTTAAGGGTTTTATAAAAGCCTTAACAGGACTCTGAGTTCATATAAGATAATACGGCCTCAATGGACATTCTTTGCTAACCAACTTAGTAAGCCTGGACAGTAAAGTGTTGATTAGCTGCATAGTTGTCACAGTAAACAATTCCTTTGAGATCTAAATTCATGTTACATATGTGAGCTTTACAAAGTGTATAACTTTTTTCTTGACGGGTAAAACTACATGTGCAATATAATGACAAACTTGGCATGCTTAATATGCTGAATATTACCTGTTTCTTAACTTTGTTCAGCATCAGCAATGTGTAGCACTGTAACATCTGGTGGCTTTCTGTGGTTGGAAACCAAAATATTGTCAAATTGATGAGTTGCTACCCTTCTTCTGGACCAGCTTGCACATTTTACTTTTTTCCAGAGAGAAAATGTTCCCTAACATTCTCTGCCAGACTGGAAAGTTATGATAAAGTCTTTTAAACAGCATTCAGTATCAATGTCCATACTTATTAAGTACAATGTAATAAATCAAGTGTCACCTGAAAGGAAAGAAAGAACATTCATTTATATGACATTGGCACTTATTTAAACTGTTTAGATTGTCTTTTTTCTTACTTAGTTTTTTGCATAGTTGTCTTTATTCTACATTAATAACCATGCTGAATTATTTCTTTTATTTCTGCTCAGCAAACTGTGGTGAAAAGCCTGAATAATGCTACTTTTACTGGAAGTGGGTATCACAGGTAAGCACTCTTCTAGTCTCTCTTTCTAAGAAACGATGGAGAGAGCTTTAAAGTTTGATATAGTATTTGTGTATGGTTAGATGGTTCAGTCATGTTGTAAATCAGTCTCAAAGATCTATTTTGAGCATCTATCTCCAGTGATGGACGTTAAATCTTTATGTAGATTGTGACTTTATGGACAACATTTAATGTGCTTGTTAATGAATTTCGCCCTTCCCCTTTCCCCCCTGTTTTTTCCAGCCTTGGAATAATATATGGAATATTTTCATTTGCAAATTTATTAGCCCCCACTGCTGTGGCAGTAATCGGACCACAGTTTACTATGTTTTTCAGTGGCATTCTTTACAGGCAAGTATCATGAATTAACCACCACTTTCAGCAGACATTTTCTGTCATTCTTCAGTTTACATCCACCATTCTAACCACAGTGTCTCACTACTCCTTCTGTGTTTTTAGCGGTTATATAGCTGTATTCATTACTCCATCAACCTGGTCTTTTTATTTGACCTCAGTGCTAATTGGTTTTGGAGCAGCTCGTAAGTATTCATTCTTCTCAGGCATCTCAAAATTATTTTTATGCAACACCTTTAAGAAGACCATTTGACCCCTGTTGTTGATCCTCTTTTTGACTAAATTCTACATACCAGCCAGACTTATTAGTGTTTAGTCGGTTAGTATAATCCTGCCCAATCTTAAATCCAGTGTTATAATTCTTTAATATTTGCTTAGTGTTTGCAGGATTTTGACACATTCAATTTAGATTAAAGGCTTGTTTTTATTTCCAAAGTGCTTTGGACGGCTCAAGGACATTTTCTGGTGGAGAACTCTGATGCTTCCACAATTAACAGGAACACTGGAATGTTTTGGGCTTTGTTACAGTGCAGGTAATTCAGAACAGAAGTCGGTAATAGGCCACTTATAAATATAACAATCCCTAATGTCTGTACACTTCATATGTATAACGTTTAGCAGAAGCAGTGTAATTATCCAAAGGGCTAACATGATTAGTGTAGTTCATGATATACACTGAAAGAGGAGTGTGCAGTCTAACTCACTCAATAAAAGCTGACGTATTTGAGTTATTTACCAGCAGATTTTATAATCATTTGTTCAATATTTTTTTGTTGGAATTTGATTTGTTAACAGTAAGTTTGACTTTAACTTTGACTTTCTTTTCTTTCAGTATGTTGTTTGGCAATCTTTATGTTTATTTAGATTGGAAAGGCAAAACGGAAATTTCAGGTAACTTAAATAATCAGCCTAAAATCTTAATAAACATTATTCTTTTTATTCTGTTTTCTTTCCATAGTTTTCTTAACATCCTTAGGGTAAAGGAAGAGTGCTACATGTTTTGGTAACAATAGCAGAACAAAATGTATGTACATTGCCTGGCCAAAAAATCTACTGTTTGGGCATGAGCCTTTTACTGGATGATGACTTTAGTTATTTATAGCTGGCAACAGTTATTTTTAACCCAAACTGATGCAGCTCCTCGTTTAATAAATAACCATGCCAGATGATGTAGCGAGTGGTCAATGAAAAGATGTTGCTGTTACTGGAAAAATTAAAACCTGGAAGGACTGTGGTGAACCGTCAGCTTCATAGAAGAAATGTGCTCAAACAGAAATATTGAAAGACCACAGTCAGAGATTACTTAAACACCTGGTGAAGTTGAACTGAAAAAACCCTGATTAGACCTAAACAGCAGTGTGGAACCCCCATTGTTAATGAGACTAATTAAAAAAAGACTTGTTAGGAAGCCTAAAGATTGCTCTCCAGAGAAAAGGAAAAAGGTCAGGTCCGATGAGTCCAGATTTACCCTATTCCTGAGCAATGGGTGCTTTGGGGTAAAATGGGAAGTGTATGAATGCACCTATCATGCAAATTGTCCACCGTACAAGCCTCTGGAGACACTGTTATGACCCAGAGTTGCTCCCATTGGTCAAGCTGCGGCTAAGCAGCATAATATGGCAATAAAGTCAGCTGACTACCTGAATGTGCTTAATGACTGCGTTATCCCATCAATGGATTTTTTCTTCGCTGATGGCCCGTGCATATTCCAGAGTGACAATGCTGAGCCTTATTGGGTCTAGATTGTGAAAGAGTGTTTCAGGGAGCATGAGAAATCATTTTCACGCATGAATTGACCACCACAGACTCTTGAACTTAACCCTGTAGAAAGTCTTTGAGCTGTGCTGATGAGGAGTTTACAGAGTGGTTTTACTTTCCTGTTGTCAATTCGAGAGCCAGAAATGAATTCAGCAGCACAAGGTTGCTGAAACAATGCTATGTCGCATGTACACTGCCGTCAAAGCTAAGGGTGGTTTAACAAAATATTAGTGTGTACAACGTTTTTTTGGCCAGTCAAATTTCAGAACATTGGTGCTTATTCTAGAAATAGCAGCTCTTTCGCCAAGCAATATTTTTAATATTTCTGAAATCAAGCTCCAATTAAGTCCCAAATTGAAAAGAGAAAACTAAAAGCAAATTTGTGCATTTTAATCTGAACCATTCACTTTGATATTGAGAAAAAATTAGTGTATATTTTCACATATACAGTCATTGTTAAAAAAAGTTGCACAAATAGTTGCACCCAGAAGAAATCAACCACCAGGATTAAACCTTGTGGGTGGATTTGACAATGTAAGACACACTCCATGCTCAGAGTGTGAGTATATATAAAGCTTAATTATTAGTCTTTTGTACATTTTTGCATGCTTCCTTGACTTAAAAAACTTTCCTCAACTCCTTATCTACAGACCTTTCCTTAACTTTATTTAAAATTGTGTAACCCCACCTTACTTTATGTGAGAGATTGACAGTTCAGGGCAGTTCATGCTGTAGATTAAGTTTAATCCTGGACCTTATGCACCTTCCAGCATTTAATTGCCATACAATATCAGAGATCAATATCATCTTCTAAATAACTAAATGACCATGCTGAAATTGTCAGGGAAAAACAAAACCAAGACAATGTTGATTTTGCTACCAAAGCATTAAATCATTAACCAGTCCAAATATAACAGATATTTAACTGTTTTAAAAATGTAGTCCAGAATAAAACTTAATCTGCATATAAAAAATCTAGTCCTTAGTGTTTCATTCTGCTATATCCTGTTTCCTTACAGACCGAGACAGAAGGATCATGTTTATTGCTCTGCTGGTCTCCTCTGTGCTTGGAACACTAAGTTTCCTCATTCTGAGAAAGTCTGGTCACCAAGAGGAAGAGGTCCTTTCTGAAGAGGAGGGACAGTCCTTGCTGTCCTCTCGACTAATGTAAAAACATTTAGACAGTTTTTTGTTTGTACTGTAATGATCAGGTTTGTAAAAATTGTTCCAACATATCTCCCTCTGTTACAGATATAAGCAGCGAGCCAACACTGCTATAAAGGATGCTAAGACAGAGTTTAGTAAGTACTTAAACTGTAATGATATATGTTATAATATCACTGCCATGCAGCATCGCTGCCAAGAGAAAATGCATGTTCTGTAAACCTTTTGGGTTTCAGAGCATGATTTAAACCAAATCAGGTAAAAACAGTTTCAACAGAATCTGCCGTTTTTGTAACAGTGAAAATATTTGGCAATATATTTTACTTTGATCAGTTGTTCATTTCTCTTCCCTCTAGAGACCATTTTACATCTTTTTGGCTCAAAAACTATTTTACTTTTAAGCTTTTGCATGGCATACAGTGGTAAGTTTGACATATAAATATGTCATTTTGAAGACATAAGCACCTTGTTGCTTTCACTTAGTAATATGTGACTAACATGATTAGTGACTGTAGTGTTCATTCCTTTTAGGTCTGGAACTGTGTTTTTACAGTGGCGTATATGGAACTTGCATTGGAGCGACAACTCACTTTGGAGACACGTCCAAAGCTTTGATTGGAATTTCAGGGATTGTGGTGGGATTTGGTGAAATAGTTGGTATGTAAATACTGTACTAACTGTGCCTAAACCAGAAAGACTCTGATTTATGAGTCTTTGTGGCCCATGATATCATTTTACAGGAGCTTTCACTTAAATAATATATCGAATATATAGTAATAATAACAAGAAGAAAAAAAGATAATAACAAGAAAATATTAAGAAGACCGTTGGAATGAAAATTGCAAAAGATCAGGTTCAAGACTGTTTTGATACAAGTTGAGAAATTCCCATTGTTAGCATCACTGAAACCTGACCATGAATACAGCTTAACTGAGAATCTCGAACCTCATCCCTTTTAGGCGGAGGCCTGTTTGGACTTGTGTTGAGGAACAACCGGTTCAGGCGCACATCGGTCGTCTTCCTTGGTATGGTGGTGCATTTTGTGGCCTTCTACCTGATCTTCCTAAATATACCAGATGATGCTCCAGTAGTGTTCAAAACCAGTACACAACACAGCCCTTATTTATCACCGAGGTACAGTACTGACAAACACTACTCCTGCAGTCTAAGACTGTATGCTTGTTTTGTTATCCCTTTAAATAATCTATATTTTCTTTCAGCATCTCCATCGCCTTGCTGTGCAGCTTCCTTCTAGGACTCGGGGACAGCTGCTTCAACACACAACTCTACAGTATTCTGGGTCGGGTTTACACAGAGCAAAGTGCACCAGCCTTTGCTATTTTTAAGTTTGTTCAGGTAAAGCATAATTCTCAGAAATACATTTATCACTCCATAATAAAATAAGCCATAAAGACCCATTAATAACAACATGTTACTTCTTTTCAGTCGATCTTTGCAGCGGTGGCATTCTTCTATAGTGGCTACTTACTGCTGACCTGGCAGCTCCTGATTATGGTCGTTCTGGGTTTCATAGGCACTTTGTGTTTCTTCGTGGTGGAGAGGATGCAGAATGTCTCAGCTGATCTGCCAGAATACTAACTCTTCTAGTAACATTGTCTATTTTTGTAGGGCAGTTGTTTAAAGCTTAAACAAACAAAAGTATTTGCACTGTTTCTGTTCCGTCACCCTGTGTTGCTACAACCACAGTGCAGTCATGATTCACTTCATTTCCAGAGCTTCTACAAAACACTAATGTGCTATTTAAAGTAGCAATGAATCTTTATTTTAATTGCACTGACCTTTGCCTGGGGTGTGGTTTTAAATCCCTGTATGGTTGTGATTGTTCTCTGTAACACTACAGTTATCTTATGACTAATGTTGTGGTGCTCTTTGTGCTGTGGTGCTAGCAGAGACTGTTACTGATGCAGTAAGTCGGAAAGCCAGAGCCGACTTAAACATACAGTGTCTTGGGAAAGTACCCTTCACAATTATCATAGAAACATTACCTATATTACTAGTGATACTAAAGCCTACATGCTCATTCAGTGTATGTAATGTGAATTCATATGTGCTAACACAGTTTCTGTTTGTTTAATAATAATAATAATAATAATAATAATAATATGACAGAGTCATGTACCTGAAGTGTTAATTCTGTGTCATTTTGCCATTCGACTTAGCAGATTGAATGGATGACTCTTGCTGACTGGCAAGAGGGCCTCTTGTTCTCAGCTGGTTCTAGTTTAGAACGCTAGATTGATTGTAGGACATTCACCTTTTTGTTTTTTAGCAACTCCAGTGTTACTTTGACCTTTGGGATCATTGACCTAGTCAAGGACGAGCTCCCTCCCAAGATTAATTTTCTTAGTAGACAGAGGCAGGTTCTCTACAGAGACAGAAGCCTGTTCTACCTACAATTGCCCAGTAGTCAGTGATACTCAGGTGTGATACTCTCACCTACATACTTCACTAAACACAAGGGCGGAATGGTTTTCAAGTTTGGAGCAGCATTATGTAAATCAGTATACCCCTACCTGTAATTGAACTTCCTGTGTTGCCTTGTAGCCCTTTTTTTTATCATTGTAACTCAAATTCAGAATGTACAGGAGCAACAATGCTGACAAAAGCCTTAAATAAGAAAATGCCTACAGAATGCATAAATAGGCACATCACGGAGATACAAAAGCCAGTATATAATATTACTTGCATGCCTTGGAGCATAATTGAAAACATGTACGTGTGAGATCATACTCATAATGGTTCACCTTTCAGTACATGGCTATAGAATTTGAATATGTGACTCTTTTTCCCAACACTTTCATCTCAATCATTAAATCTACCATCACCAAGCACTTTATTAGGAGCACCTCAAAACAGCCTCAATTCTTCATAACATAGATACCACAGGATATTGGAAACATTCCTTTGAGATTCTGATTTATGTTGACATGATTTCATCATGCAGTTCCTGTAGATTTTTTCAGGTGTACTTTCATGCATCATCTCTCCCCGTCTCCTGTATCCCAAAGGTGTACTATAGAATTCAGATCTGGTGACTGGGAAGGCAGCTGAAGGTCTTTGATCTCATTATCTTGTTCACGAAACCAGTACGGATTGCGGCTTGCATTTTTATTCTGGAGGTAGCCATTAGAAGATTGTAAATTGTATACACAAAGGGATGCACATGGTCAGCAACAATCCTCTAATAGGCTGTGACATTCAAACGATGATTGATTGGTATTAACAGACATGCAAAAAACATCCCCCACACTATTACACCACCTTCACTAGCCTGGACTGTTCACACAAACCATGAACTTATTTTGATTTTAAATCAAGTTGTTGGAGCATATGAATTCACAGCATCATTTGTAAATATTGATAGCTTTGAAGGGGATTGTATAATGCACTGTTATTATTTGAGATCAGTGCGTTTGCAAGCTTAAAACACTAATGATGTCTTTGAAAAACTGATCATGTCTGTCTTTTCTGTACTTTAAAGATGCAGATGTAACTCACAGAGAGGAGCTGGACATTAACATTTGAGAAAGTTGCATGTCTC
The DNA here is from genome assembly GCA_024036415.1 of Prochilodus magdalenae. Lineage (NCBI taxonomy): Eukaryota > Metazoa > Chordata > Actinopteri > Characiformes > Prochilodontidae > Prochilodus > Prochilodus magdalenae. The sequence continues at coordinate 174,465 of JAMWET010003139.1, forward strand.
TGCCCCTCACTGTCTCAGGGTTCTTATAACCACTAGATTTGTTCCTCCGGTTGACTATGCAGTGTGATATGCATAATCATTCAGTCTGGATTTTGGAATTTGGAACGTTAGGACTTATTTGACTGTTCTTATGTAATTATAAATGCACTGCCAGTGTTGTACTATTTTATAATGAACATAATTTAGCCATGTTTTTTGGACCGTTAATTGGTCTGCTCATAAATATGACATGCAAGTGACGCTCAGACACTCAGTTATGTGCCAAAGACAGATGCATATAAGGGTCTGGACTGGTGGTAGCAATAATGAGGAAGCCTCACCAGTGAGCTATTTTCTATGTGGTGCCTCCTATGAAACAATATTCAGTGTTTCAGCTTCTGATGTGGTATATTGATTCATACAATTTACATTAATAATTTAGGGCCTAATATAGTAATAATCAAGTTCTAAAATACCAAAGTGTATAAAGCCTATAAAGAATAAACAGTAATTAGTGTGAACGTAGGTGTTTATATTCAGTCATGTACCTGCATTTCTCTTTCAGTATTCCAGCAATATGATGGTGTTTCATCTCTTGGTTACTGACAATCATGTCCAGCTGAAGTATACACAGATTTGTGATAGCTGTATTTGTTTTGCTATGTTTATATGATGTACTGCCTTGGAGTTAGTGCTTTTTGAGGCTGATGTCCAATAAATAATTCTCATTGCAAGGCAGGCTGTGTCATAGTTTTTCTTTTGCAGAACAGTGAGTCGTGGTTCTAAGACGAAAGGAAGCTTCATCATGTTCTGTTGACGCAGAAACCAATTGGTTAATGGTTGTTGGTAAATGACATGCGATGGCAAAAAAACGGAATTCATGTGGAACCTTTACACTATGTTGAATATCTCACTCACAAGTCTCATTTACAAAACAAATTATTACAGAACCATGAATTAAAAGGTTCTTTTAGTGGACAAGGTTATTTGATGGCATCACTCAAAAGAAGCATTTCTAAGTAACACCCTTAACACACTTTATCCAATAAATATGGTATGTTGCTATATATTTGTGTGAGATAAAAGATACTGCAAAAACAAGCCATTTTTAAATGTGAAATAACTTCAATTCTTTTTCACTTAATCAGCAAGATGTGTAATGTTTTTACCAGCGGTTCCCACCCAAACTGAGCTGGTTTGTGGATGTGTTATGCACTGCTTAGCATGTCCAGCAGATGGCAGATATGGCCAGCTCAAATTTTAAACATCATTGAGGCTAAAGAAGGAAATGTTGCAATGAAATGCATTGGGAAAGATTTCAGAGTACAGAGTTCTGAGAACAGTCATGACAAAACAATGGTTATTGTTTCTTTCTAAGTAAAGAAGTGAAGAAAGACCAAAGGTGCGTACATCAGTGAAAGAACTGGAAACATTCTATTTGCCAGATCGATGTCCCACAGTCACATAGATAATGGTGTATTGATTTCTCTATAAGGTGGTCCTAAGATTACCTGTAACCTAATCCATACTGCATTTAGGTGACTTAAATCAGTTATATTCAAATTGTTTAAAAATGCTGCTCTTTAAAAGGTTAAATACTGGTACAAGTGAGGTTGTATGTGTTCCCTAGCAGCGGAATAAGCAAACACAATGCAATACATCATTTCCAGGTAGTAGTGATGAACTACAGTTCTGTCTGTGGGTTTCATAATGCCCTGCAGAAAGAACGAGGCAGTTTTCCAGATGTAGAGGTAATGCACTGATACTAGCGTGTCTGAATTAATGAGATCCCTTACCTAGTAACCCTTCATCTGTCTTGTCAATGCATAGTAAGGTAAATATAGTTGGACAAAATAATATAGTAGATATTCGAAGTTGCTCTGACTAATACTCAAATGCATTGATGCATTTAATGACTGCCCCAGAGGAGTTGGAGCATTTCTAACTCAAGATAGCATATTAGGTAGTACAGCAAGTAATTATTCCACTTTATCCCTAATTAGAAACAACGATACAGTGGTAGAATTTTTGCTACTGTGGTAAAAAGAAAAAAAAAAACAACAAGAAAAGAAACAATACTGTGATTTATCATGAGTTCATGACTTAAATCTATGGTTAAAAAGATTATACACTGGTTTAGCCTATACAATATAAAGTCTTTGATGGTAACAGCAAGAAACTGACTTCAGACGATTTAATATGACAGGCTTGTCTATTCAGTTAGCCAGTCAGATTGCAGGAGAAAAAATGTAATCAACCAATCATTCTATAAGATGGATGATTCAAGAAAGTGAGATTGCATGAAGAGAAAACTAGCCAAACACATTAATGGATAGAATATTCAGCTAATCAGAAACAAAAGGAAGAATTAATCTAGACAATCAGATTGCTGGAGAAAAAATTCAGTTAGCCAATCTGATTTGACACAGGACACAGAGGATTACATTTCATTAGCATTAGTTTACTCGTACCAGGTGTGAGATTTTTAGTTAAAAACAATTCAACATTCACAAAACGATCAACAAAATGTAAAAAATAACAGAATAACAATGTTAATGTACTCTGTCATAGAGATATCTGCGGAAGTTGGCATGCTAACCAGCTAGCAATGGCCCTGTCTTGTTTTATAATACCACTCCATCCTAAGAGGATGAAGAAGTAGCCTTGCCTCAGTGGCCTAATGTAACTTCTTGTCAGTCATGTTGAAGTGATATAAACAGAAGCGAAATTAGTTGCTGGAGACTCTTCGCTAGTAAAGAGATGGAATTTGATTAACAGTAAACAGCTGTTAATGCTAACACTGAGGAGGAGGGACTATACGTTTCTTATGATGGGGTGGACACCACAACGTTCAAGTGATTTGTCACCCACCATTGTTTCAGAGTATGAACTCAGGTTGTGTCATCTTACTTATTGCTAATCATAAAGTAGCATTAATAATTGTGTCAGGTTGGTCTGAAAAAACATTACTTTTTTAAACATTATTAGTCTAATCTTTTTACCAGTTTCCCCCTTTTGACTGAAGTATACATTTTTACTGATGTGATTGTTTGATGTAGATGATTAAGAATTGTAAGTAAACAAATATGTTGCTTTAATCGAAGCTACAGTTAAGCTCCCCGGACAAAAACAAGTCGTCCCCTCTGTTTCTGGGGGTGTTTTAATTACACAGAAATGGGTTCTTTGGTTGAGGTGACAGGAAATTTGACCCACAATGCCCACACTGCACAACTGGACAACCAGGTTTTGCTATTTGTGGTTTATCTTACCAAAGAACACATTCCTATTCCTGTACTCCAAGTTTCTGGTGTTCACAACACTGCAAATATTGCCAATTGGCATGATGAACATGCAGGAGCATTCACACATCTGGACTGGCCTGCAATTCCCCAGCTTTGACTTCTTTTGGAAATCAGCGGGACCACCAGGAACAAGAAGTAAAATACCAGCAAAGACATCCAACAAATCTTGGCACAACTGCATAACTCTTTGATGCAGGAGTGTCTGAACAATGATGTCCCATAAATCCAGAATCTTGTCCATGCCAAATCAAATTACAGCTGTTTTTCATGCTTGCGGAGGTATAGTATTCAGCAGTTCGATTTAGGCAAGGGGACAGATACAGTTTTGAGCCCATATCTCAGAGCTACTAGAACGACCACATTAGGTTTGGCTTAGAATTAGGTTTAGGTTTTCAGTTTTGATTTCTCAGAAGAAACCGAACTGATTCCCTAGGAATGACTGTTTTTATTTAACACAAGTTCACCTTTTTCCTTTTAACTCTTACAGCTTCAGACAGGTGACCATACCTGTGTAGGAAGTGTCTAACTGTGTAACAGGAAGCATGACAGTTCAAGATTGGCTTTATGCGAGTTGTGGAATTCCCCATGTTCAGTCATGACTGCATTCTTTAGTATGAATAGGTGCTTTATAAAGAGCGGAGGGTTAAGGAGACCAAATGGGAAGTAAAATGAATTCTTAAGAACACTTTTTAGTTTAAGAATAATGTTAGCAAGATGCTACGCAGTTTAGAAGATCTGGTAACGGGTTGGATGTGACAGAATAGAAGTACTGGGAATATTCAGAATTAAAAAATAAAAATCTGTATTCAGTCCAAGTTATATTCTATAATAGCAGTATTGAGAATACAGTTAGTTACATGTTAAAGTCTTTTAAGATATCTTAAAAAATATAAAAAAATATTGTGTTATCAATGTAATGTGTCATTCATATGTACTGATGCTAAAGTCTAGCAGACTGATAAATCAGTGTTACTATTAATATCAGCTCTGCTAAAGTCTGAGCAGTCTGATATATAAGTGTGATGATCAGTTATTAATATCAGTCTTACTGAGCTCTGCTAAAGTCTGAGCAGACTGAGTGTGATGAATCAGTGTTACTGTGCTAAAGCCTAAGTAGACTAATAAATCAGTGTGTGATGATCAGTTATTAATATCAGTCTTACTGAGCTCTGCTAAAGTCTGAGCAGACTGATAAATCAGTGTGACGATCAGTTATTAATATCAGTGTTACTGAGCTCTGCTAAAGTCTGAGTAGACTGATAAATCAGTGTGATGATCAGTTATTAATATCAGTGTTACTGAGCTCTGCTAAAGCCTAAGTAGACTAATAAATCAGTGTGATGATCAGTTATTAATATCAGTCTTACTGAGCACCGCTAAAGTCTGAGTAGACTAATAAATCAGTGTGATGATCAGTTATTAATATCAGTGTTACTGAGCTCTGCTAAAGTCTGAGTAGACTGATAAATCAGTGTGATGATCAGTTATTAATCTCGGTGTTACTGAGCTCTGCTAAAGCCTGAGTAGACTGATCTGAGTTAAATCAGTGGTGATGATCTGAGTTATTAATGATCAGTTATTAATATCAGTGTTACTGAGCTCTGCTAAAGTCTGAGTAGACTGATAAATCAGTGTGATGATCAGTTATTAATCTCGGTGTTACTGAGCTCTGCTAAAGCCTGAGTAGACTGATAAATCAGTGTGATGATCAGTTATTAATATCAGTGTTACTGAGCTCTGCTAAAGTCTGAGCAGACTGATAAATCAGTGTGATGATCAGTTATTAATATCAGTGTTACTGAGCTCTGCTAAAGTCTGAGTAGACTGATAAATCAGTGTGATGATCAGTTATTAATCTCGGTGTTACTGAGCTCTGCTAAAGTCTGAGTAGACTGATAAATCAGTGTGATGATCAGTTATTTATCTCGGTGTTACTGAGCTCTGCTAAAGCCTGAGTAGACTGATAAATCAGTGTGATGATCAGTTATTAATATCAGTGTTACTAAGCTCTGCTAAAGCCTGAGTAGACTGATAAATCAGTGTGATGATCAGTTATTAATATCAGTGTTACTGAGCTCTGCTAAAGCCTGAGTAGACTGATAAATCAGTGTGATGATCAGGTATTAATCTCGGTGTTTTGCTGGTGAAGGTGCTGATAAATAAAAAATGAACATGGGGCCATAAGGTCATTGTGCCCAGTGTAAAAGATGCTGGTGTTCGTCAGGCTTTTGTGTAGATTTGTACTTTTTCATGTATAATACTATGTTCAGAAAACACAACGACGGGCAGAATAGTTTACATTCGTGAGAAAAAACATGACCAGTGCCTTGCTAATATTCACTCCTTTCTGTTGGGTGTTGGTCTTCAGAATTCACAACATACCATGACTTAAAAAATAAATATTATTTATTGTTTAATAATGGCTTAATTGTTTTATTACTTTTGGTTGATCTTGTGCATACATTGTGCATCACTGCGTTCCACTATTTTCCATTTGTTTTAGCTACATTAGATCTACAGTTCCAGTGGAAAACTAAAGAAGCAAACGTAATACACCTATACACATATACAAACACATCTTGGCTGATCAACTGTGTTTGAGATAACATGACTTCACCAAGCATAAAATAATAAAATGTAAAATACTTATAATACTTATTATAATAATACTTAAGGCATAGAAAATAACAGATGAAACTAATGAAAAGAACTAATGAGCTAACGAAAGCATGCATACTGTTTTATTTCCAGCGGTGACCTCACACCCTTTGATAAGAACAGTCGATTTGAATGCCTGGAGAAATATTCAAAACAGGACTTTTCAGTGACGGTGCATGTACCTGCTGACTGTGGTGGACTGTCTGAGCAGACTGGGTGCTGTTTTGTCCTAGATCAGTGCTGTGGTCAGAGCTCCATGTGTTTTGGTCCAAGCTTGGAAGAGATTGATATCCATCATCAACTGGGATAATGGTGCTTTCACAAGCAGGCAAAGGAACATCCTGTGGTTTCTTGCAGCCAATAGACTTTGCCGTGATCAGATTAACGTCATCGTGAACGCTGATAAATGCTTGGTTCACAATAGCATCAGCTTCTGGTTTGTTTCTGTGGTCCAAGAGTTCATTCAGGCTCTGATATCCATGAACCACAACAGCCTTGTTGCTGGAGGGTGTGGATTTAGGAACTGAGTTAGCATCTGCAGGCCTTGAACACCCATTACAGGGACCATAGTCAAAGTCCGTTTCTAACACTGAGTGCAATTTTTCAGGCAAAGCAGGAAATGTTTTCTCATTCTCAGTAGGCTGTGGCAGAAGGGAGGAACTTCTGGATAAGCAAGGAGATAAATTGTTCCCAGATTTCTTTTGGATTTCAGCATTATCCGTGTCTGAATGCCGAGTATCATAAATCTTGTTGGACGCTGACATAGGAGCAAAATTTGTTGAAGCAGAGGGGAAATTCCCATTCTTACATAATGAGTCAATAGGGTGGTTCAACATGGAGATGCCTACATCAAAATAGGACTTGTTGCTAAAGGAGAGCAATCCAGAGCTATTCCCTGAATCCTTTTCAGTTCCAGAAGTGGAACTGGCTGTGACAATGACTTTGGTTGATTGCAGATTTTCGAGTGCGCTGTAGGACATTGATGTCTCCAGCTTAGTCGCTGCAGCATTTACAGCAACTTCGTTTATCGAACTGTCGTGTCCAACATTGCCAGGGTCCACTTGAACATGTCCTTCTAAAGCTGAGTCAACACTGGTCCCAAGGCTCAAATGGTTGTAATGTTCACTGCTGACATCTGCTTGGGAAGATGTCCTTTTGGTGGTAGGCAAAAGGAATTTTAGTACAGAGTTCACATTTCAAGCTAAGTCATTCTCTATAAATAGACTTCAAGTGCATTAAACAAAACATTACCAAGTCTTGTTCCCAATCAGATCCAGTGAGGAATTCTCAATATGGAGGGGAGAGAACTCATTTTCAGGGGGAAGCAAGATGTGAATCTGATACACAGGAAAAAAGGCAAGACAGATTCAGATGATAAACTCGTTTTTCTGAGGAAAATAGCTTTAACATAACGCATTATGAACTATGAATATGGATGTATTTCTGTCATGAGATAAATAACTGGATATATATTTTCTTACCTGTTTTTTAAAAGTCAAAGCTATTTCCGGAGATGGAAATTTATCCCACAGTTCTCTCTTCAGCCTTTAATAAAGAAAAGAAAACAGCTGTCATTCAACTGTCATCTACAGGTCTAGTTTACTTTACCTGAATTAGTCAGCTTGGCATCAAGACACGTAAGCAAAAGAGGCATTAATATCCCCCCAAACGAAGCACCGTTTTCTAACATTAATGTGAGAGTGGTTGGGTACATACAAGTACATTAAAATAAAGGTGGTCTTACTTGATGTAACAGTAGAAGAGGATGGATATAAAGATGATTAAAATGACACATGAGATGGGAATTATTATCTTGAGAATATCCTCTACAGATGGGGCTGGTGAAACAGAGACATGTAACCCAGTTAAAAAAACTGAAACTATTTTTAACACATGGCTTAATGACACATTTACTTATGAACACTTACGTGTGCTGAACTTATATGGTTGACTGTAGTCGCTGAATCTGGAATTGTATTCTGTGGTCACTCTTGCCATCACAACATAAACAGAGTTAGACTGAAGATTTCTGCCCACAATCTCATAATCTGTTCGTCCTTTAACGCAACATGTCACCTGGGTAGACGACTAAAATAAATCACTTTCTGTGTTCATTTAAAAGGGCCTGTGAAATTATGAACACATTTCCATACTTAAACTGTTCACTTACATTGTCTTTGCTTCCGTTAATGCTGTAGGTGAGCTCCGTACTTAGACTATCACGGAACGAAGGTGATGTATAGTTGGTGTCCCAGGTAATAAGAAAGTTTCCATTTTCTGTCAGATTGACCGATACGATGATTGGCCGTTTGGGTTTGACTGCATTGGGGAAGTACAATGTCAGTCATGTACTTGAGTGACATGTCAGCTTATGTGAGTTTTGAGGAGAATGAGGCAACTAACGGCTTGTGCAATGACCATAAAAGCAGATGTGGTCTCAAACATAACCTAGCATTGACCCAGCACTCAGTTTGTGCTAAGCTGAACAACAAGCAACCAGCGAGATGCAACAATATCACAAAATACCATAAAAAACATATGGCCTCCAGGCCTACCTTCCCCAAGCCACCAAATCTAAACATGACACAAGATGTTTTTGAGTACAAAGTATACAGTAGATTTCCTTTGCTCTTCTGGAAGAAAATCACACTCCACAAACTTCAGCACTTGTATGACATCATTCCAAGGACTGAATCTACTGTAGAGGCCTCCTTTTTAGGTGTTCTTCAGAATTATATCATAAGATGTTTCTGTTATAGTCTCCACTTTCACACAATGATAAAGACTATAAAGATAATTATTAATACAAGAAGCCTGACTGCAAAAACACATTTATACTAGATAGAAATCTAATATATAATACATTATATTTAATATATATATTGATAATAACTATATATAATGTATTATATAAACAGAACAGCACATAACACTTCACCAGAGCAGCGGAGACCCAGACTCATCTTGTTACTTCTGTGAAATAATGAATAAAGTAAAGAATACGTGTCATTGAATTCGTGTTTTAAGGTGATAACACTGTAACAGGCTTTTATAAGCTCTGATGAAACTGTTTGTCTACAAATTGAGCAGACCTGTCATTATTATTATTATTATTATTATTATTATTATTATTATTTTTTATTATCATCATCATCATTGGATAATATCACCTTAAATCTTTCCTAATGTTTTATTTAAATTGTATAAAGTAAAAAATATCCATTTATAACAAAATCCACAGCTGGAGAGCAAACTACTAACGTACCTGTCTCAAAAACCTATTTAAGTACTCAGTAACAGGAGTGGAACGTCTTAGCACATTTAGCTTCTATCAGCATGAAGTTATTTAGGCGCCATTTTTCTCAGTTTGGTGTCTCTTTAAAGAATAATAAATCTTAAAAGTAAAAGGTGTAACCTATCACAAAGCGTTACAAAGTTTCAGCATAAAATAATGAACACAATTAGTAAGTATATATTGTCTAAAATGACTAAGATTAATATAATTTGTAAATACTTAAGAAAGATCTGTGGTGGGAATGTGTAACTGAGTAAAAATGTTGAAATGCATCACAAGCAAGAAATGTATGAATGTAAACTCTTCATGAATAGTTGCACCCAGAAGAAAGTTTAGGACTGCTATTGCTAATGCTATTGCGAAGGAAGATAAAGGTGACCAGGAACAATAAATAATGATAAATTTAGACAGATATGGGCAATATTTACAGATGTCTCTCGGTATGGTATCAGACCACCATGTTTGACACCAGGCCTTCTGGACATGTAGCATGACAACAAACCTTTTGTTTCTGTGCTAACCACAGTACCAGGGCAAATGTGGGACTTGTTGCCGTTCTGAGTTACTCCATGATAGTCTGGCACAACACCATTAAAATCTTTGGTGATGTTGACGTGGTGTTAAGGGCAGTCATCATAATGGTCAGTGTGCATGTACTCCTGTGTTTGCGCAGCCATCTGCCAATGTGCTGGCACTAACAAGATTAATGGAAGGCATCACTGCTCACTGAATGTCGGCATTCGTGGCTGTTGGGTCACGCCAGACAATCTGCCGGTTTCCCCTCTTTAGGTCTCCCAGATTCTTCATGATGCTGTGACGTGCCTTGTCCTATCCACTGCCACCAACAGCGTGCCATGGTAATATCCGCAGGCATGGCACGCAATACATTAATAAGACCATCCCACTTCTCAAAGTCCTACAATGCAACCTCTCTTCCAGCTGCTCTAATTACTTTCAAACTGTTCTCTGTGGCATGCTTTGCTTGCAAAGGAAGGTAGCAGCACAACAGTTGGAATGGAAAGCACACACAACAGACCACAACAGATCTTACATAGTCAGTCAGCTATAACGACAGGACCCGTCTCTGGTTTCAACACAAGCATATTTCACAATGTCAAACCTACCCACTAAGTTTCATTCCTGTTGGTTGATTTCTTCTGGGTGAAGCTATTTTTTTGTTGATGAGTGCATGATGTGTGAGATGACTTACTGCTTTCACCAGTATTAATGTTCTTAGTGGACAAAAGTTCTCCAGTTTTCTGCAGATTAGCTCTGAAGTTCTCATTTAGGGTAAAGCCCGGCACTTGGAATGTGCATTGACAATTATTGCGAGGGCCATTTTCAAACCTGCATTCAAAAAATCTGCAAAGTAAGAAAGGACAGTGTTACACAAGGCACAAATTAATTTGAAGGAAATGCTAACTTCTTACTGACATAAGGAACTTACTTGTTGTGTGGCCTGCGAGTTATGTTGAGTTTGTATTCGCTGCAATGGGCTTTATCTGAATTCATGTAGCACTTCATCTCTGTATCATAATCATTGAAGCATTCCAGATCACTCTCTGTGGGCTCTGAAAAAGCTGGTAATATCGGGTATATAACTGCTAATGGGATCATTATGTGGTGTCATGTTATTGATCTTTTGCACTGAGATGGTCCTCAAGCAAACAAATTTCAAAAAGGTGTCCGCACAGAAAGATTCATTCTGTCTAATTAGTTGTGTATGCTAATAGAAATGAATAGAAATTAGCCATAATAACAGCAGAGAACTTACCATAAGATCCTGGGATGGCAATATTAATGAAGAGTCCTTGCAAAATAAGAATGATGGTGTTCATTGCAATCAGTAAGCTGAATTTTCCTATAAATGACAAAAACGTCTTAGAAATGTCTTTGATAACCAGATAGCAAACTCATACATTCAATTTGTAGCACATATGAAACCCTTATGAAGAGAACCGCTGCCAAATATTTTTTTTTAAATCTATTTCCTGTTGACAGTAGGTCTCTGTCTCCGTTGGCCAGCACTGAGAGAAAAAAAACACTCACCCATGTAGATAACAGCAGACCGGAGAAACTAAACAAGCCCCATTTACTGTTTTACCAGATCTATATGAGTAGGAAACAAGGAATAAGCATGTCCGATTGCCCCTCTCATCTGAGGAGCTGAAATGTGTAATGTGCGTGTGCTTTACTGTAACATTCTTGCTGTGCAGTTCCATAGAACTTTAGCCATCGCCCAGAGAGCCCAAAACTCCGCCTCCTCCCGACCTAGCCCCCCTTTCCCGTAAACACTACAGGAATGATAGTGGCACACTGCTCAGATATTGGCTCACAGTGAGAAAAGAAAACTGAAAGCTCTAATTAATGATTGTCCATTATCTCCATTAAAACAAGCCTTTGTTTCTACTACCTGTAACTGTAATTCTCCCTCTCATATTCAACAGTTAGAACAAAAGTAAAAGTAAACATGACAAAAAACGAAAAACACATGTCTTGTTCTTCTGTGTTGTTTTTAATTATTATGTAGAGTGGTGTAATATGTGGAGTATTTGGGCTGAATTTACAGGAGAACTATAAAAGTTTATGTTCTACTGGTTAGATAACTGTTCCCTGGTCACATATCGACAATGGGGTATTGATTTCCTTATAAGAAGGACCTAAAAGGCGGGTTAGTGTAATCCATACTGCATTTGGGTGTAGTTAAACCATCTAAACTACAACAGAAAAACACATGCAATTAAGCCTGAATTTGGGCTATGTGCCTTTATTTTTCTATCAGCCTCTATCAGCCTCAGGTCTAACAGGAAATGGGAACCATTTAAGTTGTGCAACCATTCCGTATTTTCTTTTTGGTTGAGAATTTTTTCTCCACCAACTAGTCCCACGGATTTTGAGATATCAAGTCTGAAAGGTCCTTCATGCTTGGGAATGATGTGCATGTATACAGCTTTTTTTATCCGATTTATGTTGTTTGGAAAATGCCCTCGTCTGTTTGTCTATTTTTTTCCATCCCTCATTTCTCTCGTACAGCACCACTAGAACCTGAGGGGAGATGGTTGGCTGGTTCCATATGTGCATGTGTAATGAGGAAGATCGACAAACTTTACATAGTTCGGGTCTGATACAGTTAGAGCAGGAACAGAGAGAGTGCTGTGGCTACAGCATAATTGCACTTGGCTAATCAAATACGTGCTAGCACTGACCAGCAGATGAGTTTAAATCTGCGGCTGCTTTATTACATCAGGCTGTTTTGCAATATTTACTTTGGTTAGAAGCCATATTACCTGCTAATTGACGCAAACGGATGGGAGAACGCAGATATGTGAAAGGGCTCCTTAAGCAGTTTTAATATTATTTTTGTGCTATGGATTTTTTTTAGGCAGGCAGGTATAACCCTTCCCTTAACACTATAGCATTATAGAAGCTAAAGCTCATTAGCGTCAGCTAAGTCATCCTGATTTACTAACTTCAGCAATAAGTTAAGCAGTATTTTGAGCAGCCAAGCCTAACAAGCCTAAACAACTCTAGATCATGCAAAGTAAACATGTGGTGCCTCCAGATATGCCTCCTTTCTGTGAACAGTAATAGCAATGAGTGAAAACCAGTTTTGTAGCATTTTTTTAAAACCACTTGTTCACACTGGAATAGAGATGCTGGTTGTCTAATTTCACTACCAGCAGATGTTTTTGTCAGCCCCTATGTGTGAAAGGCGCTTCCCAGACATCCTGTCATGCTTTCCTGGTATTGCTTCTTCTGTAGGGAGGGCAGAAATATAATGTACCTCATTCCTGTTACACATGCCCGGTCTTTGACTAAACATATTTTTGACTAAACAGTTTGTTTTAGACCTGTTGGGGTATCCACGCACACCCACATGTGTTGTAATGCTACAAGTAACTATAAAATATATGATGTCATTTATGGCTTCCATGCTCCTCAGTAGGGTTGAACAGTCATGTGGACTGTATAACTGTTGAATAGTCTGTCGGTTATTAAAACGAATCATCGATTATTTAAATTAATCCTAGGCCTCGTCACAGATGGAGACTTCCTACAGAGACGAGGTAAACGCCCTGTCAGAGTGGTGCTACCACAACAATCTCTGTCTCAACATCTGCAAAACTAGGGAGATGATCGTGGACTACAGGAAGCTGCAGAGGGGTGGTCACCCTCCCCTATACATCAATAAAGCTAAAGCGGAGAGAGTAAGCAGTGTTAGGTTCCTCTGTGTACACCTCACGGATGACCTTACCTGGCCACTCGACACCAACAAAGTAGTGAGATCTGCCCGTCAGCAGATTTATTCCAAAATTTACTGGTTCCATGACATTTCCTAAATTTCCAAAAAAATAAATGCTGTAAAGAAAAAAATCTTATCTAAATTTAAACCCAAGGATATGCAAAGTAGAAGCAATATGACTATAAATACATGTAACAAAACTGCTGTGAGTGTACACAAGCATGGAGTTCATGAAAAAAACTTTTTGCAAACGTTCTCCTAATTCGAACATGTCTGTAACCTTAACATTAAGACATGGATGTAATGTTTAAAACTATAAACATTCTTTGAAATGTTAACAGGTTCAGTTACTTGTTTCCCAATTCTAACTCTATTCACGAGTCAAGAGAAGATGCATTAGAAACAGAAAGTGTTACGGCTCATAACAGGAAGTAGGACGGGTTTTAACATTAGCATAAGCTAACTAGCTAGACTGCACAACTACCTTACCGAGATGAAACTTCTTCATCCTTCTTCATTCAGATGCTTCAACATGGAGGACGTGCTTCCATGCCAACTAAGGTTGGTTTTATAAACAATACAACTGGCAACCGTTTCTAGTTAGCACGAGAAACACACATAATGAGGTCACCAGCTATTCATCTATTCAATCCCAGTTAATCTGGTCGTTGATTTTAGTCACTTAGGCACTGCAACTCTGCTCCTCAGCAGGTGAAGGCCCTATGCCTTTTGTGCATACAGGACGAACCGGCACTGGCTGAGGTGCTTTTGTAATGAATAAATAAATGAGTCCTCATTACTGATGGAGTACATACACAATGCTTGTGTCTCAGACATGAATTTACAACTTTAATTGATTAATTTTTTGAGCAGAATCTCCTAATTGATGAATAAACATCCTCTTGTCCACAGCACTAACACCATTAAACCGATAACGATCACAGCATGCCTTGTTCCACAAACACTTACCCATAATGCTTGGCAGCATTGTAGGAAGATAAATGCACAAGTCACTGCGGCAGTGACAGCTGATACTCTGATTGCTGGACAGCTGCTGTGCATGATACTCTAGCACCAGCATCACTCCCGTCCATAAAAACTAACCAGTGTGGGATTTTGTAAATGGCAGCAGACAAATTTCAGTGTCTCATACGGGTGTGGGTGGTTAAACAATGCATAGGTGTGAGACAAAATATACATGCTAAAAAACTAAATTATACATACAATAACTAAATTAATACATGGTCTATATAAAATAATAAAAGTCATGCAAATATTAGCATTCATAGTCAACATATGGAGAAAACAGCTAGGAAAATAAATAGCACAGTAATAAAGCCATTTATTATAAGTGAACAACATATGAATTCAATTATTGGGCTGCAGAAATGATAGATCCTTTATATGGTCTGTCTGCCTCAGCTGTTAAAAGAGCTCTAAAGAAGGACAAATCCACTGTGATTAAGCCAAATCAAAGGCAAGTCTGCCAAATAATGAATGCAATGTACTCTAATACTTGACTGCGTGGGAGCAGGCCGAAACAATCTGCGTTGCAGGACAGATTTTTGGTCGAGCAGAATGAGTCTTAGCAAGAGTAACATGAAAAAGATGGTTCTTTAGTAAAAATGATGGTTTTGTATAGAACCATTTATCCTGAAAGAAACATGTACAATGTTAAAAATGACTTTGTGTGGTGAAGTGGTTCTTCAGATTAATATGGTTCTATTCAAAATGGCGCAATGCAAACTGAACCTTGTTCAAAATGGAAGAACCGTTTATTCACGCAAAGAAACTTCACAGCATGCCAATTCTTTTTTTTTGGCAGCTGACTTTGTGAACGCTATCATACACTCATTATTTATTATTATCATACATTCAACAGTATTGTACAAAAAGTGGGCTGTAAAATGTGGACTGTTTTGCAAGAGCTGTCAGCCATATTAAGCTAGCTAGCTGGTGGTCCACTATAGCTAGCATTACAGCCCACTTATTTTCCTTAACATTTCCAACTTTAAGTGGTTTAGCCTATACGTTTTTTTTCTTCCACTTACCCTACTACTGCAAAACAGTGTGATTAACAAGGCAAGCACTTCCTGTGTGTTAGACCTACCTTTTCCGGCAGAATTTGCAGTTTGTA
This sequence comes from Prochilodus magdalenae, assembly GCA_024036415.1. Taxonomy (NCBI): domain Eukaryota; kingdom Metazoa; phylum Chordata; class Actinopteri; order Characiformes; family Prochilodontidae; genus Prochilodus; species Prochilodus magdalenae. Next base: position 190,079 of record JAMWET010003139.1, read on the forward strand.
AAAGTGTTTCGGTACTGGTAAAAGTGTTTCATGTCTTGTAAAATTGTTTTTGCTTTTTTAATTTTGTTTTCTTAAATGTATTTTTATGTTTGTGATTTTGTTTTCTAAAATGTTAATTTTTTTTTGTACTTCTCGATTGCTGTGCATTTGGCCTCGCATGTGATGTCAATATCATACCTGTACCTGACTGACACAATGGCCATTACTGGGTAACTATTCTTTAGATGACAAGTTTATATACTGTATATAATGACTTAGTCATAATTTTTGAGATCCAAGGTTTTATTTTGGTTTGACGATCAATAAATAAGATAGATAGATAGATAGATATATAGATAGACAGACCTCACTTCGCACTATGAAGATGGCAAAGGTATGTTGGAACCTGTCAGCTTGTAATTGTGCAATCAAGACATGCAGCTGCGGCTTCCATGGAAAGAATTTGCTTCTCATATCCTGCTCTGTGTTTACAGCAAAGGGCTATCAAGGTTAAATGATCTATCTGTTCTTAGCCAGCTCTGTGATGCTTTGCCCTATTTAGTCATGTGGTTGTTCAGCCATGTGGTTAGGCTTGGCCTGCACTTAGGGTTTCTTTTTCATAAGAGTAATATATTAGCAAGCTAGAACAAGTTCTCCTGATGGTCCTGGTATTGTGTCAGAGTTTCTGACTTTGCTTTGCTATCTTACACAAAGTATCACCAGGAACCTTAAAAAAAAGGTTTTAAAGTGAGCTGTTTTTCAATTAAAGGTTATACATGTAGGTTAACATGCACAAACTACAGTACAAGAGCATGTTATAGTATACAGTATCAGTTATGCCATATAAAATAGCAGCTTCTTTAAGAAATTGCTACTTCTTTACTGATGAAGTGAAAGAAAACATCAAAGAGGCACATTTCACTGCTGATTTTTTAACAGATATGCAGGTGTTTAGACAAGAAACATGTGACTCAAGTAATAAAAGCTTAGTCTTTTGTGAGGAACTGAGTGTGAACTGCAAGCCATGTGTAAAATGTAAGGTTAGAAAAACTCTTTGCTTTCCGATGTATATAGTTTCATGCACGGCATTATTTTTTATTTAGCAGTTCATAACATGTACAGAAATGAGACTTGTGTACATTTAACAGACTGTGACAACAATGACTGTATACAACAATCACCAGCTCTGCCATATACGGTGTCATTTTACACAAGCGTGTTGATTATGCTGGTACTGGCTGTAAGTAAACATTACAGTAAAATAGTCTCTTATTTTTGCTTATATTTTGTCCCCTTTAAGAATTATATATTTGATAAACATAAAGCTCAAATACAATAGAAGTAATTGTGCATATCTATTAAAAGAGGTGCAAAGGCGTTTATAAGCAAGAATGTACATAGGATTACTCTCTGCATAGGAGGCCTTTTAAGTACGGTAAGTCGTATGAAACAAGATGGGCACTCCTGGTGAAATGACAAGCTTACTCCATGAACAGTTACTGTTGTTTGCTGAATGCAAAAGCCATGCATAAGGTGTGGTCTGTACAAATGTTAGGAGACATTTTTTGAGTTTTTTTTAACATAAAAACATAAAATTGTGCACTAAAATTGGAAGGAAAGTGCCATATGCCATATGTGCCATACTGTTCCCTGTGTACAATTAATTTTCATTAAGAAAAGCAACTTTGCATTTTATCACTGTCCAAACAAAAACAAGTATCTCCAAAATGACAACTTTATATGAGAGATCAAAAACCTCACTTAATTCTAATGTAAGTCAAGGGAACCAGACTTTTTTCCTCCAAGCAGTTTTGAGCCATTTCTGTTGGTCCATTCATCATGAAATTTACACACAGTGTCAAAAGCAGCTGCTATGTTCAAATGATGCAACTGACAAAAAAATGAGATACATGTTTTTTTTGGGGGATAGCAACAAAATAAATACGACCGCAGTGCTTAACAGAATGACCATAAGTATTCTTTTTGGTGTTATATTTATCTTCTAAACATTGTATATACAATTTAATACACTATTTACAATATAATGAAACAGTTTTTGAGCTGCAACGTCATACTTTCTGATAAGCACAGTCAATTTGAATGCCTGGAGAAATATTCAAAACAGGACCACATGACGGTGCATGTACTTGTTGACTAATGCAGCTCATGTTGTGGTGGGCTGTCTGAGCCAAAGTCTTACTGCTGTTCTGTTCTTCTTCAGTGCTGTGGTCAGAGCTCCATGGGTTTTGGTCCAAGCTTGGGAAGGACTGATAACCATCATCAACTGGGATAATGATGTTGTCGCAGGCAGGCAAAGGAAGGCTTTGTGGATTCTTTGCCATGATCAGATTAATATCATTGTGATAGCTGATAAATACTTGGTTATTTGGCCTGGTCTGTCCATGGTCCAGGATCTCTTTTACGCTCTGATATCCAGGAACCACAACAGTCTCAGGGCTGAAGGGTGTTAACTGAGTTGAGTCTCCAGACACTGAACAGCCGTTACAAGGGCCATACTCAAAGTCTGTTGGGATCACTGGATCCAGGTTTGGCAAAGCAGAGAATGAATTCTCATTCTCATTAGAGGGATAAGCTGTGTGTGTAATAGACTTGTAAAGAAAGGAAGACCCACTGGAGTCTGATCCCAAATAGCACCTGTTGCTGAAGGATGAGCAGGAGCTATTCTCACATTCCCTTTGGGTATCTCTGCTGGATCTGTTTGATTGCACTCGGTCTGGAGATTTATATTCCTCAAGCAGTTCGCATGGAGCTTTATTTCCAGTGACGTTCTCTTCCACATCCCCAGAGACAGTTTGGGCATAAATCACCTGAGAGGAATCGCCACTTTTTCCAAGACTCTGGAGACTGTCTTCACAACTGACGCCTACTTGAGTAGTTGATGTCCTGTTTAGAGAAGAGTAAGCTTTTAGAGCACTGCCAAGCACAATACATTTTGAGAGCCAAGTCAAAACATTTTACTAACAATGGCACCAATCCCATACCAGGTAAAAAAGGAGTCTAGTGCAATCCTGTAGCATATCTAGTCTGAAATTGCGCAGCCTTATTATGTGTGATAACAAGTAGTAGTTTGAGCATGGTAGGCTTTTTACACTTAAACTTAAAATTGGAATTTAAACTTAATTATACTTCACTTAAAAAACATGCATATTACTGCTTTGCTGTTACTCAACAGGTTTAAATTTAAATAACTTTATATTTGAGTTGTTGCATGTTCTATTGTTCAGTTATTCAACTTTCTACAACAACAAAGAACTCAGTGTTAACTCAGGCAGCCCAATAAATGTAAACATTTTGTGCTGGCAGTACATTATTAAACCAGTACTTAGGCTGAAAAAATATAATATAAAATAATAGTTTTCTTATTTCAAAATCACAATATGACAACACAGAACTTGGGAGTAGACCAACAAATCTGCTAAGAACACTTACTTATCTGAATGAATATTAAATAGATATAAAAGTAACATAATTCAAGGCATAATTCAGAAAACTAGTAAGTGTTACTAGATTTACATATGTGACATTTAACAGATGTGTTAGTGTAATTATGATGTTTTACATTTTATATCTTAAGTGAAGTGTTTCAATTGAAAATCATTTATTTTAAAGCACAATAGTTTTAAGGAAAAATGATTGCCGATATTCAAGTCTTTGGTCCTGTAAAAGAAAAAGTAGAATTGTGCCCCTTCCAACTTTGTAATTGGGTTTAAAACATTTTCAGTGTGTGAAATAAAAAGTCTCACCACGTCTTATCCTTGGTGGAGTTCAGTTTTGAAGCATCAAGATAGACAGGGGAGAAGTTGTTGCCAGTTGATGGCAAAAATGGGATCTGAAAACCAAAAAGGCAAGACAGAATGAAATCTTTCAAAGAAAAATGTAATTCAGTGTTTGTTTCCCTCAATAGGTCATTATTAGAGTTTCAGGATAACAGGTCAACTTAGATAGGCAAGAATACTGCACAACAGGAAACATTAGATCCTGTGCTTTTGTACTGGCTGTGAGTAAAACTGTATTGTTGCATTTTTAACAATTAACAATAGAACCATAATTGCTCACAAAAGAAAAGATACGATTGAACGTCAGAGCACTTAGCTTGACCATTGTGCTGTAAAAACTCTACTTGTACTTTCAGTACTTATTTAAGGATGTAAAAGGAATTAATGTAACCAAACTTTCTGTGAAGTTTCTGTCAACTGTAAACCTATAAAGTTATAGGTTTTAGAACTCAATGTTCCATTATATATGTTTTTAAAAACTAGTACATTTTAAAATTACTTATTTAATTTTTAATATAAAACAACTGAAAACTAATTTAAAAAAACGACAAGTTAGAGTTAGAACTATCCATAGAAAGATAAGACAGAGAAGGATAGAAACACATCTTGTTTACCGTTTTTTCAAAGTTAGAAACTATTTTCGGAGTAGGAATCTTGTCCCACCACTGTTTTTTGGTTCTGTAGTAGAAAGGTAAAAAGGACATTAGTCTGATACAAGATACATTGGTCCACCCATTTTTCACAAAATGTTTACACATCATATATCAGGTCTAATGAGCTTTAATTAGTACACTGACACATTATATTATATACTATATCTATTTCAGAGAAGGTATGAAAGGTGGTCTTACTTGATGTAACAGTAGAAGAGGATGGATATAAAGATGATTAAAATGACACATAAGATGGGAATTATTATCTTGAGAATATCCTCTACAGATGTGGCTGGTGAAACAGAGACATGTAACCCAGTTAAAAAACTGAAACTATTTTTAACACATGCCCTAATGACACATTTACTTATGAACACTTACGTGTGATGAACTTATATGGTTGACTGTAGTCGCTGAATCTGGAATTGTTGTTGTATTCTGTGGTCACTCTTGCCATCACAACATAAACAGAGTTAGACTGAAGACTTCTGCCCACAATCTCATAATTAGTCCGTCCTTTTTCCAAGGGTATCACCTGTGTAGACGACTGACATAAACCACTTTCTGTGTTAATTTAAAAGATACCCGTGAAGTTAAGTAAAGGTGTATCATTCTTAAAATATTCACTTACATTGTCTTTGCTTCCGTTAATGCTGTAGGTGAGTTGTATACTCAGACTTTCTGAAAATGCTTTTTGAAGAGGTGATGTATAGTTGGTGTCCCAGGTAATAAGAAAGTTCCCATTTTTTGTCAGATTGACTGATAGGATGGTTGGCCTTTTGGGTTTGACTGCATTGAAGAAATACATAGTCAGTTATGTACTTGCATTATACATGGTTATTACTATGTATGTAATGTAAAAGTACAGAGGATGAACAAAAATGGCACATAAAAAAAAAAGGGGACAATGACACGGTACACAATCTTAACTATAAAAAGGGCTTTTTTTAAAACATTCCAAAGGAGGAACAGCCATTTTATATGGACCCTAATGTGCATACACCATTCCTTCATGATGTCAACCCACTGTTAACATCATATATAATGGAAAACAGTTTGAAGACACAAAACATAAATATAGTTAATTTATTTTAGAACAACGGATACTAAAATCATCAATAACAATAACAAACTAGCTATATGAAACAGCCAACTATATAAAATTCACAATATCGATTGTTCAACAGAATGCACATTTTTCTATTTTCTCTTTGTAAAATCCTTGATATTCGATGACTGAACTACAAAGTTATTAGGGATGCACCAATATGTGAATTATGGGGGTATATCTGTCCATACCATTACATAAAGATCGCTAAAATATACATATTTCATCTAAATCTACCTGTTCTGGTTACTGTAATGTTACAAATGTAAAACAAATAAAATGCAGATATTTTAGCACAGCAGCCTGGCATGTCCTAAACATTCTGCTCTGCAGCTGTAAAAAAATGTCATAACATTTTAGCTTAAAATATCATTCCAACTTCAATATATTCTTGTTTTAAAGATATCTGTCAACTGATGTACTTTTGACAATATCGTGCAGGAAATTTTTTGATTTTCTAGAAATGACATAACTGCTGGCAAATGTGTAATGTGTTATTTCAATCAGTGCTATTAGTCTGATACAATAGGGACATGACCACTGAAAAGCCAAGAAGCCAATGGACAATGCATTACAAGCAAGTCATGTGCGCAATAAAAGAGAGAGATGATTAAAATGAAACCATTTACGAGCCACTTACTGTTTTTCTCAGTATTGATCGCCTTAGACATCAACTTCTCGTCTGCTCTTAACAGGGAAGCCTGAAAAGTCTCTCCAATAACAAAGCCTGGTATTTGGAGTATGCATTTGCATGCATTGTGAAAGGCATGCTCAAAACTGCATGTATACACGCTGCTAAAAAGGAAAGGACAATGTAACACATAGAACAAAATATTTTAACGAAAAATTACAAGATTTCATATAGTTTGCCTACAAACTGATTCATTACTGATACTCACTCGTCATAGATTGTCTTCAGGGTTACGTTAAGTTTGTACTCTAGGCAGTTGAGTTTTTCTGCACTTAAAATGCAAACCATCTCCGTTTCATAGTCGTTGAGACATTCCAGACCAAGTGAAGGTTCTGAAACTTGGTAATATATATATATTTTAATTTTAAAGTAGTTAAGTAGTTCAAAAATGCATATTACTAGTACTTACATATTAGCTTTACTGTAGATGCATGGTAGTGTTTATAATGCTCATAATAATAACAATAAAAATAATAATAACAACAATAACAACAACAACAACAACAATAATAATAATATACTGTGTGTGTGATATACAACTGCATGTGGAGGTTGAACACCCCGGTTACATGGCACGTAATGTTGTTTTTCGTATAACACTAGTAATAGGCATTTCAGCTCTTTTTGGAGAGTCAGGCCAATTGGTTCAGCTCACAAAGGAGGCTGTTAATGGTATTGTAGCACTTCTCTGCTCAAAATTAGGTAGGTCAGCATTATTATCTATCATCTAACTGTCAATAAATCCTTAACCTACCATATAATTAGCTAATTAAACAAAACTGCATATGTTTATTTTTTAAGAAAACACATGCATTTAAAAACTTGTAAAAGTTGTATTGAACAGATTCCAAGAACTCAGCAGAGAGCCTAAAGGTAGGCAAGTCAAGCAACCAGCCAGGAACAAACAGAGGCAGGTCAAAACAAGTGTTTTCCTAGTAAGGCGAACTTGGAAACTTTGAACTGCTCTAAAATATCAGCTTGACCAAATTCAGTACCAAAATAAATACATCAGCCAATCTAGGGTTAGCTAGATAAGCGGGGGAGTTAATGAAGGGACAGAGTCGTCATCGTCTGGCAGGGGGGACAAAAGTAGGGAACTGTGGTGTATTTACAGTGCCATAAAATCGACATTAGTTTTGTCTTAATTTCATCAAAACAACTTCATGCGACATGTTTCCCTACATGTTCAAACACAGCAAATTAACAGTAGCGCATAAATATGTACAGAAGTGTGTTCTCTGTAGAGGATGTGTAATCATTTACACTCATTTCAAATCCACAAAACATCATCTGACCAGGGGAGCACAAACTTTTGCATTAAATAATGAAGTGTATGAAAATACGTGCGTGTATGCCAAAACACCACAAGTTAAGGAGCGGTTCCGTAAATGACACACCGAACAGTGGGGCAGTATATGTGTATATAAATGATATAAATGAACTGTAGGAGACCTACTGTTGGACTCTGCGAATCCAGCACTGATCAGTAACGGGCCCAGCAAGAGCAGAATCATGGTATTCCCCGATACCGAGTCCTGTCCCTGGTGAGCACCGTAAGTGAAAGTAGAAGGAGGAGAGTGTGGAAAAAAGAAAAACAGGAAAAGTGAACTTTCTGGGGTTTATCTAACGTAGACCAGTGAAAATTGGCGTTGCATATAATCGATGTTCTGAAAAGTACTTAAACCCCAGGGATAAACAAGACACTTGTTTCCTTACTAGTTGAGTAGTTGTTCAGAGTGTATAAACTTAAACTTACCTCCGCAGTTGGAATAAAGTCGAAGTAAGGTCGGGTTTATCCTGATATGGGTCGCAAAAATGTTAATATCTACACACACCGTAAAGTGGTGTATATTTTTTCAGTTTAAAGACAGTTTCCGTTTAAAGAACGTGAAGAGTTGAGAAGCACAACGCCATCTCCTACTTCCCTCTTCGGAGTTAGGGATTTGATGATGTGGGTGGGGTTTCTGGTTTTACTGGAATCATTACGCTCTTCCGAGGAAACTCACACCCGCGGATCTGTACTGTTTCTCCCTCCGCTCGTCCAAACCGTTGCTTTAAAATAGGACGCGAGCAGACTTTTTGCTTTATACTTTTTAACTGGTGGTCTTTCTGGGCTTGAAGGCTTTATCTGTAGGTGAGTTGTGGAGCTGTCCAACTTTTCCAGTCTGCTGTTTTGTTGACCCGGTGTCTTTTCTATAGATAATAGAGAAATGTAAAAATAGAGAACAGTCTAGGTTTTTCTCCACCTGTTTCTTCACTTCTCCCTGCCTCTCCTGTAGTGTCTGAAGTGAAGTGGGAAATCGGAGTGGTGGCTGCTCCAATTACTGACATCTGCTGGGTGAAACTAAACAGTTACATGGAGTGCCTAGACACCCCTATGTTACGTTTTCCCACAGAAGGAATGGCCATTTGAGGCGATTCTCGCGTTGAGTTAACCATTAGCAATCTCCAGTCATGAACCCTGAATCACTGAACCCGTATTAACATTAATCATTCTAATCGGTCCAAGATAGCTGGGAAAGCTGTTGTCTTTGGCTTATTGGTCCAAACTGTCCCCTCAAAAAATAGACAAAACATTTTTCATCATGTCAGTGTAGTGAAATATGCACGTTTGTGGGTTAAATGTATGTAATACAGTAGTTTAATTATATACGCCCACCAGCCAATACACCTATTTATTTCTGCACTCAGCTCCATTTACCATATAGGAGCGCTTCATAGTTCTATATTTTATATAATTTGTTGGCCCACTTTCTTTAATGTTCAGGACCCTCACAGGACCACAGCACAGCTGGTATTATGTGGGTGATATTCTCAGCACTGCACTGACACTGACATGGTGGTGCGTTAGTGTGTGTTGTGCTGGTTATAGTGGACCAGACACAGAAGTGCTGCTGGAGCTTTTATCTACTACATCCTATGATGTCCTGTGATTAAGATAAGATAATTCTTTATTAATCCCACAGTGAGGAAATTTACAATGATTACTAGCACAAGCTGCTAATATATAAGCTTAATAAATATGTTCACTGATTAAGCATCATTTTCATGATGTTTGTATGTAGGTTGCCTTCTCATAAGGTAGTATCAGAATTTAATTCAAGTTTACCACTGGTTAAAAGGCACTTTTCACATCCACTGTGCACTTTAGGCTAAAAAAAAGAAAAGAAAAGAAATTCGGTACTAGCTTTGTACGGGCCTGGTCCAGATTTAAACCCTATAGAGAATATTCTATCTCACATTAAACACAAACCTGTTTCTCAACTGTTTGTAGCCATCAGTGCTACGAACAGAAAGAACCAGTACCTAAACGCTATAAAAAGTCAGAACCCTCGGACCACCCAGATAACTCCTATGCCACGATCTATCTAGTTTTAATCTATTTATTCCTTAAAGTGATTTGAAAGGCAAAGATTTATTTTATTTTGGAAAATAAACTAAGACAAATATTACAAATGCCCAAGAGGGGGAAAAAGAACGAGGCCTATTAATTAATGATTATAATATAATGATTAATGAAATTACATGATTCAGTTGAAAATGTTGCACATAACACTAAAAATTTTGCAACATACTAAAAATACTTACTAAACTAATTTATTAAGGATAACAAACCTAAGAAAGAAGGAAGAATAAGTATATAAAACTGTAAGTGGAAAACAGTCGATAAAAAGTTGCATTTTGTCTAAGACATTGGTGGTGCGCTCGGAAAAATGCTGAGCCAAACACTAGTGGACTGCCAGCTTTGCCATTAGTGTGCCAACTGTGGTCCGCCATCCTCTTGCTATCAAAAATGTTAAACTTTCCTGTAATGTCCTTGAACTTGAAAGCTTTATCCAGGTGCATGATAACTGAGATATGTTTTCCACAAACAATATCACGTACAGCACAAAGTCAAACCTCAATTTGTTGGACTGTTCAGTGTGTTTATCAAACTGTTAACATTTTACATTGGAAAAATGATGTGGCCATATGGGTTGTGCTACTAATACACGCAAACACCAAGTATGTTGGATGATAAAACGAATACTGATTAACTCAAAAAAATACAAAGAACGCATTGACACACACACAGGTTTAAAACAATGCCTAAAACTGATGCAAACAGATACTAATGACATTTGCCACTTTACCGGCATGGGTCAGTGCAGCAACAAAGAAGGGCCAGTACCAACTGTGGCAAAACTGCAGATGAGGGAAATGTAAGTTATTAAAAAAATAATTAGACTCATGGCGGTTTAGCCATTTAGCACTATCTAACACTAACAGCTGAGGAAATAATTTATACATGCAATGTTAAAGAATGTAAGAATAACATTGTCTTCGGGTTTAATGTCTGTAAGGTGAACTTTCTGGTGAGAGTAGTGCGATGCCCTCACCCTTGGCCAAGCCACATGCATGAATGAGTGTGGTGGAGTCAGCAGTCGCCCATTATGATTTAAGGAACAGACACTCAAACTGACTGATTTGAACAGGGGCTGTTTAGACAGGCTGAGAAAGGTGCTGTTGTGCATCGTCCGTGTAGCATTTCGATCAAAAACTAGTTTGACAGGCATTTCATTTAGACCCCTTGGAACAGTGTTCTGAAAAAGTTCTGGAAAAGGGTTGTAATATGTCACATTTAAAGGCAGCCTGAAACCAGAACTATAGTTAATATTAGGCATGATTTATCATATCATCTCATTTAAAGGATTGTTGTATAGTGGTTTTTGATTAAAGCGTAGTGACCTTTGTCCACCTCTTACACATCTGATGCATATATAAACCTTCGCCTCCCATCACCCACACCAAGCAAAGTCACTCAGAAATACGTTTACTACAGAAGTGGACTGTGATATGATCTCTGATTCATGTAGACGTTTAAGTGGACTCCCCTGCCAACTGTTACTTCTTGAGTTGTCCATATTTAGACTGTCAGTTTTTAAAAGAACAATCAAGGGAGTTCAAAGACTAAGTTAACTCCCTCTGTTATAGCAGAATGGAAAAACTTTGTAGGTGGCATTCCTAAAAAGAACATTTGGTTATTTCCAGACAAGTGTTCACAGCAAATAAGATAAGGGAGTCAGTCCAAACTTTTGCATACCTTTTCTGTAACTTATGCAAAAATATTTCTGTGTAAATGATGGGAAAGGATGATGATGTAAATGTAAATTAGAGGTGCTCAATATAGCAAAACACAATACTCCAAAATGTTTTTGTGATACAAGATATGCGCTGGTAGTTTTTTTTTTACCTTGGCTAGTTAGAATAGACAAAATAAAGGGCACATTGTGCAAAAGGGGGGGACTATATATAGAACTTGGAAAGTTTTAAGAATATGTCCCTCTGTTATAGCAAACTGGAATTGTGTGTGTTATTTGTCAGGAGAACATTTGACTATTACCAGGCAAATATTCATTATTAGTGAATATTTTCTATTTTCTATAGAAATTTTTCCTTTTTTTTTTGCTCATTTGAAAATTGTGTTTATTGAAAAATGTTTTGTTGTTGTATGTGTGTTTCTGGGACTTTTATTTTAGAAAGTTTTTGTTTGTGGTTTGACAGTCATATTTTTACAGCGGCCTTTCTGAAACACTACATTTGTGTTATATTAGCTCATTATAAGAGGGGCAGTGTGAGAGTTTAGTCTCTGGTTCTATGAGAAGAACTGCAGGGCTCGACTTCTGCACTCCTAGTGTTTGTTTAGGCTTCACCACAGCGGAAGTGCTTTAGCAAGCAGGAAGCGGTAGACTGAAACCAATTCGTGATCAGCTCCAGCAAAAAGTGAAGTGAGTTGCCGAGCTCGTAATGGACCGCTTCTTCGAGTTCCTTTACACATGGAGATTAAAAAAGACTAGACCATTTTCTAGACTGTTTTGCTGCCGGGGCTAATTTTGTTGAGAGGTTGCATTGCATACCTGCATGGGGCTAATGCTGATGCTACTGTAGTAAACACAGCGCATGTGAGGTGCAGTAAGGCTAGCCTGTGGTATTAGCTAGTTCATTTACTGAAAACACTGATGATAATGTGTCGTGTACTTTCACTGTAACGATAATGTCATTGCCACGGTAATTGCATTGACAGTGCATGTTCGGTTTGTTATGGTTGTTGGACAGTGGTCACTAACCCTGGTCCTCCTTGAGACCTGCTATCCTGTTTACTGTAGATCAGGATTACTCGATCCTTGATTTGGAGATCTACCACCCTGAAGAGCTCAGATCCAACACACCTCTCGCTAATGTTCAGATGCCCCTGAAAACATCAGGTGTGCCCGATAAGGGTTGGAGTTAAGCTCTCCAGGGTGATAGATCTCCAGGACAGGCTCTGGTCTGGATCCGGCTTCATATATTAAACTTTAATTAAGTCTCTGATTGATCAGAGGTGTAGATGTTGTAGTGGAGGAATGACTACATTCTGCATGTAGACCTTCTGGTAGGTCACCACTGCTGTTGGGTTAGTCAGGAAACCAATTATGGAGGAAGTTAGCTTGAAACTGTCCTGACTTGAGTTGCAATTATATATCCTAACTTGTATGTGTCATGTGCCTGGATGTATACTAACGTAGCAACGTTTTTGTATGTGTCTGTTTAATCTGTGTACCTATTTACATCCTAAATGTTGTTTATTTACCAGAATGTCCCGCCCAATGGGAGACAGTCATAAACGGTTCTTGCAAACGTTGATGAGTAATGGGATCATCAGTAGTCTCCAGGCAAAGGCACTTCATCGACATTGTTGTGAAACCCATGGAGGTGTGTAAGCTTTTATTTCTGCTAACTAGTTTCCTTCTAGTTTAGTACTTGTGCTTAACTTGTATCTACACTCACTGTCCATTTCATCTCTTACTTTATATGTAGTTCTAGGTATAGGTCGTTGGACTGTTACAGACTATAAGGCCATTGGTTTCTCTGTGTAATTTGTTGTCCTACAATCGATACGTCAATGGTCATGACCACCACAGAGCATGTGTTATATGGGTGGTGGATAATTCCTAGAAGTGCAGTGACGCTGATCTGGTAGTGACTTGTTTGTGTGTGTTGCACTGATATGTAGCGTAGTACTAATGCATTGTGAAATTGTGATATTACAATGTAAAACTGTGAGAGTCTGTATTGGAGAAGTGACAGCGCATCATAGAGAATTGACATTTATTTAGTTATGCCATCTGATTCAGTTGGCAGTGGTTTTAAGCAAACATCTTGCTCCTGAACCTCAGCTCTAGTGTTATTAGAGAGCTGTGCAGCAACATGAATGTAGTTTTAAGGTGCCTTAAGTGAAATATTGTACAAAATATTGTGAGAATACAGTTTTGTAAAGTGAACTGAATTGAATCGCAAGCTGCATGTACCATTATACCTGTACTTGTATTAATGTATCAAATACAGAAGTGCTGCTATAGTTTTTAAACACTGTGCCAACTCACCGTCCACTCTGTTAGACAGTTTTGAAGTCATCCTCTAGTTCTTCATCAGTGGTCACTGTTGGCTGGATATTTTGCTTGGTGGACAGTTCTCAGTCTGGCTGTAACACTGTGGTGGCTAAAAACTCTCCTGCTGTGTGTTCCATCCACTAACATCCCACGGTCACTGCAGGGTTAAGAAAGATCTACTACTGTGTTCAGAAGTGGTCCTCACCATTGATAAACAGGGTAGAGTGTGGCTAACAAATTATAAAGAAACAGGGATACAGTCTTAAAAGTACAAAATGTGCATACATGGTGAGTGGATGTTATGAAATGCACAGTGATGGTAGATACAAGGTTGGTGTACCTAATAACATGGTCAGTGAATGTACTATTCTAAATGTATGTGGTACTTTTTGTGTTGTTCAGCACATTATTCATCCGATAGACTGGATGAATTCATCGATGTAATCAATGCTCAACTTCAGCCCATGTTCATGCACGTCAGAAAAGGAATGTCAGAAGAGGATGGACTACAGTACTATGCATTGGTTAGTAATAACATGTATGCTTAAGTTGTGATATCAGTTTGAGTATGTACATGATACTGTTTTCTGTGTTGTTGTTTTTTAATTCAGGTGAACATGGCTGAAACAGACATAACAAGAATGTCCTCTGACTATGCTGATAATGAATTGGAACTGTTCAGGAAAACGGTAGGTCATTTGTTGTATTGGGTTTGCCTATGGATATTTCATGTTCATTTTAATAAGCTGCTGGAACAAAACAAATCTGTGCATGCACCGTTGAAGACATTTAGGTTGTGCAGTATCTCTTTGAAGTCACACAAGCTGGATATTTCTGAATTATTTATTGTCATTTCACCTTACTCCACAGATGGATCTGATTGTAGATTCAGAGAATGGAACTGCCTCCTCTACTGATATCCTAAATTGTGCCGACAGTCTCCAGTCGAAAAAATTGAAGAAGAAGGAGACAGAACATGTTCTGAATAAGTTTGTACAGGACAAATGGTTAAGTGAGGTATATTTTAAAGAGTATTTCTTAAAATCATCTTGCCTTTTAGGTGCAAAAAGTTTTTTCAAAATCACTGCCAAAGGTGAGTGCTCTACAAGCAGAGAAGAATAGAAAAGGATCTGATGGGAGCCAAGAATAATGGCATGCTTCTGCATCAGGACAATGAAACATGTAGTTACTTATTCTCATCCACTCCCCACAAAGTCTTGCTGTTGAGGGCACCATTATTTATTTATTTATTTATTTATTTATTTATTTATTAACAGCCCAGAGGAAAAAAAAAAAGCTCTCGCCCGTCCAGGCTGAAGTTGTATGGAGAGATTGAAAAGAAATTCAGCAATGAAGGTGACCAAATCAGGAGAGACACCTACCAGTTAATGACTAGGGCTTGGCCCATGCTCTAAATTTTTGGATAGTGACAGTGATGCATTCACTGCATAATTCTGAAGCACATTAAATGCGGTTTAACTAGTGAAAGCTTCTCAGCCAGAAGTGGTTATTAGGTGGTGAAAGTGGATGTTATTATTGACCTGAAGGTATTGACTAATGCATATGGAATGTAAGTCAGGCTGCATTAAGGCAGAGTCTCTGTCTCAGATTGCCATTCTAAGGTTTGGTCATAGGCTCACTATTGAAACTTGTTTTTGAGTGACTATTCAGATAGCACCAAAAACAAACTAATTTCCGTCCCTTCCTCCAGGTGAACATGATGTTAACATGTATTTTCATTTTTAGTATATGCTCTGTTATTATATTTAACAGAAATCCAACTCTCTTCCCTTAGAAACAAGGTGAATACACTCTGAGCACTCGCTGCATTATCGAGATGGAGCAGTACATGCGCACGATTTATCAAGACCTCATCAAAATGTGTTACGTGTGCCACAACGTTGCCTTCCAGGTGAGGATTCTAAATCATTCACAGATTATTTCTTGATTATCTAATGCAGTTTCTCAAGCCTGGTCCTGGAGGCACCCTGCCCTGCACATATTAATGCTCTCCCTGCTCCCAACACACCTAATTCAACTTATCAGCTTATTAACAAGCTCTTTCGGAGTTGTAGGGGGTGCGTTAAAGCAGGGAATCCACTAAAATGTGCATGGCAGGGTGCCTCCAAGACTAGTCTTGCCCAAGAACTCTTATTGGTAGCTGGCAGTGGTGTTATCCGTTGCACTTGCAATCATGTTTGCATTACAGTACATGTAGTCATTCTATTAAAGTTTTTGTCTGTAGGCAGAATATATTTTCTCCTAAATACCTATACCTTAATCAATACAATATCACAGTGGTCCCGTCATCAAGAAAAATATAATAATTTGTCTTTCCCTGTTTTCAGAGCCAAATCTGTGAAAATCCACACTGTGGCATTAAGATGCACTTGCCCTGTGTTGCCAGATATTTTAAAGGCCGTAGCGACCCTCACTGCCCTTCATGCAATGACTTTTGGACTCACGAAATTCCAGGTATGAAATTTCTTAACATCGCGTTCATGTTCGCATTCACACCAACGTGTTGTTGTGCGTGCATGCAGCTGCACCACTCAGAACAGAGGCATGCAGAAACATGAAAATAGTTGTGTAATTGTTATCCTAATGCTTTGATTTCTCAGAAATCCAACAATCACAGGGCTCACAGAGCCAATCTTCATCTGCTGCTCCCGGACCTGCTCACGGACCTGCTCCCACACCCTCCACTTCCTCCGGACGCCGCTCTAGAAGGTCCTAGTTGAGTTAGATTGCCACACATAGCAAGAGTTAAAATGTAATATAAAGCACATCAAAGAATATTTTAGGGAATTGGCAAAAACGGTGCTCTCACAAAGATATAGTAGAGTAAGATCCAACTTGTGACTGCTTTTTACTGCAGTGCGGCACTTCAGAATGAGAGGTAATCTGTTGGATTGCCATGTAGAAAATGACTTTAAAAGACTTATTTTTTTTACTTTTTCATAACATTTTTATTGTAATATTTTGAATTCATACTTGTATAATTTGCAGTGTCTTGAAGTAAAAGCAAAATTGAAAGTGTTTATTTTCTTTATTGGTTACCTAAACATTGATTGCAGCATATATATCTGTGCCTTGGAATGAACAAGAAAGGAAAGAATGAGTAAGGAATGTTAAATATCCATTTTAAAAATTTAGCAGTGTATTCAGAAAGTTGCCAGGTATTCTGCCATCATTAATTACCTGCTTGCTGGAAAAGAATAAGCACAATAGACAAATATATACTTAAAATATTTATTAATCCTGAATACATTGTTGGAACCTTGATAAAAACATATCAAGACCACCAAAAACTAACAGAAAAGCTGAGCTCTAAGGAGCGTACATAATGCCAGTGCTGTTTGGGAATGAACAGGACTTCACCTGGATGAAGGACACACTCCTGGTAAGAGGCTTTTGTGAAGTTAGGAAACTGGATGACATCTGGATTCTCAACATCCACCTAAACAGGGCAGACCACCTGTTATCACCCTCATTACTAATTACAGTTGTAGCGCTAACAGTGGGGACACAGGTATAAAAACATTAAAAAAGAAAAAAAATTATATAGTCTGAGTATAAAGCCAGTACATATAGTCAGTACATAAAGAAAACTGGCCAGATATGTCTCAGTATAAAAAGACTTCCCCAGGGCTCCTACGAGGTGCAGCTGTCTAAGGTTTCATCCTATTGTTGGTATATACACTCCTCAACAAAAAAGCAGTTGCATCCAAAACAAAGTGTCAGATTGCAATGCTATTCAGAAGGAAGATAAAGGTTGCCAGGAACAATAAATGATGATAAATTTAGACTGATCTGGGCAATATTTAATGAGTGTGACGCCTTCTATCCACTGCCGATATGTTGATAAGACCATCCTGCTTCCTGAAGCCCTACGATGCAACCCCTCCCCAACTCCTCCAACTGCACAAATTGCTTTCATACTCTTCTCAGAGGCACACTTCTCTTACATATGATGCTACCACCACAACAGCATGAGACAGAATGGAAAGCACGCACAACAACGTATATAGTCAGTCAGGTACAGCGATAAGCCCTGTCCTTGCTTATGTCACATGCAACTTATTTGAATTTTTTGCATGTCTTGTGATGTCCAACCTACGCACCAAGTTTCATTCCTGTTTTTCCTGATGAGTGCATGATTAAAGTTCCAATCACAAAGATACTGGACGACCATTACAGCATAATTGGAATAATTGGATATAGTGATGCGCAGTATGTGAAATGCTGACTGACACATAACAGGAGGTCAGCCTGAGCCAGAAATTGTTGTTCTGTCCTTTTGTTCTGCATTTCTCTGAAATGAAATATTAGGTAGAGACCTGGAGCTTTCGTGCTTTGGTTAAAGAGCAAGGACAAACAAATTTATTGGTTAATATATTTGATATTTCTTTTCTGCCCACTGGTACACAGTGACAAATACTAATGAAGATTAAATTAAGATTTAAATTACATGTTGATGGAAGACTACAAAAAATAAAAAAATAAAAATAAAAAAATAATAAATTTGTCTTTTAACAAGTATGCCTAATTGCCTAATATGTCCAGGAAAAAAGAAAGAAAATATTTTTTGAATATTGAATTGAATTGAATATCACTATATGGCCACAATCGGGATAAAAATCCTTCAACAAAAGTTAATGTTAAGAAAAATATGTCCTTAAATTCTGATAAAAGTTCATTCAGAAATGATTAAATCCATACAATTTATCATTTCTATTACTCAAATAGTTGTAAAAATTGTAATGTAAATAGCAGATTATTACACGACATTGTCAAAAACCTGCGCAAACATCACAAATGGAGAGGCACCGTTTTGTCATGTTTTCTGTCACCTAGCATATTTGTGCCATATTGCAAACCCCCTAGTCCTGCTTCCTAAAATGAGTCTTATGAATTTTGACAGACCAGAAATGACAATTTAAAGACATGTGGGTGATGTTTGGTACCTGGCTTGTGTTATGAAGGAGCTGAGACTGGTGTGGATACAGATTTTCCGTTTGCTCGAGACTGTACAGACGGATATATTTCCTCCCAACCACCTGCTTTCCAGTGAGGAAAGAGATCAGGAGATACATCTGGATTATTTAACACACTACAGACAAACAAAACATGCCAGAACGTTCTTGAAGTGTTCTTTTGTCCTCAGTGCATACCTGAGCCAGAAAGTTCTGCTGTGGATCTTGATGCAGAGGGGAGATAGTCCCGCCTGGTCCAAACCAAGCATTAATCGTGATGTCATCTTCATCTCCCTCTCCAAGACAACAGTAGTCAGGGATACGGATGTCTTCTTTCAGCTCTGGCACCTAGATAAAGGAATGTCATGATGTTGCTTTTTATAACCCGAGTAGTGGCTTTATGTGAGAACACAGACGGTTCACATTGCTTTTCGTTCAGTTTTGTGGCCAAGATCAAGTTACATAACTAGGGCCAACACCGTAGCTCTGCATGCTTCTGAAAGTATAATAATAATAAGGGATAATAATAATAATAATAATATATTTGTTGCGCTCTATGTATTTACTTTTATAAATGAGACTTCATGGTAGCACATGACCATGAGATCTCTACAACAAAAATGTCACCTGATCAAATAACTGGTGCTGTGCCAAGTATCCCAGACCAACAGCTTCCTATAAGCAAATAAACAATATTCACATATATAATCAGTCTTGTTTATATTTCAATAATATGTAATCACAATTCTAGTGTATATAAAGATATGATCATACTTCGTCCACAATATAGCGGTCTATGAACTCATTTACTGTAAGGAGCCTCTGTGACCAGTCTTCATCAGTATACCTAGATCCTAGTTCAACAGGAACAGTCCGGCAGCCTGCCACTGCCCGCAGGTAGTCTATGCTTGCAGAGGGTGCAGATGTAAGAAAGAAAGTCAAATTTCAGAAGATAACTCCTGAGTTTCAAATACAGCAGGCTGCTCTAAATCTATGCAGAACAGTACCTCCATGTGTGCTCTCTGAAGGCAGGCCAGTGGTCAATTATTCCTTCTAGTATGACTGGTTTTTGGTGCATCAGAAACCCGGATCGAAAGCTTTCCAAAGCCGGACACTTGACTCTCGGCACTGACATTGCTGCATCAATTTTGGGCTCTGCCATGCGGTCCTTCTTAGGTTTCTGCTGACAAAAGGAAACAGAAGTGTGTTTACAGATCTTGCAAGCTGTATTTCTGACAAAGCTGACAGTAGCAGAACATAAACAGCATTACAATGAAGCACACTTGCACAAGAAGATGGATCAAGCTTCTTGTTCCATGATGAAAATGAATGGTTCTTGGGGTTGTAAATCACTGATCTCATGCTGGTTCAATTAAATCACGATTCTTCATAAACATTTACATCGAGAAATCTCACCACAATTTAATTGTAGAGATGCATACAAATGATTTTGGACACATTTACTACAATGATTACAGAATGTTGGCTGTAGGCCAACATCCTCAACACATTTGGCTGGCAATGAAGTTGATTACTTTTTGGTTATACTTTGCACACTTGCACTGTCATTTCTGATATATTTTTTTTTTTATTAAGAACTGTTACACGTAGTGATGTTGTGCCTATCAGGGACTTTCTGCTTCTAATTTTGCTGTATTCTGCATAACAAAGGGGATGTTGTGTTTTTAAACCTGTAATGGGGAAGTTGTCTCCTTTTCACATTTGAAATGGACAGAGATTATAAATCACTTGTCACACATAGAAATCATAAAGTAGATTCCTGTAGCTGACGTTCTCACTGTTCATTTTCTGTTGCTCAAACTGTTTGAACATGTCTGTGCTGTCTGGCAAATTGGAAAACTGTAAGAAACTGTTTTTAATCAGTATTTCTTATTTTCATTTAATCAAAATTATTTATCTTAGATTTTCAAAAAAGATTTTTATATTATTCTAATGAATATACATAGACAAAGAATTATTATAGTGCATACTTAATATTATTATAACCAGGGTTGTTTTTGAACATTTGCAGGCCCTAGGTGACATTCTACTCGAAGGGCCCCCTTCCCTTCACAGAACAGATTGATCTTGATTACAAAACATCCAAGATAATCTCTGAACTGGCTGTGTATTTGCAACAAATAACATTAAAAATTTACGTACAAACGTGATCCTCTGGAAGTGTGTAGAAAGAAATGGCCATGATTATAACTGACTCCAAAATGAACACAGTTTAATCACCACCTATGGTCAAACATATGTACTAAGCAATTTAACTGTTACCTCAACATTAAGCTGCTTCTCCTACCTACACTGTATATTTTATATATCTATACTGTTTACAACCACATACTTAACGGATATTGCTCTTACTCTTTGCACATGTCCTGTACTCTTAGACATGTACTATACTTTGCAGAACACATTGTTTTTGTCTATTTGTCTTTGCATATATATACACATATATATTCTTGTAACTGCACTGAAGAAAGGAGAAGCCTGACTGTGTTTTGTTATACTGTACAACCCTGTAAAGGTATAATGACAAAGTTGAATTTAAATGAATTATGACACCACTAATCATACCTTCGGACAAGGCTGGTCAGTGTCTTCCACTTCTCCAGGAAGTTGCGTCTTCACTTTATTTTTGAGAACATTCACGAGTCTCTGGAGAATATTGTCCATAATGGAGGCACCCATCAGCAAACCCATGTCACATGTCCTTATGGCTTCCTGGACCTTGGCTTGAGATGCATCCCCATGACAAGTCCCAATAACCTTAAAGAGGCAGCCATAAGAGTAAACACGCCTCCACTCTTTATCCACGTCTCTCCAAGTGCCTGTATTGAGCTTCTCCCAGGAGTAGTCGATGATGATCTGGGCTTTCTCAGCACAGGCAGAGAAATCAGATGCTCGGTACAGCAGCTCTCTGGTCAGTTCTAAGGTGGCCAGCACACTTGGTTCAACTATTTCGCTGAAGACAAGAGGAAACTCTGGCTCAGTAGCGGGCAGCACTGCCTGCACGTCTCTCCAAACCTTAGCCATAACGGAGCAGCGTTTTAAACCCAAAACGTGGCGTTTATTTTGTATCTGACATTTTTTAAACGACCGACTGTGAGTCGTAACTGTATTTACTGTTATCTGAAAACAAGGAGCAATACACAGGGTGGCGTGCGCATGTACTCGCTAGTAGTTAAACATTTTATATTTTAAAATATCTTTACGCAAAGACTTAATGTCCCGAATGTTTCAAGTTATTTTAAATAGTATTTATTTCTGTAAATGTTCTGCATTATTTCCCAAAACGGCGAAATACACAACACAACCAGCTTACTGCAACCGCGCATCAATCAAAAGCGTCCGTGTAGAAACGCGGCCGGCAAAGACATTGTTCCCATTTTACGGAAACAATAAACTGTCAGTGTAAAACGAGAAGCAGAAACTAACTGAATGTCCAGTGAAGTATAGCTCTAACTTTAGTTCTACAAAATGTACTAAGAGTACTAAGCTCCCACAACACTCTTTTTCCTGAGGCATTCGTACCAGCAGCTGAAGATGCACTAAGATGACAATCCTGCTGAAATATAGATAATCAAAATCAGGAAAAACCTGGGAATAGGAATAGACATAACGATTATGATTAGAGATCACTAGTTTACTGTAGGAACACTTTAATTTCCATTATAACTAGAATGACTAATCAGGAAAACACAAACTACTATTAGTGACCAGGCACATTATCAGGAGCCAACATAAATTCTTAATGGTTTCTATGTTTTTTTTTTTTGTTTTTTTTTAGCAGGACCATTGCTGTGCTGAGAATGGTCCATAACCTAGTTTTATCTGGTCCATGGCAGACTCCTTCCATTGACAGATAGGGTAGTATATAGGGTGGTAAATTTTTATATCTGTGTATTATAGCAGTGACAAAGCAGATGTGAGATAGATACCTACTGAACAACATAGGACCCCATGAGTACAAACCTATGATGCATCATGTATGATAAATGATGAAATAGTCTTTATTAGGGTTTGCACAAATTTAATTTTGTAAAAGTTCATAATAATCACTGATGTACCCATTAATAAAACCACAAAAGAAGGGGAAGCAAGTTTAATAATCCAACTTTAAAAGTCCCTGATGAAGCCATACTCATTCGGTGGAGCATGGCACAGCCTTCCCAACAAGCCCTGGATTTCATTGCTAATCTTTAACCAGAGATACAGCCTGGAATCTCATAAATTTGTATCTGACTTCGGTGCACCCTAAGTGGCTTTGCTAAAACGCTTGGCTTATTATAGGCCATTATGCCTTTTTTTATAGAAGAGATAACAACCTTCAAACTCTCTAGATCAGCAGGTAAATGTTAAAACAAAGCCAAACTCCAGAGGTCCTTTCCAACAAGTGCATTACTAGAAGGCAGAGACCACAAAAGTGAAACACAAAGGAAACTGTTGTTCCACACATACACACAGTTACATGTTACACACACACACCCATGTTAATGAGAATACTGTGATTTGTGAGCCCAGTAGTCATGAAGGACACGGCGTATGGAGGAGGTAAAGCAGAATATTCCTTCTGACCATGTGTTATAACCTCAGTTTGGCCCCATGTGTCAATAATAATAAATATGGTCAACTGAGATATCTCTCTCAACTGATACCCATAGGAGAACTGAGAGCTTTCTTCCAACGTATTCAGAGGAATCCACTTTGGGAAAACCTCCCCCTGAGGGCACCTTTTAGGGGAGACTGTAGTGCACTGCATCCCATTTCCTTCATTGGGGTTTTCTGTCTCTCATGCTTTCTTGCTTGGAAGGGCATCTGAGGGGGCACTTTATGGGTGTTTTTACATCAGAAATGAACCTAGTGGGCGAACATCAAATTTATTCCACCACATTACATTTTCATCATCCAGTAGGAAACCCATGGAATCCATTATGAAAACATACCTACATTCTCATGTAGGGACATTCTCCCTTTACAACACTGCATCACATTTTATCCATTGGATAGTGACTACTTCTTAAAGGCCCACCTATTTGGGCACTTCATCATGTTTTCTTTTGCGCTCTCACCATATAGAGAACTGCATCCCATTTGTCCGTTCTCCTTTTCAGACGCTATCTTGTAAGGACAGCACAGAAGGTACTTTCCCATTGGAAGGATATCCACATTGAATGAATGCCCATTGCATCATACTTTCTCCACTAGAAAGGCACATATTAAGACATGTTATCAGGTTTTCTTACTCTACAGGGCACGTCATTATGGTTTATTGCATGAAGGGGCGCCGAAAGGACACTCAAGGAAGTTCTAGGGAAGCTTCTTCTCATTTCTGTGGCATTTTGAGGGCACTTTGGTGACGTTTTTAACCATCAGGACACCAGGGGTTCTTGATTCCGGTGACCCCTGACAGAGATCACTTTACCATTATACCATACCTTATCATAAGGCCAGATTGACTACCATGGTGTACCAAATCTGGTTCATTAGATTTGTATTGGAACATTATAATGGTCAAAGTAATGGTCAAAATTTCTCTAAAATTGAAGCTTCCGTGTACATTTGCTCATTTTGGAGAATAGCTGTATGGCATACCATGTACAAGAGTGTAACACAATGGATAAACTGTGCAGATGTGCTATGGTTGGTAATTGTGAGCCTATAAGTGTACCTACGTACATGGTAGGTTAGTGAAAGACTGTAACTTTTTTCACACAATACATTTTAAAGCTTATCACTATATCAGTATCAGTTCAGAGTATCACTTCTACGAATGTGCTCATTTCCTATAGCACATGTGTTATGTGATTACTATAGTTGGATGTTAGTGGTCAGTTCTCATGAATATTTTTTGGTCATTCTAGATTAAGCGCAAACTTTTAAAGTTTTTAATTTGGGCATGCTTAATTTGAAGCATGTAACAGACATATTAACATTTTAACACATTCATAAAGAGGCTTAAAGCTGCTGTTGTTTTTCATTTCTAACATCTGACTGACAGATGTGGTTAACACTTTTTCGATATTGACTGCAGAAATGTTTTCACACCAGAGCTTTTTTCCAGATCCAGGACCACTTGCTCTGCGAGTTTGCTATATTTGGTCAGGTGTAAAAGCTGTTTTAGAGCCAGGGAGTGTTACAAAGAACCGATCTCTGGCCCTCCTGAAATTGGTTATCTGGGGTTCCCTTCCAGTGAATACTGGTGTGGTCTGCTACACATGTGGAAGCTCTGGCGCCACATGCACGATTGGTTGAACATGCAAGCTTTGTCTTATAGTGTTTTTTCCCTTTCCCAAGTTTCATGATGGCAGAGAAAGTATTGATAGTGGACAAAAATCACTGTCTATGCCACTTTAATGTTTGTATCCAAGGACAATAATAAGAACCAGCAAACAGATGAAGCTAGTGCCTACCATTTTGCAAACCTGCGCACAGAAAAGGATGGCAATCCATTAATTTATATAGAATTCTTGTGTGTAATGAGAATAAGCCCCTCCCCCCAAAAGAGCCTGGGTGTGGATATTTGGGACAAGAGTGAAAAATAGCCCCACTGGAAGTCAAAACCTAATTGGATAATTACATCGTCAGTTCTTAATGAGGTTAGATGTTAAACCGACACATTAACATTTCAGTTCAGCTCCTGAAGCCTCAATTAATGAATAAGCACTGTCTGTATGTATCTAGATACAATGCAGAATGTTCCTGATTAGACCATTTTCTGCAACAATGAATCTAGAGTATTCCTACAATACTTTGGAGTAGTCTTGAGGGTTTGCCATTGCGGCATACGTGATAAAATGGCCAATGAGTGTAAATACAAGGTAGGTGTGCCTGGCTCAGTGTATAATATATTAATAAACTTTGTTCTAAAACGGTGAACTGCTGTATGAACCACAAGTAGAACTACAGAGGTCACCTCTGGATGCTTTGTTTGGCCTTTTGATCATACTTAATTAGGAAAACAGCACCCTAGAGGTCAGCCAGCTGTTAAAGGATGAGGTGTTAGAGCAGTGAGATGATTTGTGAAGGGCTATGTTGTAGGACAACAAGACTGGCTTTGACATGAACCTCAAATAATGCTGGAGGTTTTGCACCATGGTTGCTTTGCACGCAAGCTTTGACAATTAATCTCAGCGCTGACAGATCTTGATATCAACTGTCGGGAGGCCTTATGCTGAGACTTTGCACATTTGAAATGGAAGGCAACACCATCAACAACACTGATGTCACAGCGAATGACACTGTGTTAGCATGTTAGCAACTGTGTCACCTGGTGTGACAATTCTGGCAAGATATTAAGAACCTCACACTCTGGCACACAAGAGAGAAACAATTCCATTCTCCATAACACGTGTGTCTGTTTCTGACAAATGAAGCACTTCAGATGCGTGAAGCTAACGTAGGGGAGCTGTAAGTTCCAACTCGAAAGCACTTCCCTGCTCCCATTGACTTTGCCTGTGTGTGAGACAGAAAGCCTTTGCTTCAGGGCGAGTGTTGCACAGCATGACTTCTCTTCCAGCGTTTTCACGTTTGACATAACGGATGAAAGCTTCACTCGTGGGACATGGTGTCGGAGGCGCCGCATGAAATGCTACCTTTTTTTCCACTCTCTCTCTATTATTCTTTTTATTGCAGTTATTTGACATAGTTCTAGGAAAAATACAACAATGCTTATACCATGCTTTTCAAAGCACGTTTTTTTCTTACTAAATGCTTTGTTTGTATGTGGGTAGATCCCGTGCCTTTGCTCATAAATGATGCAGTATGCCCCATGGGATGGTTCCTTGGGCTTTCTTTTTCATTTTTTATGCTTGATGTTGGAAACAACATGGCACATCGTCAAAAACAATACTCTCATCCTTGTCATTCAGGAAATAAGCGCTATCTGCATCTCTCACTCAATCACTACTGTGATACTGATGCAGAACTGTATATTTTCCATATTGGTTATTTATATTGAATAAAAATATATGTGGTGGTCCCTTGAGGGTGTTGCTGCATTAATAATGAAGCAAGCTCTCGCTGTTGTACAGTGAATGTTGTACACACTGACTGTATTGTTTGCTTGTTTTTTGAGCATCGTTTGTGGTTATCTCTGTAAAAGCCATTGTGGAGTTGTGTACTCTTAGTGTCAGCTCCGTCTACATACAGCACAAAACTCAGAGACTCTTTAATTTACATGATTCCTCTGAGTATTAAGGGTTATGGTTAAGATTAAGGTTTAGGGTTAGATTGGGGTTATTCATGCCTCATCATCAGAAAATGAAAAAGCTGACATAAACAGATAATTACACAAAGACTCACTCAGTAAATCTTGAGCCCTTTCTTTGACCATGCATGGTTCATTTTATTAGCTCCACTTAACATGTTAGTGCACTTTGTAGTTTTTCCATTATTTGTCATCCCACCTTTACCCCATTCATGCAAGGTCAGCATCCCCACAGGACCAGAACAAGTATTATTAGGGTGATGGATCATTTTCAGCTCTGCAGTGGCACTGACATGGTGGTGGTGTGTTAGTGTGTGTTGTGCTGGTGTAAGTGGATCAGACACAGCAGTGCTGCTTGAGCTTCTAAACACTGTCCACTCACTGTCCACTCTACTACACACTCCTAGCCTGTAGATGCACCATCAGAGCCGATAGCTCTGCACAGTTTGTGTTAGTCATCCTCTAGTCCTTCATCAGTGGTCACAGGATGCTGCCCACAAAACACTTCTAGCTGGTGGAAGTGTCTGATCCACTCACACCTATGGGGCAATTTAGTATCTCAAACCTGCTGTCAAACATGACAGCATGTCTTTGGGCAGTGGTAGGAAACCCATGGAGACAATGGGAGAACATGCAAACTACACACAGGAAGCATCTCAGACGCCACAGCACTACCCACTGCACTACTGTGCTGCCTATTATATGGTAATTAAGGTATAAAATGGACACTGAGTGCAGATTCCAGGAGGGGTCAATAATAAAGTGCTCAGCGAGTGTAATGTCAAACATGTCCACCTTTGACTTTTGCGTTTATCCCTTTTTTGTCAGGAGACCTGATTTCCATTTTTCAAAGTAATCTGCAGGGTCAGGTAATGTTCATGATCCAAATATTCTTAAACGCATTCAGTCATGAAGTCTGTACTCTGTTCTAAGAACACCAGCAGCTGCTTTTTCATTGATGACTTCTTGACAGTTACATGTCCTTTCAGGCATTGAGTTGTCTTGTCACAGCAGAAGGGCAGATAGAAACACGTAAAGATTTTGTTTTCCGATTTTGAGTTCTGTTTATCTGAAACTGACAGTTAAGGTGGTCTACCAAGGAGCCTATTTTCTCTGTAATTATTAAAAACTTAAAAAATGATTATAATTACAAAAACAATTTCACTTCCCTTGATCCTTTCTAATGCAAGTGGATCATTTTATACATCAGTCCTGAAAAATATATCACTTAATGTTTGTTTTGGTTGGGAATTAAGTAAATGAAGGGTGGCCTCTGCTTTGAACTACGCCTTGACTGATGACACAAGAAGAGATGATTAGAAATGCATTCTTCCTTTTGAGCAGCTTCCTGGAATATCTGCAAATTCATATTTGAATTTCATGAACTGTTGTATATTCATACAGAGTCTATACACTTTGAACATTGTGGGTGATGTTCTGCATGCATTTGTCCTCCACAATAGCCATGTGATTACCAGAAGCAACAGCAACGAATAACATAATATCAAAACAGCTCCGTCTTTTTATTCATATCTGGAGAGGACCAGCACCTCTCTAACAGATTGATTCATGATTGTAGTGCCTGCAACCAAATATACTTGAACTTCACAGTGAGAGACACAGTTATTGAGAATTTTGTTGGCTACATTGCACAAATGCTTCATAACATAAAGCCATGCTGAAACAGGAAGGCGCTTGACCAGGATGCAAAGTGATGTGTCACTGTGGTGAGACATTCTGTCAAAACAGAACGTGGTAAGGTTTGCCATTAAAGTGCTTGCTGTCAGCTGTATCTCCTTGAGAAACGTGCCCTGTATTGTGATGTTGCCAATGTGTTTGTTTAACTGTGCCTTGGTGGAAGTTGGGCCCTCATTGTAGGAGACGCGACTTAATGTTTTATTCAAATGTAGCACATACTGTGGGGAGCTGTGAGGAGGAGGAGGAGGAGATGAAGGAGGAGGAGGGTGGGCGCTGAAGGTCAGAGGCCCAGCAAAGCCTCCCTTCCCTGGGCTGTCAGTGCTGACATCACCTGCTGGCTGACTGCCCGAACGTTCCTCAGCATGAGTGGCTGACCTTTTTCAAGCTCATCATGCAGGGTCCAGTTCTTGTTAGGCCAGGGGACTCGTTAGCACATGTCACTCACGTTCCATACATCTTCTAAAAAATGAGCCACAAAAATGGAAAAAAAGGAAAGAAAATGAATAAATAAACATAGTTGTACGCAAAAGTTTTGAACATCCTACACTCAGTGATGCCCTTTGTCTGCAAATTCTTCTGCTTTTGATGTTTAATTCCGCCCCCCCAAAAAATTATTGAACCTGTTAGGATTCATGAAGCTAAAGCCACCATGTTACCTGGAACATGGCCATGTGGTTTTTGGTGAGAGGAAGTACTACTTCCCTCTCTGCCTTCTTCACTAAACTTTGCCACCACCAAAACCCACAAACCCTTTTTTTGCCATATGAATTTGAATGGGCACGTACCATGTTGGTTAATCTTATATATATAATCTTCGGGCAAATTAAAGAAATACACGGCAATCGTAAATGAAATTATGCTAATGTTAGTTCTCTGTAGAGAATGTGTTAAACATGTAATCTGACCCACAAACGTTTGCATATGTACAAATAAGAATTATGGCTTAATAAAAAAGGTTTGGAACTGTACTGAACCAAGACAGCTACTGTCATAGTGTAGTCCTGTTTACATGCACACCAGTTGTGTGTAAAAAATGGTATTTCCATTTTCCACATTAGCAAGCTACTTCTTAGCGAGTGATGTGAGCAACAACAGCAACAAATTGTTTGGTTTATCATTTCATACTCATCTTACTTATCTCATCTTTTGTCTTGGGTTTGAGCATTGGCTAACAATTCATTCCTTTCACCAAACTCTTGGGAAACTGAGCAAGTTTTATGATTTGCAGATATGCTACTATTTACAAATGCTAAGCTATAGATGCTAAACATGAATGAACCTGTTTGCATCAGTACCACACTGAGGCTGGCCAGTACTCTAGTTAGCTTAGAATATCAAAGACAAAAGATTAACAACCTTGAGTAAAGCAGGCTGAAAAGTGCCCTTTCCTTGAATTTGTATGGGACAGCATACATCATTATCTCCATGCCCCACAATTACGAGTTTCCAAGAGATTAATTAGGAGGTCTCAGATCACCTAGAACCTCCTGTAATTTGCATCTTACACAGACTTTACAACAAGAAAGTGCCCCATCATAGTCATTGTCAGTGGATATACAGTATGTACAGGTATGTCACAACAGATTCAGCTAATACTGGCCTGGACCATGTTGCAGTTGCACTGAGCCTAACTCAGCTACATATGAAATGAAGCTGGTTTAAGGTTGTCACCTCCTGGACACTCAGTGACCTGACGAATAACCATACACACATTGCAATCTAAAGTCAGATCAGCTACAGGACCTATGGAACTGTGCAGCAGTGTAGTGCCACCTAATGTTTAAACATGTCACTAGCAGACCATCTTTTCCAAACAACTGTCTGCACATTAAAGGTAATTTGAACTAATCAACGTACACTAATGACACCAACAATTTAATCTTTGTTAGAAATGCTTGTATTCAGAGACATGAGACCAGAAATTGATTCCCCCCCCCCACATGGACAAGCCACTAACAACCAACTAGTCAAGACCAAGACTTTGCAGTAGTTCAGACTGAGACAACACTGAGACCAGACAAAGATTTTAAAAATATATATTTTATAAATGTAAAAAGATGAAAGGTGAAATTATATTTGCTTGTATTTGTACATACTGTATCCTTTATTATACATGATATACAGTATATACATAAACAATATTGTGCCTGATAACACATTTTATGAATTTGATAGAATAAATTATATAAAGCCTAAAAATCTTAATAATAATTATTGTATTGTACTATTAGTACAACTTTGGATTGCTACGTTTAGAGGTAAATGATGGTGTGAGTGTTTACTGTGCTTTTCCACCGCCTAAAGTCAGCTGAACTGACATCCATATTTATAAAAAAATGAAAACATTCTGATCTGCCCTCAGAGTATGTTTGAATTTTGAAACAAACAAACAAA
Source organism: Prochilodus magdalenae (assembly GCA_024036415.1). NCBI lineage: Eukaryota > Metazoa > Chordata > Actinopteri > Characiformes > Prochilodontidae > Prochilodus > Prochilodus magdalenae. The sequence goes on from JAMWET010003139.1 coordinate 221,002, forward strand.
CAAAAGATATCTAGTTTAGTCATAAACACAAGAATCAAATAGACCCTCAACCTCAAGGACAATGTTTTCTGTTTGTAGGTTTTGTTGATATTCAATAATGAAAGGTCCAGTTACCTCAGAGGTGGAGGCTTCTCAAGCCAAATAATGTTGATACAGAGACTGAGACTGTTAATAATTATATAGTATGTATAGAACCACAGTGGTTATATGTAATATGGTGAATACTCAGAGAAACATTTCAGTGCCTACATGTTACTTTGCCTGGTCTAATGCTTCTTTTCTATGATGTAAGTTGTTTCAACCTTTATTTGCTACTTTCAAGTTTTAATCTTATTGTGCACCAATACAGTGACCAGCACTGAATGTAATATGTAAATGTTGTATGTCTATGGAATCTAGATCATCTAAACTAAATATAAGGAACATTTAATGCAGTATAACACTTTTCATCATATAAATAATAATATGGTAAGAATCAATAGGAACGTATGAAAGAGTGAAATTTCAAGTGTCATCAAAAACCAAGTGTCATTAAACTAAAGCCCATATGGTTCCAGGCAGCAATGACTATGTAGTAGCATATTCCTTATAGGTACTTTTAATAGGGGGCCTATAGGGGGCAGTAGAAGCTGTGCTCCTCCCACTGAAGTCTGCTACAGCATATTCTGCATTGCATGGCAGTTTGAAGATTATGACTGAATGGCTGTCAGTAGCATTGGTTATTGGATCAAAGCAAGGATATTAATGAAGTGAAATATACAGTACATTTTATTAGCTAATTCGACTAAGAGTCAAACAAACCAAGAAGGTGATGAGCCAGTGCAGTGTATGTTTGGTTTGACCATCAAAAATTTGCCATGAATTGTTACAGAAAACAGTACTTATTTACCTTTCCTGAAAATTTTAATACATTTTACCAAATCTCCAAAATTAACCAATCAGTTATGATCGGACACTTCACTCAGTAATCAGTGTATCTCATAGGCAACTGAATGCTGCTCAAAACCTTGACATTACTCATGCAGGTTTTGCTTATTAATGCTATTTTTGTTTAATAATGCTATTAATTTTGTTAATTTTCAGAGACTATGAGCATACCAATAATTTGCTCAGTACATTTCAGCAAGGCTGCAGTGAGCTATATTATTTAAAGGGGCCTATACAAAAGTAAGAAGAGGTAGTTATCACAGTAACATTTGCTATGTTTCATATGTCTATCATTTAAGATAAACACTTTTTCATTTCATATACACATTCTTTATCAGAGACAAATCCATCCTTACACAAACATCATCTGAATTTCACATGTGAGTAAACACATGTAGCTTTTGCACACTTCACATGAGAAAATGTGCTGCCATATGCCACACAACATGTGATTACCTGTAAACACAAGGATTTAGCTCATGTCACATGTGACTTTATGGCAAGGATGGTGCTGAGTGTAAGCTGGTAATGCTACAGGATGTTAGCTTGTTAACCAGCCAAATATAATTACCTTAAGTCACGCAAATCTTTTCCTCTAGCGGTTTGTCACCCTGGTAAAAAAACTAGGTCTAACTTAGCCCCCATTTTAATTAGGTCCTGACTACGTCCCTGCAGCCAAATGGTTTAAAATGGTTCTACAACCACCAAAAAGGATTCTGGTATTATTACAAGTCAGAGAACCTGTTACTTTATAGAAGCCTTTTGCTCAAAGTTTATGCTGTTTATATGGTGTTCTTCAATTCAACTCTTTTCAATTTAACTTTATTGTCATTATACTAATACAGGGTTGTACAGTATAATGAAACACGGTCAGGCTCCTTCTGCAGTGCAGTTGAAGAATATGTGTATGTATATATATATATGTATACAGTGCAGGTGGGAGGATAGCAGCTCAGGTGTTCAGGTATATATACTAGTTGGACTAATAAAACTTAGTTATATCAAGCCATTCATGTGTATGTAAACATAGTAAGCGATTGCGCTGATAATGGATGCTGTGATGTAGTGAATTTATGGTTGAAATGTGGTCAGGGTGAATGGGTAATATAACTTTAATTGCTGACAGATGACAGAATAAATGAATGAATGCAGCTTTTTTGGGCCTGAAAGCAAGCTTCCCATGATAAATCCTGTAAATGGATGTAATTTTAAAATCTCTAGGCTTTTAGCTGTGGCAAGCCCTGTAAGCGTTTTTGAATGAATTGCATATGAATTGCATATTTTATATTTTCAAGGGTTTTTGCGCTGAGAGACGCAAGCTTAGTTTCCGTAATACACCCAGTGTGAGTTTTGTAACACGGCTTTTGCCAAAGCTTAAGACCTTAAAGCGACTCACTGTTTCCCTCCCATTTGCCCAGATTGTAATGGCTAGGGCCTCTTAAAAAGGGCAGCATCAGTAAATCTCTCTCTGCTGCTGCTTACTCTCACTGGCGAAAATCCCAAGGTTTTACTCGCGGCTGTGAAATGAACTGTATCCTGAGCTTGTTGTCGCAGCAGGAGATGATCTTTGCAGCAGAAATCACTTAAGGTTAATCCTGGCCGAAACACTAGGGCTGGCTCGCACAGTGTAGAGGCGGCTGCATTAGTAGCATTAGCACAAACTGCCAGGCCCGGTGCCAGGGCATCAGGGCATTGCCGGAGCATGACCGTAAACAGTGCCCTCCCGGGGGGTCCGGAGCAGGGAGTCACTAGCGGGAAGGGTGGCGGGGGGGAACCGATTGCTTCCATTACGCTCTAGGTGCTCTGAAAAAATAGGAAGGAGAAAAAAAAGCAGCAAACAACCTTGCAGTTGTGGTGCCGCAGATCAGAATCCAATTAAACACTGTTTAGTTCTACACAAGCTGCCAGTCATAGCCTGTTGACTCATGAAATTAATGCATTGTAGTGGCACAAAGAAAACCAGTGTGCTAGAATGCACAACACTTCCTCGGGCGGCATTCCAGATAGATTGACATAGCTTACATACCTGGCAGATGTTAATGTCAAAAGTTTGCACAGTCATTGGGAAAACACACAAGGCCAGGGCATCGGTAATCCGCTGCTCGTGTGTCAAAATTGACAGGCCACACTTTGTTCACACCATCCTTGGGTCTCCTTCAAAATACAGGGTCATTGTACAGTGCTTATAGACTCAGCTGATAGGCTTTTAATAGAGCATAATGGAGCAGGCACCGACCTAGGCTATCCGATGGAACCCTGCCCACTGAGTTGGGATTCATCCCTGTGGTCCTGCTTTCCTCCCCAGCTGCAGCCTGTCAGGGTAAATAATGACCACTGCAATGTTCCTGCGCATCCACAAGGCAATTTATGCATGCGTAAAAAAACTATTAAAGGTTAAGGGTTGCTAAGTTCTATGGCTGTCCTTAATGGACACGAGCCAGAGCTTTGAGGATGTAACAAATGAGAATCTTAAAGTTCAGCGCTGTGTGAAGTCAGGAAAGGGTGGGTGAGCAAACAGCAAACCCACAAATAAAAGCAGTTTTCTTTCACACCACTTTTATTATACGTCCAAACGTATCCAGACACCACCTTATTGGAGAATTCAGCTGCTTTAAGCTGACACATGTGTTCAGTTGCTGTGGGGCCATTGCACATGAGACTAAGGTTACCACGCTAAATGCCAAGTATCAGCTAGAGGGGATAACCCCACCAGCACTGGGCTGTTAAGCAGTGGAATTACCATTCAATGCCTTTGGGGTCAGTAGGGGTGGGGTTTGTGATCCAGAACATCAGTGCCTGACCTCACTAATGCAATAAAATATTCACAGAAAGGTTCCAACATCTAGTGTAAAGTCTTCACAGTGGAGTAGAAGCTGTGCCTAGAACACAGGGGAGACAAACTCAATACCCAGTATGCAAAACACCTCCTTGCATCATATGTAGGCTGGCTTTACCAGTGTGGGCAGGCTGCTAACTCAGTCTTTTCCTCTCCTGAAGTGGCTCTTTTCTAGTTAACTGTTTAATAGTTTAATACACATTAACTGAAATCAGCTCAGTTAACTCTTTCTCAGTAATCTCTTGGGAAATTCACATAATCATAGCTGGCTGTAATGACTTCTGGTGAAGTGTTATTTATGTTTTCTGGCTCTCTAGTGCATGTTTGATGTTGGTACAACATGCATTCTCTACCTTCACTTCCACATATGTCCAAGTGTTGTTGGTAGAATGTTTGGTTGCTTTTTCCCGCTGTCTTTAGGTTCTGAGTGAACAGAAATAGCCTAACGACTAAAAGCATATCGTCGCTGTCCAAAGAAAAACAGGTATCTCCAAAATGTCAACTTTACAGGAAAGGCCAAAAACCTAATCTAATTTGAATAGAAGTCAATGGAACCAGATGTCTTTCCAAGCTGTTTAAGGCCATTTCTATTGGTCCATTCTTCATGAAACTTCCACACAGTGTAAGGAGCAGCTCATATGATCAAATGAGGAATAAAAGTGAAAATCATCAAAAATGGAGATGCATGTTTTTCTTTGGACAGCGACGATATGCAAAGTATATCACACTGTCTATGATACGCTGTCAATGATCAGATGCATGTTAAACACGCTTGTATGCAAAAATATGGGTGCCCTTGGTCAAATGACACGTTTTGTTGATTTTCGAAGTGAAAATGAGCTAACACATCCTATACTGAGAACACACATCTACACGCCTGGATTCACATTTACTGTTTATTTACTGAATTTAACATACTGGGGGAAGAAATAAAACAAACACAAAATGGGCACAGTACAACTGTCACATTTTATGTTTCATATTTTTCAGTTAAAATCAGAAGATAAACTGAAATTGTGTACTAAAATTTGCAGAAAAGCAGCATATTTAAGTTTGTTCTCTTATGAACTTCAAAAAATGTCATTTGATGGAGGTTGTTTAACTTTTGCACACGACTGGAAATTGATTATTCAAAGAAAAAGTATAGTCTTATAGCTGCCATGAAATGGAAAGCTGAATTTACATTAGCATAGTTTAATAAGGAGATTTTGCTACGTAGAACTAACATGACATATCATGGACCTCCAGCACTGTTATCGCCTCCTTCAAAAACAAATACTACCTTTGCAAAAAAGAGGACAGAACCCTCAGAAATCCTAGACTGTTATTTAACGGTCTTGACTCTCCCAAAATTTACACCAGCTCATGTTTCAACCCAGCAGGAAAGCGGGGGCTATACGTGCAGAGTTGTGCCTTTTAAGAATGTGAAGGTGATGTCAGAATTTTTGCCACCATGTACAAGGAACTATCAAAATGACTGATGTTTATCTTGAAATGTGGCTTCCTTGGCTTCCTATTCACCTATTTCTCATGTCCAATTCCATCTTAAAAGCTGCAGCTTGTTCAGGTGCCAGAATGCAACTGTAACTTCACAAAACAAGCTAGCAGAAAGGAAGCCAACTCTGGCACCCATACTTTATCAACATACTGTACATCTGTTACTCTGTGCTTCTCACAACCAAAACATGCAAGTAGCAGCCATGCTGTGTAATTTTACCCATGTTTTATGGCTAAAGTTTCATAGTGACTAACAAATTAAATGCACTTTGTGTTGTTTTTGAGGTCAAATAGCAGGAATATAGGTAATGTTAGCTACTAACTAATTTTAGCATAGCTAATTAAAAAAGTCTGGCTAGCTGGCTTATTTACAAAGAGGTTAATTTAATTTTCATGCCTGTTACATTGTTTTCTTGTCAGACATGTTTGACAAGTTGCTTCTGTGTGATCATTACAGTGTCTCATTGTAAATCAGAGCTCATCAACTTATAATCATCTCATTTAAAGAGGGAAAACAAAACAAAACAAAAAGCTTACTTTATTCTACAGCCAAATTATAAAGCATAAATGAGCATCATTTTTCTCCCTTACCAAAGTCATGTAGATATCAGAGAAGTGCTGAATAAATTCATTCTATGGCAACATTTTAAGACTTTTAATTATTTGGATAATTATGTTTAAGAATATTCTTATGATCTTCTCACACAGACATCTTATAAATTAGGCAAAAAACATCAAAATCCATAAGCCTTATGTTTCCTGCCCCTACATAAAATGAAGAAGTTTATTGAAGAACAGCGAGTTCATTTGAAACTCCTTGGCTGACTTGGCCCATGGTATATTGTTCAGGCAAGGGGGGCGGGGTGCAGGGAGATGATGTACAGCGGGAGTCACCAATCGCATCCACAAAGGGCCAAAAAATCTAGAGGAGATGTGCCCCTGCTTGCTTGGAATGAAACCTGCATCCTAAGACCTGCACACTTTTAAAAATGAAGTTGGAAAAAGGGTTATTTGCATAATGCCACACAGGAACATTTTAATGGGCGGTTCTTTAGCGGAGCATTTTGTAAATAAAATGTGAGTGTGAAATGCTCCTCAATGTAAAGGTTCTAAGATGGACCCTTAAATTAGTAATCATTGTCTTTATGTTATCTTAGAGGAGGTGTTCATATCCACATGGGTTCTTACCCAACATGTTGCAGTGCCTTGTTTCTACAGTAGCCCTGAGCGGACAAACCAAACATGGCTCTAGCGGGTGTCTTTTGCTTTTTTTATGCTGAAGTGACAATTTAAATTTGGTTGTTATGTAGCAGCGGGTGGAAGATGTAGAAGGGAGAAGAGTAAGTGTCTGCTGCTGGTGGTGGCTAACTATTTTGTGTACTGGGAAAACTGAGAACAATACAAGCAAATACAGGATTAAAGCTATTATTATATAGCACAAGAAAATGCAATGGACGGTAAATCTTTTTTGTTAAAGAGATGAAAATCTGATGGCCATCGTTGGATCTATTGCATGCCTGAAAAGAGAGGGTCAACTCACTGACAGATGCCACTAAAATTTGCAATGGCCCCTTTATTCCTGAAAAACAGTCAGTTAGTTTTCCTAAATTAAATAAACAAGAAAAAACTAATGGATATTAGTATTAATATGTTTGTGTTGCCGTGGTGCAAGCTCTGTTTCTTTCATAGTATAAGGGTCTGGGTGTCATCCCAACTTTCCTCCTTTCAGAACTCACTATGAGGATATATAACAGGATATAATAAGAGATAATTTGTTTGCTCTGGGAAGCTTTCTTTTGGAAAGCCCTGCCTTGTATATGTCCCTAGTGTCATATTGCCTCATTGTCTGAGCAGTCCCCTGACAAGTCCCCTGGGGTCATGGTGAACACCGGTCGCTGCCACCATGAAATGCTGTGTGAAGCAGCTTCACCCCTCTGCCAGAGCAGGTGTCCGCTTCTGCTGGCCTGTTGCGAGTGGATCGTCAGCGCCACGCCAGAGCGCAGACAGTACTGTCTCAACCACTTTGGATCAAATTAATTCAACCAGGTGTGCCCCCACGCTGCCAGGGCTCAGGTGACACCTGCTACAGTCCTTTAATTAGAGGCAAAACAGCTGTTTCTGGGTAGACCTACGGGACGAACCCTCCTCTGCCTGTGCTCCCGCTGGATCCCGTGCTTTGAGTCATGACGCATCAGATAGTATTGAACGCACTCTGGTTTTTGCCTCTGTCCTTAGCTACAAAAGCCACTGACGGAGCCTAAGCATGCCCGGCAGGTAGATGGAGGAAGAGGGGAGAGTTCTGGGAAGTTTTCCCTTTTTCACAGGAATTTGGCAGAGTTTCCTTTTTAGACAACTTGAGTTGAATAAATCAGAGTGTGGTGGCAAAGATGAAAACGGTAATGTAATTATGCTAGTAAGTCCTCACAGCTACCACGAGCTATGGATAAGCCTTCAGAAGAAACTTGGACTTAGATAGGCAGTTGATTGAGACGGACTAGACAGACCAGGGCTATTAGAGGCAGACAAAAGGGATCCACTGTTACTTGGTGGAACAGCGGGAGACGTCCCGTGGGGCCAAGAGGGGAAGGGACAGTTTAAGCTAGCTTTGATGTTACTGGTGAGTGGCAGAGGGCTCCCTGTCTGCTGCTGAAGGTTACTGGCAGTTCAGCACACGTTTAAAAAGCACCTACACTCTAGCTGTGTGATTAAGGTTAGATCCCAAGACCTTTTATTGGTTGCACTCTATATTAGACTGTCCTGATCAAGCCACGCCATCAGTTTTCACCACATCTGGGAAATATGTTATAGCAACCTGTGAATTATCCTGGTTATGATGGATGTTCTTGCTTTTGTCAGCTGTTTGATAATTGCTCCGGCACTTGGAACTTGCTTCAGGTTGCACCACCAGCTGTCAGGTCAGAATACTTTGCAGAATAACACTTCCAACTACATATTCAGCTTTGGAAGCAGCATACGTAACTCTCTGAGCATATATTTTGTACTGTTTGGGTTGTGATGCTCTTCCTGTGGTAGTGCACAAAACAGTATAAGGATATTTGTAGAAGACTGAACGCTGTTTTATGCCATAAAGGTTTCCTCATAGTGATTTTTGATTACTGCGATTAGTCACAGGTGACACAGTGGCACAATGAGTAGTGCTCCCACCTCACAACATGAAGGACTTGGTTTTGATTCCTGACCATGGCGTTCTGGGTGTTCTTTGTGTGCAGTTGGCATGTTTTCACTGTGTCTGTGTGGGCTTCCTCCTACAGATTAAAGAGATGCAGTCAGGTGAATTACAGATGCCAAATTGCACCTAGGTGTGAGCAAATGTACATGTCTGTGTCTGCCCTGCAATGGACTGGTGGTCTATCCAAGATGTTTCCTTCCTTCTGCCTAATGAACGCTGGGAAATGCTCTACTGACCACATCACATCCTGAGACCCAAAAGGATAAGGCAGTTTAGAAAATTAGTGAGTGAGTGAGAGTGTCTAAGTCACATAATTCTATAATATTTTATTTTTTCCAAGTGGTTGTAAAGTAGCACCATTTCCAAGCATCCAATCAACCCACAGCAATACCAAGCGAGGCTAATGTACAGCCTCCAAACTATAGTGTTGCCACCAAGGCTCCCAAAGTAAACAAGTCCATATGCCCCCATATTAATACAGTGTTTATGCACATTTTCATTCAAACCATGCCACTGTTGTCTTGCACTCAAAATAATACTGTGTTAAAACAACACAATTAATGTTATTAAGGTTCCAGCACTATGAACACTCCAACAGGCCAAGTCATTAGATGTAGCCCAGTTACTGAAACATTTGTGGCAAGTTTGGGATAGTGTTTGATATATTTCATAAGACATGGTCATACTGTTGGCCAGGCCAAGAGGATCATAGAACGCATGTAAAAAGAAAGGCCTTTTTTACAATGACCAGTGTCCTGACTCTGATCATAAACTCTGTCTCTCATTTAAACAGAGAACCTATGAGTCAGCTCCATCTTTGCAGTTACTTCCTCCTGGATTAATCAGACTGTATCTAATAGATTCTGCTTTTCCTGTTAGTTCTGTCTTTCTCTCTTCATCTGGGTTCGACCTGAGGAGGTTGGGTTCCGCCCTCGAGTCTGGTTTCTCTTGAGGTTTCTTTCTTACCCAAGGGAGTTTTCCTCGCCACTGTTGCCTCTGGCTTGCTCACGGGGGGCTTGGACCCGGTTTCCTTTTCCTCTGTCTGTACATTAACTCTGTGTTTTTATTTTATTTTATACAAACTGCTTTTCTGTAAAGCTGCTTTGAGACACCGTTAGTTGTAAAGAATGCTATACAAATACATTTTGTAATAATGGATTGATTGATTGATTGGTTGATTGACTTTATGTAGTTTAATGTTGCTGTTAAATTGTGCAAAGTGTCCAATGTGTTATTCCCTGCTGGGAAGTGGTCTTAGTTAGGGGTGTCTTGTGGGTGTTACGTGTGTGCTTTTCTGCTGGTGTTTAATAAAAGAGCATATCTCAAGGCAGAATCATGGACTCCCCCGTGTTTTGCTTTGTGCTATCGCCACACTATTATTATCTGCTTAATAAAATGAATTTTAGCAATATAATAGTATTGCAAATAATGACAAACTGTTAAATAAAAGTATTTAGTAATATTTATGCTTTTCAGTTGTTGCTGCAGATATTGTTTTTTATATGTTTGTTCCAACATGACCAAATTCACACATGCCAAATTATCCAAGTCACCACAGTATCCATTATCCTTACACCACAACTAGACAGACACATTTTTATGATAGATTATTCTCCACATGCTGGTTTTATTCAAGAGTAGTGCACAGACCGACTTCTGGCAGTCATGTGATGATTTAACTGGTTGGATCTCTTGTTATTGTGATGCAGCCCAGTTAATCAAAACAGCACAGACTCTGGTATTCTAGTGGTGATCATTAACACTGGCCTATGCTGCTGTGTCTACCCAGCAGTCAGGCCCCTCAGAAACTACCTGAAACCTACCCAGCACTGTGGACCTCAACCTGACATAACCTGACCCAACTGACCCAACCGAGTCCTCGGGTAGAAAAACAACCCAGCAGCTTTTAGAATGTGTAAACCAAATACCCTTTAATATCATTGTGCATATATTTGCTGTGCTACACTGTGGTCTACACCACCTTTGTGTGACACGCTTTTCAACAACCGTATTTATTGTTCTATGTATTTAGGTTGGAAAGCTTGTCTGGTTCAAACAACATAGGCTTGCATTTAATTAATTGAGTTTTGCATCGATTTTCCAGACTTTGTAGCAACTGCTACAACTAAACCCTCCATCTGTTACACTGAACCTCCCCGCTTATAGGCTTAGAAATGTTTGCACTCCTGCCACTTTTGACATTTTAGTGTTTTCTATTCTCTCAGCACACCTGATCCAACTACTCAGCTCATTAGCAAGACCCTTAATGAGTTAAAGTGGGTATGATAGGGCTAGAAATGACCAAAATGTGCAACACAGGGGTAATCCAGGATTCAGTGTTTCATTTTTAATCATTACCTAAAGTGAGCATGGTCTTCCAGTGTCCAGCAGAGGGCAGTGGCGTGGCAGCATCGCAAACCTGTAGACTGGGGAGCAGCATATGTAAGCCAGAACGGAAGCGAATCCCACTTGCTCTACTCAGAGTGCCAAATGACTTTCGGCCATGTTCAAATGTAAGCTGACATTCCATTCTCCACAATTTTGACTGTATCTGTGAGAGTGAAAACCAAGGGCAGTCCAGTTTTTTGCTAAGCGAGTCTTTATGAAGGGAGCAGAATGTGAGGGAATGCATACAAAAGGCAGGCTTTGTTACAGATAGCTCATGTATTCCGCCAAAGGTGTCACTATTTCTCTGTAAGACACAGTCCCTCATACAATAGCTTATAAAACTACAGAGACAAAATAAGACAGGCAAAACCAGACAGATTTAAACCAGTCAAGTTTTTTTTTTTTGTTTCACAGTAGTAGCCCTGACAGGCTTAGACCGTCCATAGAACTAAATAGATCAGAAACTTAATGACTGAATGACTGGACACAGGGCATCACGGCAGGTCTATTGCCTCTATCTTGCTGCATCCCTTCAGCACCAGTGACGATTCCAAATCATTTTCACACTGCAGGCATGTTCCAAAAGGAGTTTATTATATAAGCCGAACAGAGGCAGCAGTTGCCTCTTTCTCCCACACTCCTTTTCTAGCCCGCACCTGGCGCACAGGCTGCGAAAAGATGGCTTGTGGCAGTTTGCGAACAAACAAAACCTTTTGGGTGTGTGGGCGTATGACCTTGGGACACGTGCCCGCTTTCCAACTGGGTCAGCAGTCACCTCGACTCGCGGAGAGAGAAGGCGCCGGGTTCTCTGCTCCAGCAAAAAAAAAAAAAAAAAAGATAAACTAATGCCCAGGGTGTATGCGCCCTCAGTCTTCAGGCTGTACGTGGGTGGGCAGGGGGAAGGTTTGTTTGTGGCGGGCCGAGTGAGAGATTGATAATTCCTCTGGCACCTGTGACCTGCCTCGAGTTGCGCCACTACCAGCTGCCAGGTCACATCAGGGACAGGTGAGGAGGATGTTCTGTGGCAGAGCACTCAAGTTTTTCAGCGCACCTCATTGTAGGGCGCTTACTTTTCTTAGGTCTCCTTAAAATCTCCTCAGCGCTGCTGCTTCCAAACCCCCTCTGGCGATGTATATGCCTGTGATGTGAGATGTTTTGTGAACATTGCAGAAACCCGCTTTTGATGTGTGTCTTCTTAAATCTTTCAGGAGAAAATGCAGACCAGAGAATGGGCCAATGGACAAAACGAATTTTGGCAAAAGCGTTTCAGTATTGCCCGAAGGTCAGATGCAATGTCGAGACTGTAATGTGAGAAATGTGGATCCTGCCTGGAGTTGAAAGATCCCTCCCTTGTGGCGTCTGGAGTGACAGAACTGGGGACATGGAAACCTTAGCCATGAGCACTTTCCGAAACATTCTTCATATCATTAAAGCTTTTCATGTCAGTGTTATTTGGGGTATTCATTTTCTGATACAAAGACCCCCGAAGGGGCATTAAGGGCATTTTCACGAAACCTAATTGTCGCTGTCATCTCAAAACCTCCTAATACTGTGTGCAAACCCCCTCTACACTGAGTGACCATTATATGATGAATGGACTGATAGACATGGTTCAAAATGCTTGGATAATTGAACTAAAAGAAATTGAAATAAAAGAGTTTGATGTAGTGCATAAAGCTTTAAGATGTACAGTTTATTTTCGGTCCCTATAGTCCATATGGAAACTAACAGTGCATTTTAAATACCGTGTTTCTGTGATGTCTTAAAGGCATGGTAACAAAAACAGCCAGTATAATGCTATAGAAGGTAAACAGAAGATGAAAACACTTCTGTATGAACAACTGATAATTGTACTTTAAAGGAGCAATATGTAGGATTTTTAGATTATCCAAATGATGAACAACAGAATGTAAACATTTGGTTATGTTATTGCCACCTATTGTTCGGATTGTGAATCTGACCATTTGCATTGTTTTACATACTGCTCCTTTAAAGCTACCAACTAGGTTTTGTTACAACAGCACTGATATGCAAATTCCATAACTAGATTCGTATGACTTGATGGCGGCAAATATAAAGTCATTTTCATCACAGATCCTCCAGATGCTGATGGTATAGGTGGTGATATACTGAGGTTGTCCAACAGCTGTCTCCTCTAGTGGACCTACCTGAATGGTAGATGTTTAACTGTCCACTGCGAGAGTTAAACATCTCCCTTTTCTCATTCTTGCTGAACAAAAGGAAGGCATTTCTCCATGGAGGCTTATGGGCTCCATTGTGTTAAGAGACTTATGCTCATGCTCAATGGGGAATGAGCGAAAGTCCTAAATGAAGGTGAAGGAACATAATTGAACTGGCTGAAGGACTGCAGTGCCCTATAAGCTTCTTATACTTCCTCTAAACTCTAAGCTCCAGCATTTAATTATTTTTTACTTCTACTGTAGTGGAAAGTTGCTTTGAGCCCAGTGTTGGGCTGTCAGTCTGTGGGATTGTTTAGGCGATTGATTCGTTGACATTGGTGAAGCAACCAGTTTATTTAGAGAAAGAGAGAGAAAGAGAGAAAGAGAGAGAAAGAGCGAAAGAGGGAAAGAAAGACAGAAGCTCTGCTTCATACAGCATACTGATAGTTCTAAGCTGCATGGCTATCATTATAACAAGCATTGTTCATTGTGCTTCTATTGAATGGAGCTCAAATCACGCAGATCTAGTTAGGAAACCTGGCAGACGACATTCCGTTCCTATCTAGACTGGCTTATTTGTTTCACAGGCTAAAGACAATATTAAAGAATATCTCAAAATCTCAACTGTCTGCTGTGGAAAAGCCTGCTATTTACCTTGTCCAAAATTTTACCCATTAGAGTCATCTACTGACACGAACAGGACAAACAAGAGTTGAGGATTTTTTGGGGAAAAACAGTACCTTTTGATTGTTTCCTAAGCAAAGAAAAAAATTCATTAGCTCAGTTGGGATAAGAGGTGTTCACATGGGTAGCTGAAAATGTTCATTATGCTCACTGGGCTAAAGGTGGTTGTGTGCATGCAGATTTCTGGGTTCTGTTTTTCTACGTAAATGACTTTGACATACAATACAATTCAAACCATTGGAATCAGTGTTTTCAAAAGTATGAAAGCATTTTAGTGCAAAAACTGTTTCCCTCTTCAAAAACAAATCCGCACATTTACGAAGGGCAGCAGTAGCCAATACTAAAACCCTAGACTGTTATGTAACAGCGTTGACCATTAATCGTTACGACCCCACAGTTTACATACAACAGTGGAGCGAAAGCAACGAAAATGGTAGCCTATGTGTGGAAGTGTACTTTTCCAGATTTTGAAAGGGGTGTCAGCACATTTTCTACACATTTTAAAAGAACCAAACTCTCAGCAGGTAAGGTTTGTGTTCTTTTTAAATGGGGCTGAAGTTGGATTCCTATGCTCCGGCTTCTTAGTCAAATTTTCCATTTCACCCGAAATGCTACAGCTTTTACAGGCTTTAGAATTGAACTGCAGCACCATTTAAGATGGAACAGAGAATTTTGCAAAACAAGCTGGTGATTAGGAAGTCAACTTAAGCACCCACTTGATGCTGTACAACATAAGACAATAGCAAGCAGGCTTCCTTCAGCATTTGACAAAGAAGAGACTGAAGAGAGAATCAGTTCCAGCTTTTTAGCATCAGAATTCTAATAACATACTGTAAGTACATTTACATTTACATTTAAGGCATTTAGCAGACGCTCTTATCCAGAGCGACTTACAACCGTGCTTAGTGATCTGTTGGATAATATTCCAGTTAGTAGGAAGTTTAGAGCCTAAAACTCACCACGAGCTCAGACACTGCCCGAACAGGGGGCCAGTGCTGGTACCTAGAGAAAGGTCATTATAAGTGCAACACAATACACATTGACAAGGGACATAAGTGCAATACAACAAGATCATTAAATTGCCACACGATACACACAATTTACACCTCTACTAGAGCTCACTCGCTTAAGTGCTTTACGAAGAGATGGGTCTTCAGTCTGCGTTTGAAGACCGCGAGAGACTCTGCTGTTCTGACGCCCAGTGGGAGTTCATTCCACCATCTGGGAGCCAGGACAGAGAAGAGTCTGGACACTTGTCTTCCATGTGTCCTCAGGGATGGTGGTTCGAGACGAGCTGTACTTGAAGCACGAAGGGCTCGAGGTACAGCTCGACTCTTCACCATTGCCATAAGGTAGGGAGGCGCTGGTCCATTCTTGGCTTTGTAGGCCAGCATCAGAGTTTTAAATCTGATGCGGGCAACGACAGGGAGCCAGTGGAGGGAGCGCAGCAGTGGAGTGACGTGGGTAAACTTCGGAAGGTTGAAGATGAGACGGGCTGCAGCGTTCTGGACAAGTTGCAAGGGCCTGATGGCCCGCAGAGGAAGACCAGCCAGGAGCGAGTTGCAGTAGTCTAGTCTTGAAATGACCAGAGACTGGACCAGCAGCTGGGTGGCTTCCTGAGAAAGGAAGGGTCGAATCCTCCGGATGTTGTAGAGGAGGAATCTGCATGACCGAGTCAGGTTCGCTATATGAGCCGAGAACGATAACTGGCCATCCAGAATCACTCCAAGACTTCTTGCATCCTCAGTCGGGGTGATCAACGAGTTCCCGAATGAGATGGTGAGATCACAGTGAGGACCTGTAGTGCTCGGGATGAACAGCAGCTCAGTCTTGCTGGGATTGAGCTTAAGGTGATGAGCTGTCATCCATGAGCTGATGTCGGTCAGGCATGCTGAGATGCGGTTGCAGACCTGTGTTTCAGATGATGGGAAGGAAAGCATGAGTTGCGTATCATCAGCATAACAGTGATAAGAAAAGCCATGAGAAGTGATTACTTCTCCAAGAGAAAGAGTGTAAAGAGAAAAGAGAAGAGGACCCAACACCGAGCCTTGAGGGACACCGGTGGAGAGCCTACATGGAGCAGACGTGGACCCATTCCATGTTACCTGATAGTGGCGGTCCTCCAGGTAGGACTCAAACCACTTCCATGCAGTGCCGGTGATTCCAAGGTCGGTGAGGACCGACAGTAGCAGCCATGCTGATTTTTGCTGATCCATGCACGCCTTTAAAGTGGAAGTTTCATACAATTTTTAACAGCTTTCATTTCCTAAACAAGTAGATGCTACAGGTAGTATAAAATTAGGGCCACGTTAGCTACTGTCATTTTTCACTCCCACAAATTGCAAATTGGATTTTACAAACAGACCATTTATATAGGCCAAAGCTACATAACACACCAAAGGAAAGGGAAAAACTGGAAACGCACGATAGGCCCCCTTTAATAATGTCATGTTGTTTCCTATTGTGAATATAACATTGACAATGCCTTTTGTTATGATATTAAAAAATAAGTTGTTATTGTTTTAGTTCCAATGCATGTGTTTACAATGCAATATTACAAATACATATACTTATTAGTTAAGAGCTAGTTCAGTGTGCTTCTTTTAGTACACTGTATAGCAAATTTTGAAAATATTGTTTTGCCAGTGGATCGAACTTAACTTAGGGACACATTATCTACAACTGTCTTAGAGATAATGAAATCATTCCAATGCAAAAAATTTGCACAGTAAATGGGAGAAAGGAGAAGGAGTAATGAAACGTGAAAATGTTAAGATAATCACGATGAAATCCCTCATGGTATTTGAAATGCAGACTTTCGACAGATCACAACATTGAAAAAGATGATTTAGAGTTGCTGGCTTTGGATGGATCTCAATGTCTTGAATCTACAGTGCCCATCTTGGTGTGCGCCACAGCCTGGCGTCTTTAAAGCCTCAGTGACAGCACATCTCAACAAGAAACATGACTCCATTCTGTCTCTGCAGACATGTCAAATAATCTTATCAAAGGAGCACTCACTCACCCACTCTGCAAGGCTAGGAAAATTAGGAGACTGTCGTCCTGACAATTCCAGCGGCGGTGTACGAAACAACCTCACTGCCTCATGAAGAAGGAAACATGAAACAATAACATCCCTCCTGACTCCGAGTGTATTCATTTAACGACCGTGTGTTCCTGAAAGTGGCACCATTGCTATGGGCATCAGAATTAGGGAAGCAGAAGTATTAACCATTCATGTTCATGCTGAGGTGAATGCAGCTTGACAGCTGTTTTTGAATAGAAGAGCAGGAATCCCACAGTAAATTCCCTTTCTGTGTTTCACACCATGTGTTACAGTGCTAATGAGTGCATAGCAGGACTGTCATAAACAGCGTAACTCAATTACTTTCATTTTTTTCTGTCATTAGTATTGTGTGGACATCTTGTGACAAACCCTCCCACAAATGTTCTACAAAGTATAATATCCAGTCCACTGGCTCTAAAATGTCAAACCTTACCGTTTTACCATTAAAACATTGTAACAAAATTCGAATGATTGCACATAGGTACATATAGTGGCGCTTCTAAATTTGTGAACCATTTTCTGATCCAATGTTACATAACTGTGAGTAGCAAAAGTATGTGGGGCTTTGCTTGTTGTGTCTGATATGACCCCCTTACTAAACATTTCCTGTAGCTGTTAATCAGTTTTCCAGTGAGCTTGGACTCATTTTAGCTGATTCCTCTTTACAGAACAGCTTCAACAGCTTCAAATGTTGGCGGTGCATGGGCTGCAAGGTACCCCAAGAATGGTTAAAGAAGAATAAAGTTAAGGCTCTGGAATGGCAAACTTGGTCATTTCAAAACAACTTCTTTAACTGTGCTAGAACAAAGTGTGTGCCTAGAGTCACTGTCTTGCAACATGATCCATGTTCTTTACTGACAGATTTTCTTCAGAATTCGCTGGCTCAGAATTGATTATGTGCTCAGTGATAGCAAGCCATACTGGCAAAAAAGTAGCAAAACAGGCTCAAACCATGATGCTACTGCCATCAGGTTTCAAAGATAGGATATGGTTCTTATGTTGGAATTCAGTGTTTTCCTTTCCCCAAACATAATGTTTTGTTCTCATCTGTCCACAAACCATTTCTCCAGTAGTCTCCATAGTGTTCTGGCTTTTTAGCATCAGAATTCTAATAACATACTGTAAGTAGCAGCCATGCTGATTTTTGCTGATCCATGCACGCCTTTAAAGTGGAAGTTTCATACAATTTTTAACAGCTTTCATTTCCTAAACAAGTAGATGCTACAGGTAGTATAAAATTAGGGCCACGTTAGCTACTGTCATTTTTCACTCCCACAAATTGCAAATTGGATTTTACAAACAGACCATTTGTATAGGCCAAAGCTACATAACACACCAAAGGAAAGGGAAAAACTGGAAACGCACGATAGGCCCCCTTTAATAATGTCATGTTGTTTCCTATTGTGAATATAACATTGACAATGCCTTTTGTTATGATATTAAAAAATAAGTTGTTATTGTTTTAGTTCCAATGCATGTGTTTACAATGCAATATTACAAATACATATACTTATTAGTTAACAGCTAGTTCAGTGTGCTTCTTTTAGTACACTGTATAGCAAATTTTGAAAATATTGTTTTGCCAGTGGATCGAGCTTAACTTGTAAAACTGATTCCTCTTTACAGAACAGCTTCAACAGCTTCAAATGTTGGCGGTGCATGGGCAACTTCTTTAACTGTGCTAGAACAAAGTGTGAACTCCATAGTGTTCTGGCTTATCTCTGTGATCTTTTGCAAACTGTACATAATTGTTGTTCAGTGTTCTCTTGATGGTGAACTCATGAATATTACCCACCACGGTAATGGTTCAAACTGTTAAGAGATGGTAGGTTTTGTAAGCCTTTCCAGCCTGATGATTAGCGACAACTTGTTTACTGAGCTCCTCAGAAAGATCCATCTTACGTAGATTGCGGTTCTTTAAATTCAACAGTAAGAGTAAATGATTGACCTGGTATAATATATTTGAACATTTTCACTCATTTCTTTATTTGGCTTCCCTTAGGACTTCTGTAAAAAATATAAAAAATAGATTATGTCGGATTTTAGGTGGAACTGCAGAATTCTTGAAAAGTTGAATGACTGCTTTCAACTTTACATAGGTACATACAGTGGTGCTTGGAAGTTTGTGAACCATTTCCTGAATACAGGTACAATGAACACAAACAAATGAGACCAAAATATTAGTCTTGGCCATTTATTTATATCTTATTGTTTTGTGTGAGTGTACAGTTCTCAAAGCACTTGACTGCTAGTTGTACTGTCTACGACTATGTATGTGACTCATAACTCTTAATTTGATTAGATTTTTGCTACTGTATAAAATCCAGTTTGAAAGGTTGTAACAGGATATTTATCTCCTGGAGAAAGTTACTTTTTCAGAGAAACAAGCTTCTTATGATGGCCGTGCTGCAGTCTCTCCTCAGCCCCGGGGCCATCGTTCTGTACATTTAGCAGTACGTGAACGGGGCCCATGATAACTACCCCACCTGCTCAACAGAGACATTTCCTCAGAGGCTCAGGTTCTCTCTCTGCCTTCATTAAAGCACGGCCATACATCTTCCATGGGCGTCTCTGCCTGCGTCCAGAGGATCTCTCCGACGTAGGCACTGCATCATTTGTGGCAACCTATCAACACTGGACCCCCCTTCTTAATGCTGATTTAGAGTGAGAATCGAGGACTTGGGACGGGGCACTGATGATCCGATTCCCCTCACGCCAGGCCTGCTGTTCAGGAGGAGCCCGCTGAGACACATGAATCATCGGCGACAAGCCTCCTCCCTCTCAGCATCGCCACAATGAGTTATCTACCCCTGTAAGGGCCGTGATCAATTAGTCGATCACTCGACTGCGGCCTGCAATTAACGCCATGACT
Organism: Prochilodus magdalenae; assembly: GCA_024036415.1. NCBI lineage: Eukaryota > Metazoa > Chordata > Actinopteri > Characiformes > Prochilodontidae > Prochilodus > Prochilodus magdalenae. Next base: position 240,643 of record JAMWET010003139.1, read on the forward strand.
CCTGGAGCCAGCGCCTCCTAACACGATCTGTGTTCGTTGCCGCCACCAATTAAAAGACACAGACAGAAGCTCTTCTCGGAAGCTATATGCTTGGGAATACCCAGGGATCAGGAAGAAACTGTGCAGCCCCCGCAAAGCCACAAATGAGAGGGGAAACGCATCGCTAGCATATTGACGTGTAAGCAGACTGATGTGCTCTGCCTCTGAATTGATTTTGTTATAAATTTAGGGAGCATGCCAATCAACTGAATTGGCATCTGTGGACGAGCTCCGGGATCTGATTGGAATTTGAAAGCAGCGCTGGGCGGTAGAGAAGGTAGGGTCTCTAGGGCTCCAACAGAATACAGATTGGTGTGGGAACAGGGTCGGCGCTTGGTGCTCTGGAGCTCAGCCGCCACTTCCTGAATCCCTCTCCAGCTTGCGGATGCTCCGGGTGCCTGGGGAAACTCCGGAGCGTGAGGCTCGTCGTAATTGAAGCAATCTGTTCCCTCAGCCTGGGACGACTGGGCTTTGCCTGACTGTTTGTGTGTTTGGAGTCGTAACCCTGCCAGGATGTCCTCCGTCTCCTGGAGCCCCATTAGTGGACAGTGGACCGAAGACCTGCACATGAGCAGAGTCCCCAGCTGACCGTCCTACACGAGCACGTCTTTAGCCATGAGTGGGTCCTTTCGATGTTTTATTGCTGATATGAAAAAAGCTGGTTAAAAAGTGACTGCACTTCTTTACCCCCACATTTCTGGATGCACATTTATTCGAAGTCAGATGATAGCAACTGAGTGCTCCCTCAATTTCTTTCCCTCTTTTCTAGGAATAATTTCTCTGATGGGTCATAAATAGAATGGGTCCTCATTTAACTGATAAGAGCACTTTCGGGGGAAGGAAAAGATGGTGTTTTTTACTGAGCACATTATTACTCAGCAAACTTTGGAGCTTTTCACAAATATTAAAAGCAAAGTTAACTTGCTGGCAGCCTTAAGTCGGCCCCTGCAACTGCAGTGAGCTATTTACCTTAAGACTGTTTATTGAGTAAATATAAATGATCTAGTTCCTGCTATGAAACTGATATGTACGTTATGTAAGGAATTGAATGCTGTGTCTGTATATGAGTCCATAGAGCAACCACAGCAAGAATAGAAATGCCTGCCTTGTAGGTTAGCCACCCTGTTGCCCATCATCAGTGGTCAGTTTCAGACTATGGCCTATCACTCTCACCCTAGCAGCGACACTGACATGTTTAAAACACTGCTGTGCCAGAAATCATTCACATCATCGGGACACCATGCCTCTGCCATGTCAGCATCACTGCTGCTTAGCAAAAGGTTTGCCACCCAAACCAGCAGCCCTGTGGACAGAAACTGACCAACAATGAATGGAGTAGAGGAAGGCTGATTAATACAGACTACAGTCTGTAATTGTACACCTATATGCTAGACACATAAGGTAAGTGGACCTCGTACAGTGCCCAATGAGAGAAAGAAGAGGTGGACAGTAAATATTTTGATTCATGTTTGCTGAATTTAACACTGCCCATAGCTGACTACACATCATATCTTGTTGAGTATAATTCAGGGGATGAGATGCAAATACATTTAAAGTGATGTGAAAAGGTTCATTGTGGAAAAGATTTGTTTGCAATGGTAGTGATAGAAACAACTGTCATGTATATACCTCTCTGCCCCAAGCTGATTTAAAAAACTATATCCAATTAAGTCACGTCTCAAATGTGTAACCATTTCATGAATTAAATGCATGTGGTTCCTTTCATCACCACTGTGAACAATTCTGACTCAGTAAATATCTCCAGATCTCTGCTTTTCACATCAAACCACTTTGAGTTCAGTGGTGGACAGTAGCTGTAATGTGTAAGTTGTGTTTTTGTGTATCTTTACGGAGGGACTTTTTATTTGAACTCCACTACATTTTAAATATCTTACTTTTTATTCCACTAAATCTGCCTTTTTTGGCTTATGTGTGCATAAAAACGTAACATGTCAAAATGAACGTAGTGTGAAGCGAACACACCAGCCATTCTTGAGCTTGTTTTGACCAGTTGGACAGAACTCAGGTGGAGGCTTAAAGGGAGGAACTTCTACTTTTACTGGGGGGGTATTTTATCTTGTGTAGCTACTTTAACTCAACTACATGGTTTGTGTACTTTGTCCACCTCTGCCTGAATTACTTTTTCAGTTTAGTAAATAATGCAGAAATATTGACCAATCAAAGAAATTCCCCTTTAATGTATGTTAATTGCATGTACTAGGTCTGTCTTTGTGATGCACTCAAGTGAGTAAGCACTATTAGATGTGTAAGTTATATGTTTATGTTCTTGTGTTGCACTTATATTGACCTTTTCTTCTCTATAGGTATCAGCACTGGGCCGGGGTTGGCAGGTAGTGCACTTTTGCTTTATATATGTGTGTATTGATCTATTTAGGTATCAGCACTGGCCCTTGTTCAGGCAGTGTCTGAGCTCATGGTGAGTTTTAGGCTCTAACCTTCCTGTACTAGCTAGAATATTATCCAACGGAACACTAAGCACGGTTGTAAGTCGCTTTGGATAAGAGCGTCTGCTAAATGCCTTAAATGTAAATGTAAGCAGTGGGGAACTATTAGAGCTAGGCTTTCAGTTTGGGCCATAAATGTAAAAAAGGGGGCAAAAATAACTTCATGATATTGACTGCTAAATTTAGTAGTATGTTTGCACTAAGGCAAGGGGAAAATCATGTCCACATCTCAAGCTTGTAAAAGACATTTAAAGCGTGTAAAAGGCATACCATGGTTTATCTGAAGCTTAACAGACATAAAAAAATTTGGGGGACTTTTATTTTGGTTGGCTCTGGTTGGGACTTTAAACAAGCCTAAAGTGGCCCACTTGCTAACAATTATAACTGTGATGTTGATTCCACTGTCAGTTGCTAGTTATGTTTGTGGGTAATACATAACGTTGGGAATCTCAGTACAGCTCTTGAGGTCCTGATAAATGGGAAACATAGTCTAACTGTTTTAATTAAGATGCAATAGGGAATTAAAATCTTAACTGTGGGCTTTGATCATACCTGGTACACATCTACAGTGCGAGTCAACAAAGAACACTATTGCATGGAGTTTGTCTAGTTTAAGAAGACATTTAGCCAATCTGCCAAAAAGACTCACAAATGGTGAGCTCCTCAGCTGCCTTAAATGTGATGTAATGTGCTGTTACTGTGCTACAGAGACTGTAGTTGAGAGAGATGAGCAACAGGGTCCAAAACTATGAAACATATTTTATCCTCCTCTCTGCAATCTCAATATAATGCACTTAACTTTAAAATCATTGCAACAGCTACTTAACTCTTAGTAGGTTTCACAGTATAAAGCGAAAACTGGCATCGGTAAGGATCAGGGAACATTTTCTTAATATGATGTGTATTTTATTTTATTTCCTAAAAACCATTAAGTTATCTCTAAAGGCCTAGAGGGCCCTGATGGTTCCCATCTTAGAGGAAGGGAGGAATTTCTTCAAGCCCTACACGGTACGGTGGTGCTGGAGTCAGGCCTATCTGTAGTGCGCTGACCGTAAAATGATGCGTAACCTACTACTGTCAGCCCGATTCCAAACTTCAAGAGAAGTCAGCCACACAGTGTACTCCAAAGCTGAAGTGTAAGAGTGAGGGAGAAAGGACGAGAGAATTTGTGTATGTGTCGTGTGAAGGCATCAAACAGGTCTCAGGTGAATATCTGCAGTGTTAACCCAAGTAATAGGACGAGGCCATGACTGCCCAGCTGTAACGCAGCATACATAAATGACCACATAAATCCCCACATTAATATCAAAGCCAATGGACTTCTGTCAGAGAGGCCGGCGCAGATGCATTACATTTTCTGCCTCATTTAAACCTTTTGCTCTCTTCTTCTTTTTCGAATTAGCTATGCTTTGTTGCCGGAGCCGCGTCCACCGAGGACGCTGTAGAGCGATAGGGTCCGATTTGGAGTTGGCTGCTCGGAAAAGGTGTGAGCGTGATGTGAAACAGTCCATCTGTCTCCCTCCATCCTCGCTGATTGTTTGTAGTAGAAGATGAGGAGCATAGGAGTTTCACTGGGTTTTTCTTCTCCCTAAGGTTTTCTCTTTCTCTGAACGAGCCTTACACAGATAAATAACAAAAATACAGAACCAAGATCCAGAATTCCGCCCAAGAAGCTGTTAAAAATAAGGTAAAAATAAGGGTGTTGGGAAGGGTTCTTCGAAGTGATGCCACTGAAGATCCACTATGGTTTTCTTAAAGAACCTTTCGATGGTTCTTTCAATTTTCAGCATTTAGTGGGACTTTATCTAGAGTGACTTACAATTTTAATCATGTTACAAAGATAGGTAGGTTAATGTAGCGTTCAGAGTCCTTCCCAAGGACTTTGGAATAGCATGATGCTCTTGCCGAGGAAGGTGTCTACCTCCAGCTAGATCAAAGTATTCTGAACATCTAGTTGCTGAAGTTAAGAAGCGGGAAAAGAAATTTAAAGAACACAAAACCCGGATGAGAACTTACTGTACTTACTGAATGTACAAAGTGTAATTCAAGGCAAGCTGGAAGTACTAAAAATAAAATTGTATCAGCTACTCATGAACATCCTAGGGATTAGTAAAATAAACTGCAACACCTTCAATCAGGGGCACAAACCAAGACTACATGGAGTGCCTTTCCTTGTCATCAAGACTGTAATTCTGTCATCCAGGTTTATGCCCTAACAATGAACCCAAGAGAGGAAGAAACTGAAGTTCAGCAACTGCAAATAAGATGCCCTGCTCATGATTGGAGGCTGGATTGCTAAGGATGAAAATAAGAAGGTAAAAATAATTTAGGCAACATGGCCTGAAAAAGGCTAATCAGCTTTTGTGAGTAAAATGACTTTTTCCGTAGTTAATACTTTTTTATGCATTCATAACAATACCTGTACATTTGGAGAAACCAAATAGATTACATTCTTGGCGGCAAAAGATCCATTTTAATTGCAAAGATATGACTTGAAGGAAGCTCAAAGTGAAGTTGAGAAAACATCAAGACTTCCAAAATATGATCTGGAGATCATATCACCTGCCTTCAAAGAAACCATCAAGAACCAATTTCAAATTCTGGATATGACTGACAGAGAACAAAAGCAGCTATGGAAGGTTATCAAAAGAGAATTAGAGAAAAAACACCTGTGAAGAATGAAAAGAAAAAAGTGAATGACTGATGATACAATGGAGATTACAAAAAAGATAAGAGAAGCCAAAAATGATGCAGAGTGCCAAACCATTAATCCCCTGTGGCTGCTAGAAATGACCTGGACCAGCGATACAACAACAGTTGTAAGGATGTTGCAAACAGGAGCATACATGTAAATCAAGGATTGCTTTTTTTAAGAAGACATTTTTAAGAGATAAAAAATTAATTGTACCCATGAGCGGCTATGCTAAGAGATGGACAAAAAGGTCAAAAAATGTTGACGTTGGCTAGAAGAAAATTCCGTGCTGGGTTCTGAAGTCAGACAGGATACGAGATCAACACTGCAATTTGAACATAGCAATGCAAATATTTAATGATTGTGAAGTTATGGAAAAATTGGCAATCAAATTTTGCCAGATTGCAAGAGGTCACTTTGTACCAAGGAAAGCAGACAAGAAAGACCATGCAAACTGTTGTCTAGTAGAATAAGGCAAATCGGAGTTGTTTCCTAAATCTGTAAGTTATTTCTAAGTGATCAGAACAGATTTGTGTGTCCAGACAACATCATCCTATATGCATGGGCTGCGGAGGTAACAACACCATTGTCAGTAACTACTTAGCTACACTGGTGACATGGACAAACATGGATAAAGAAGAGATGGCCCTGCATCATCTCACCCTACAAACAATTGTGACGGAGGGTTTGGTGCTCTTTATGAATTCCAGCAGTTCTGCCACTCTGGATTTGTCATCATTGTTGTCTGTCTTGTGATACAAAACGCACTTAGAAATTCAGAGAGTCTAGACTAAGACATAATTGTAGAAATCGAATTAGAACCGCAATTCAAATTGTCTTCACATGAGGTTTAGATCAGATGTTTTGCTGTCCAGACTATCAGAAATCAATTTCAAAAGGCAAAAAATCTGATTTGGGCTTGCAGTCTGAATTAGAGATAACATTCCTTATGTATGCTGGATTATTAAAAAAGTCAAAAGGGTCAAAATGTGCTTCAATGTCTACAGAAAAGTATTTAACCGCTTCACCATTGATGAGAAAGATGTGGAAATGGTGAATAGCTTTTGCCTACACAGACCAATTATTAACAAAAAAAGAATCCAGAAAGAGGAATGCCAGGAAAAATATAGATGTATTTGCTGTTATAGAAGACTATTGCATGTACCTTGGACAATCCTCAATCCTCAGGCCAGATAAAAACTAATGCTCTGCTATTTTGGACATATTCTGAAAAGAACCAATTCGTTGCAAAGTACCATCATGCTTAGAATAGTTAAAGGTAAAAGAAGACAACTGGAAACAAGATGGATGGATACAATTAGAGGAATCATGAATAACCCATTCAGAAGCCTAGAGACCCACAAAGAAGACAAGATATTCTGCAGAAACACTACTCATATTGTCACCAGGAGTTGGAACTGACTTGACAGCACTTAATAATAATAATAATAATAAGGAGAATAACTTTATTTATAGAGCATTTGTCAGCTCAAAGTGCTTTACAGACAGGTAATAAAGTTGAACAGTGTAGAAGAACCTTTACACTCTCTTTTACAAGCACGGTTCTCTAAAGAACAATCCATCAAAATGCTATAAGGGAACCAAACGTAATTCTTCTAAGCAGTTGTGCAAACCAGCAACCATTGATTAACCTCTACATTCAAGAGTGAAGCCACCTACTACTGCTCACAGACACTGGGCTATAAACAGAAATCCCAACCACTGTCCTTCCCTTAATGCCGGCTGACGGAGGCACCCTCATCAAAGCTCTTGTTTTAATAGTTTTTTTAATCGGATCGAATTATAGCCAGTAAGAGGCCGAACCCATAAAAGACTGTGGCGCTGGACTTTCCTAACACTTCGTAATGAGCCCTTTTCAGCTTTTCAACGGCAAATCCCAAAGTGATTCATATTAGCCTGCGAAAAGCCACACGTGTGTAGGGTGTGATTAGAATGATTTAACTGCCGTCTACATGGATAATGATGAGGGTCCATTGCTTATAATAGCAGCATGGCCTAGCTAATTTGAAATGAACGCATGCCTGCATCCATTCTCAGGGTGAGGGCTGGACGTGTTGTGTGTAGTGTAATTCTGAGAGTTAAAAAGGAAGCCAGTGTCTGAATGAGGCCATCTCTTCCATCCCCCTCCTGTATATGTGAGCTCAGCAGTGGGGACAGAGGCAGGGGTGAAGGAGATGCTCCAAACAGCAGGCGCCTATGGTCATCACTCACACTTACCCAAGTGACAGTACGCTCTGGCAGGACTACTTATCTCCTCCACACCACAGAGAGAGAAAGAGAGATGCGGAGGGTGGGGGGCACCTCTCCTAATGTCCTGGGCAATTATCAAGTGTAAAAGAATTAAGTAGGATGCACAGTGGCTTTGCTGTCGTCGGGTTAAGCCAAGAGCTACCTATTTTGGCCTGTTGAGTTGCCTTTGGATTACAGTACTGTGCACACAGATCACCCTACAGAAATATTTCTGAGGATATTAGATAATCAACTGGCCCAAAAAAGGGAAGGTCAATAAGAAATAAGTGAAGCAAATTGAGTTTCCAAAAAGTTATTAAAAGTTATAAAGAAATGGTCCTAATAGCTATACACAATCTGGTAGACCACCAAAACGGTCACCATCAGATAAACGAGCTGTGGAGATGTGAAAAGGGTGATCATATTAAATGCTGAAGAAATAGAGGCATCTGTGTTATGTGTATTTCTTAATTACTCTTAATGTAGGAAATTGGATTTTATAAAACTTGTACTGAAGGAGCTTTTTTGAAAATAAATATATGAAGGGTGGTCTTTTACTTTTACACAGTACTACATGTATACAGACAAATATTTAGGGTTATGCAACCTGTTGAATGAGCTGCCGTTGGAAGCATGATTTGGACCAACAACACAAACAGTCTGTATAGCATAGATAACGCTGAAAATTACCTTTTCAAATATAACGGCCTTCACTACAACAGGTAGAACATTCCACTGAAAGGAGCAAGTAAGTGGCCCAAGGCCTTTTATTGTTCTCACTCCCTCATCTTTTCTCTCTCAGAAACACTTTATGGACCAAGTATTCAGAATCTCTTCTACACTACCAGGCAAATGTATTTCTTTATTATGTTTTATGTATATATATATATATACAGTGTACTCCACTCCCATCATGAGAAAAAGGTTTATTTGTGTGTTTTGAAACACACACACAGTCAATCATGTCTGAGAAATATATATTTGCAATATCAACAATAATAATAACTGGATAAACATAGCAAATGCCAAAACAAAGAGAGAACAAACCTTTGAGTCCAAACTGTTATGAGACCCCTGTGGTGAGCTGAAGCTCCAGCATGTAGGAGCTGTCCGAAGACAGTAGCAGAAAGCACTGAGTTGGGAGATTGGCTCCATTGTGATATTAATAAAAAGTCTCTCGGCCATAGACACTGAGCTGTCATCAATTATTAATCGTGTGGCTGGTGCCGTTTTAAGTTTAAGAGCTGGTGTGAGGAGAAAAGAAAAGGAAACATGCTTTATCATTCCTTCCTTAGCCCATTACGTAGCTTGAGTACGTAACTAGAAGTTATTAGCACGCTGACACTGAGACATGCTCTGTTTATGGAAGACAAGTCACCGTATTTCATCCCATAATGTCTGCTCTACCCATCATGCAGCAGATCTGCGCAATTAGTCACTCAAAAAAAGTCATTCAAAAAGATATTTAAGCTTTTTTGGGGGGGACTGGGTTGAAGGAGCAGGGGTCTTAGTACAATTCCAGCTTTTCATGTGTTGTAGAAATGTAATTTTTTACATGGATCAACTGGTTAATCTGCAGTACCTGCACAACACCTTGTGTAGGCAATATGACTTGATTTGACTTATTGATTTCGATTTTTTAATTGAAGAGATTTTTGCCTGAAAACACTGTTCGTCTCTTTCAACACTCAGCTGGTTTCTGTTGAGCACACCGCTTCACGTCTAGAGCAATTTCACTGGGGATATTTACTTTTTGTGGAAGAAACTGGCTGAGTGAAATTGGATATTTAACCTATCCACCTAGTAACTGCTCAAAAAAAGGGGAACTATTTCCCATAGCCTTGCTCCCAATCATTCGATAATGGATGGTCTAACGGCAGGTTTGGAATTCTGAAGCAAAAGCACACTTACAGTATTGGCTTAGCGAGGTGGAGGCCTGCGGCAAATGTGACCTTTAATATGAACTTCTCATTAGCGCAAACAAAATGCCGGAGTGGTCAAGGGTAAGCAGAGATTATATACTTGGCCCTCTCTGTCGCCTTCACTTGCACACATGGGCTTTCCAGGGCTGCTTCCAATGAGCAGTAGATTTCCCTCCGTCAGATCCTGTCAGTGGAAGTACGATTTACTCTGCGGCAGCTGACTTTGCCAGAGTCTCAGTGTTTTTCACAGGAACCTATTATTTCTTTTGAGAAGCCAACAAGAAAAATACCCACACAACAACTGGCACTGAGCTATGGGTGATGGCATTTGACCATAAAATGGACATAATGGATTCCTAGTGGTCTATTGGGGGGCACTGGCGTTGGTACTTATCAGCAAGGCGTTCGATCCATTGCCTATAAGCAGTTCTGCTCTATCTATTGGCTCATGTTTTAAGGTCCTGGTTTTTGTTTCATGAATGTTGGTATTGTATAAAAGTAAATTCTTGGTAAAAATCTGCAAGTTTAGTAAAAAACTGCTTTAAATAGCAAACAAGTGTCTATAGCTTGTATAAGAGTTATGGTAGGAAGGAAAGGAAAAGTAAGTGAGCTCTTTGAATTTAGATTGTATGAAATGTTAATACAGTGTGGTTTATTCACTATCTAAAACTCTTCGAACACAATTTAGCTAAACTAATAACACACAAACAGTTGTCCTACTCTCTTAATGAGCACACTGAGTAAACCTCTGTGGTAAATACCTCTCCGAAAGTGGCAAAAAGTTGTTTTAAAGGAGGCGAGAGCAGAAAGTCCGCTTACTGACAAATCTGTTTTTCTCAGGAACAAACAACTACCACAGGACCTCAGAAAATGTTTGATAGAAACACATGAAGCTGGAGAAGACTACAAAAGCATCAGTCCATGGTTAGACAAAAGTATAAAAATGAAAAAAGGAAATTTGGGACTATTGCTAATATCCCTAGTGGTAGGCGTCCTGTTAAGATCACTCCATGAGCAAAAGTACTGAAATAGGTATAAAAGAACCCAAAGTTAGCAGCAAAAGACATTACAAAATCATGCCAACTTTTGTTCATGTCATTACTAGAGGAAGAGCATTGAACAACAATGCCATTCGTGGAAGGACACCATGAAGTTTAAACCATAGGGGTGTCAAAAAATTTTACAGGAGAATATGAAGGCTTTATGACCTCAAGCTAAAGAGAGATTGGGTAATGCAAAAAGACAATAATCAAAAGAACATAAGTAAATCAACTAAAGAATGACTGGGAAAGAAGAGCTGTTTAGTAATAACCCAGTCAGATTTCTGACCTTAACCCAACCAAGAGGGGCTGTGCAAGCAAGAGATCCCAGAAATACTGATGAACTAAAATGTATTTGCAGAGAGGAATGATCCACAAGTATTTAGCAAATAAGAGATTCCCACCGAATTCACGGGTCCCACCACTATGTCTTGTGGTGCTGGACTGAATTTAGTTGTCATGTGAAAGGGCGGGTGGTTAATCAATCCAGTGCATATAAGCCTTGGAGATAGATACACACCCAATAATTAGCATGCACATTTCATATATATAACATGCTTAATTGTGGAAAACAGCTTAATTTTGGTACACCAATAATGACTTTGTAGGCTCAGGAAAAAATCCAAAGTAAATTAGAGCAAACCCTTTTATGACTGCAGTACAATGAAGCAACAGTAATGGCAATGACATATGCTTCAAAATACACCCCTTCAGACTTTCTGATTTGCCCACAGTCTGCTTGAGCAAAATGATAAATTCCGAATAAAAAAGATGTGGCTACATAAATAAATTCAAAGGTTTTCCTTCGCTGAACAAACCCAAAGCAGCACAAATACAGATATCCAGAGGTCCTGCATCCTTGTTGTCATGGTCTTATTATGAGAGAGGCAGGCAAATTAAAATGAACTCTTTAGGGGATGGGGGCTCTGTGTACTGAGACTCAGAGGCTGCTTTGAAGTTTCAAAAGCAATGCTCGCATGTTTATTATTGACATTCACTGCGAACGGCGTCTGAGCAGTAGCTACAGGTCATGGAGCAGCCAGAACAACAAGCATGAATAATAATATGGGGCACCATCTGGATGACTTCAGAGCTTCCTGTTTGTAAGACATTAACACTGGAGGTGTTTGGGGGTCAGCAGGCGAGGTTTTGATTCAGGGAATTAGTAATGCTGTGAATGCATTTTCAGTTGCGATAGGCAACGGTTGTCCATGTTGTCTTTATCTGTGATCTGGACATCAAGTTTATCAGCAACAAGAGTGTCAGTGTAGGTGACATACCTTTGGTAAACCCTTTGAACCCTATGCGTCACCAAAAAATCATATTAAAACTTACAGAATTTTACAATACAAATTAATCCCATGATACTGAGCTTCCTGAATGTATATGTTCTGTTTTACTGCCCTGCAAGTTTGCAGGCCCACCCAATGGTACTGCAGAATCCTCTGTACTGCCTGCCCACTAGATCACTGTATAAACCTCAGAAAAGCACATTTATTCCAGCACAACACACTCCACCATGTAATCATGTTGTAGCCAGGTTTGCATCCAGCTGCTGAATTAAATTCAAGCGAATGCCTGAAATGCCTCAAAAAAAATGCAAATTAGGATGAATTTCCAGCAGCTCTGTACAACGGAATAAATATGTCACATTCGTAAAGCACTTCTGAGAAATGTAGAGTGAGTCTACAGAGAAATCTTTAATGTTGAGCAGCTTCTCGTTGCTGTTTTGTTCAATTACATGGCTGCATTTACACTGTAGGAAGACCAAGACATGGCAAACGTAATGGCTCAGGAAACATCAGCATCAAGTGCCCCATGTTCTTGTAACGCCTAACATCGTTGTTAAGCTTTTTTGCATTACATTCTAACCCCTTTGCAGTCCTCTAGTACCTGCTACCTTCTGTTATCTTTATTTTCACAGCAGGAAAAAAAATGAATCACCTGATTAGTCATGGAGCTTTGTTTTTATTCAGATATACAACATTTATTGGACAAATAAATACATCATGGTTTATTCAGCATGGTTTATTGCATTTCTTTGCTTTTTAAATCAGTAAAACATTCTTCTATCTCAAGCTTGCATACGAAATTCTATATGAGTTTTGCCATATTTATATCTTGTGGCTGGAAACCTAGCTACTGTGCTGGGAATGGCCCTCCAAACAAATAATATTTGGTATTGATGGTCCTACAGTACTCTATGCATAGAGGATTGGTGTAAAGAGGGGCTGATAAATTGTACAGCAAATGATGGGCTATAGTTAGCTATTGTAAACCTATGAAGTACACTTGCATGATTGGTGCATTTGACAAATTAGCCAATCAGACAGTTGTGGGGTAAAACTATGGACCCACTGGTGGGTCCCTGTCATTTAAGGGGTTAATCTAAAGATTTATTATTCAGAAAAATACTGGCATATGTCAACCCTTGCTTTTAGTTGACTTAACTGTGGTGTATAGGTCTTTTTTTAGAGCCCTTTCCACAGAGGAGGCTGACTGAATGTCTAAAGGCTCCATTATTTCTGTAGCACAGTGAAGCAATGTCTATGTTGTTCATGCGATTGGTTGGTTAATCCCTTATGTTAAATATGCATACTATATATCTTGGGCTCATTGTGTGATTATTATCATGTTATATAGACTAATTACTCATTTGTGGGATTTTCTTACATGTATTACCCTGCTCCTACTCACACTGCCTTAGTTAACCGCACACTCCCACGTTTGACATTGAAACTTAGTACTGCACCGCAAGATATTGTGGTGGAACCCGAGAGCCACAGAGACCTCTAAATTAAGTGTGGTTGCATGTATGTCCTGTTAGATCTTAGACAAATCCAACTCAAATACAAATATGCTAAAATATAAAGACATGCAGACACTTTTAGGCTCGGGTCTTACAGGGTTAATCTGTAGAGTTCTCCTGCACGGTTCAGGCATTTCTTGTTTTCAGAGAGAGCAAGAGAGGGAGAGAAAGAGAGAGAGAGTGACAGAATGTGTATGTGGCCTGCATTAGTATGATCTGGGCACTGACACACTCTGTTCTCTGCTGTACAGCTCTACCTGGGGGCTGTCACTTGGGCGGTGAAGAGCCAGAGATTGGTAAGCTCTCCAGTCGAGTCGTCTGTGCCTTCACATTGTACGAGCACAAAGTACTCTCATAACAACCGCTCGTACACAGCTGCTTCAGGGGTAGGCAAACCTTGGAGGTGCCGCATGTAATGAAGCCCAGAGACAAGTGTTGCTCCTCAGAAACTGTGTAGTGTCCTTGAGAGGAGGATTTGTTCTTCTGCCTTTAATGGCCCATGAGAGGCTGTGCATGGCAAAACTGGCAAGGAACTACTCTCGATAAAACCGTTACACGGCATGTTGTAAAGGTATGCCACAAAATGGCTCCTGATTAGGATATTATAATCCTTGTCTTCATAAGGGTTTCTAGCACAATGTTCCCCATATTATAGCTTCCTTTCCTTGAACTGCCCTTTGCAGTTCCTCCCTGCACGTAGCAGAGGCAGTTGATGATGCATGCCTATGTCATTCGCACAACAGGAAGCAAAAGGAGTGCACTTCTCTGCATCGTCTCCATTAAAAACCTTAAGACGTGTCGAGACGATGCTTCGGTCAAATGGGTTCGATAGAAGCATTCTCCATTGCAGGCCAGGGCTTTGCTTGACCTTCTCCTTAGTTTTTGCACCCTCCTGCTCTCATTGCTGATTAATCGTGGATTTATTCCAAGTGCCTCTCGTGGACTGGAGGGGTCAGCTGAAAATGCTTCCTGCGTGTCGCTAAGCGCCAGAACTTAGCAGGGAGGGGGGATACTCCGTGTGCAGCTGCAGAGGACAGACCTCAGCAGAAACCTCGCTTGAGAGAATAATGCAAACTTAATTACCACTAGTTAATAACTCCAGGCAATCAAACCCCCGGCTCGGCTCGGAGCCTCCTCGTAATTGTCATGACAACTAAAACCTTTTGTCTTCCATTTAGCATGTGGCTAAGCAGGACCCGTAGATTTAACTGGTGTGACTCGGGTGATAAGAGTGGCTCCGATGACTGGGCCTCACTGCCTTTATTCGGCCGCCTGTCTGTTCGGAATGACTAATTGCGCTGGAATGTGAGCACACTGGAGATGAAATGCGCATGGCTAATCCAATCATTTCCAGCAAAGCAGCAGGAAAATGAGGACTGAAGACACACTCGGAGATGGAGAAAGGAGGCGGCATGTGCCTTGGATCATCTTGTATAGGGAAGCCCATTTTTTATCATTAGACTTACTACCTACTCATTTGCAAAAGCATTAGCCTATTCGTTTGAATGCTCAGCTCGCAGACTTGCAGATTTGCAGCTATTCTGTGATTCCTCACTTGAACTGGAGCTATTATATAGCTTGTCATTTACTTTAGGTGAACGCTTTACACTGCAAAATCACCCACTTATTAATTCAACACAGTTAATTCAACATTTTACCACCTCTCCTCATTTTAACATTTTATGATGTATATTTAGCAGTTGAGAGTCTGTGATATTCTGGAGATAAAGTTCCTAATGAGCCAAGCTTGATTAATTAAACTGGGTGGCATATTGATCGCAAACATTAAATCTCAATGATCCAAAAAATTTTTAGGTAAAATGTTGAATTGAAGTTGTGGTAATAATCTGAATAGGAATGGCTAATCATTAAAACACAGTTTGGATGTGCTAAAGTGTACTACTCACATGTTATTAATTATTTACATGGGATACAAATACATGCCATATGTTGTCAGTTTCTGAAGACCCTGGGCTACTAAGATATGACATAATTTGACATATCAACACATTTTGACATCATTATACATTTGGCTGTTTTGGCACTTTATTAACTATATTAATTTTCTATGAAGTAACACAATTACATTACAACAATGTAGTATTTATCAGCTTGACTTATCTTTAAGTGTGATACGGCAACAAATTATGAAGGGAAATTACTACACACTCCACCCAGCAGCTCACTCAGTCACTGTATATATAGGCTGTAGCAGGTTGCAAGTGCAGAGTGGTTTTATTAAGGATTGCCCAAGAATCAAAATCTGAACAGGCAGGGGTCAAAACACAGGCAGGCATCAGCAGAGTCAAATCCATAATAACAAAACCAAAGTCAAAGCTGGGGTCAGGACCAAGTAACATGAACACGACTAGATACCCAGATCAGAAACATAAGAACACAGAAACACAGCTAAGAACTAAAGAACTGAAGCAACACAGAGACTTTGCAACCAGGCAGAGCAAACAATGGGGTATACATGGGAGTCCTAGATCAGCTGCAGGTGTGTTAGAGTTGGTGGAGTTATGTGCAGTACCACACAGGCACCAGAAACCTTGTCAAACCCCAGATTTGTGGAAGTGATTTTACACAAAGCAAGCACTGCAGACATGCTCTTGTTACAGATAAGACTTTACAATCCTCGTATTTCTTTTAAACTGCTGGCTAGCTTGCCCTAGACTTTTGTGTGGGGCGTGGCCAATTTATAAAATACCCCTGTGGAATTTGGGTGGGGGGGTGGTGGGTCCCCTTTTGGCTGACTAATCCAACATAGGCTGGATAATGATGCTTTTGGGTATGTTTGGGAAATGCTCTTTTTTGTCTTGCTAATCTGGTCTTCCCCGCATTACCTCAGGCCTTACACTCTCACATGTGCTGTGTCTTCAATTTAAATGATAAGTCACTTGCAACAGTCTACATGAAAAATTAAGCACTTTTCAGATTTACAAATAAACTATGGCATATAAAGCTTTTCTTAGGGATATACTGACATAAAATACATTTGCTAGGACCAACTGGGTGAATCAATATGCTACAGTGCCACTCTGAGGGAGATGTGTGCAGCATCTCTTGTGGATTGTGGATGAACCAGGTCCAAGATGTTAATTAGAGTGTCTCGACTACACCCCCTGAAACCAGTGCATTTTGCACCTTGGGTGTGGGTCTAGAAAGGAACCTGCTAATAATAAAAGTGCTGTAATTGTGTTTATTTTAGGCAATCATTTGACATCAGTGTCTTCCGATACAGTCCTGCCCAATTCAGGTTCTGCAGAGGAAACACAAAAGGAGAATTATCTCTCAGTGGAATGGACCAGTATTCTTTATTTGGGAGGCAATAGTCTGAAGGCCCTGAAGCATAAACTGATTAACATAAGAAGTTGCACATTTAACTCCTTAACATTCCAGTGACATACGGCTCAGCCCTCTCCCAGAGACACTGAGGAATTCTTGTTTAAGGTACATAACTTGACTCGATCAATAAAAGAAAAACCGTGGACTAGCCATATCCGTCTTTTGCTCTGAGTGGCATGTATGGAAGGTGTGGAAATTCTATGTGGACATTTTGTTTTGCTCCTCTGGTCATGTCTGCCTCACCTAGAAAAGACTTCAAAGTGTTTGGCAGTTTTTGAAAGCCGAGATATGAGGCTCTGAGACAAAGGGGGATCAGAAAGCACTTAAAAAAAATATGTCAGGAAAAAAAAAATCAATGCTGCTGCAAACACAGGCCTCTCCTCCTTTGTACAATGCACTACGAAATGCTGTCATGGAGTGAAACAAATGTAATATGTACAACGAACCCCAACCCCACTATATACAACACAAACCAGTGACCCATTATCATAATAACTGGGAAACATATGTTCCGAAGGGCATTCTTGTTTGGAACATTAGCGGTACAAATTGAATTGCTTTTATGAAATTAGGCAAAGATTTAATTCCCCTTGAAAATATTGGTATGTGATATTCCGTGTTCATTTTACGTTCTAATTTAGCTTAATCACACCAGATTAGATGTGGTACAGTTACAAATTAGATTGGTACTCATCAGCATGCATATCTCTTGTAACACAATCACTGGAACAGGATATTAAAGTGAATTCTCATTAATGAAGACATCCAAACATCACAACAGGCCTCCTACTTCTCTCTTTGCATGTTTAAACTTGGCACTAAGACTACACTTCTAAAAATAAAAGGATAAAGAAAAGAAGAGCCAATTTTCTTTTCCTAATGAACATTTCAGTGAATGATTCTTTAAGGGCATGGCACAGTGTTTTCACTTCATTGTCAAAATCTTAATCTAGTCGCAAAACTGCCATTATCTGCCTACTTTTGTAACACTGCGCCATATGTCATGCATTGTCTCTTCACCGCCTTTGTTGGAAATTACACTTATTTGATGTTATCTGAGAGATCATACATCTTACAAAACTGCTGTCTACGTTAATGTGCAAGCTGTAAACATCAACTCCTCCTTCCAACTGTACTTCACAGGGTAAAGTTCTGGGGAACAGAGATACTATAGGTCCAAAAGTATCTGGAAACCCCTCCTAATTACTGAGTTTGGTTGTTACAACCACACCTATTAACCGGTATATAACCTGTGTATAAAATCAGGCACGCAGTCATGCAGTCCCACTAGACAAACTGTGGGAGCAGAAAAGGTTGTTGTAAAGTGTTTAGTGATGTTATCAAGGCAAGCTCACAGAGTGGGGCAGAGCTGATTTACATCCAGCCCAAGCTGTTGATTCACCTAGGATTGTGATTCTGTATCAAATGATGTATTGCATAAAGTGACACGCCTGTCACGCCAGCTTCACAGCCTGCTGTTTATACTGACACATCAACGTTTAAAAGTGTGACCGTTAGCAAGCTAGACAGCTCATTTGATCGTTTCACTGCTGTATCTGTGAAGGTGCTCTAGAATGTGATGCTACAATGCGGAAATGCGAGCTATTGATAGGTGTTGTCTTTTTTAGCCCTCCTGTCCGATATTATGACCAGCCTTCTCCATATATAATTAGGAAGGTGCGTCTGACACATGGGTTCTTATTAAAAATTAGCCCCCATAAAAATTTCGCCATATCCTGTTAATATAGGTCTTGCTCCACTGTTCATTTACTTTCCCAGGGCGGATTTTAAACCTCTTACAGGAGGTGTAGACTAATTCGGAATATTGTTATGGCCATGTCACCGTTATATACTTTTTTTTTAAGACTTAGACAACCCAATAGCATGACTAAACACAAATGAATAGAAAGGAGGTTATATATTCAAAAGATGTGCCTGGGTGGTCTGTAATGGTGAGACCTGGAATGCTCATTTTCCAAGCCAAATTTAAAATGTCAGCCAAAGGTAAAGATCTGTGGGATCTGTGTAATCAGAGATGAGAGACATATAAATGAAACAAAAGAATAAAAACATATTTTAACACCCCGCGTGTCAGCATGCTTTAGCTAGGAAGTTTGATAGCTTGGGTTTTCAGCTTACTGCTTATGTAAAATCAGCTGTCTGATTTTAACTGATGTAGTCTTTACTTGGCTGTATGTTGCTTATACAGAGTGGACACTTGTTGTCAGGTTACAACTGCAATGAAAATTATTCAACCCCCCATTGCAGGTTTATTAGCATAATGTACCAACTTTTAGCAGTTTGCAATGGTCTAATCAAACAAGAACTATTTACATTACTCAACACAACTAATATAAGTTTCTGTAGAAGGCCACATTTAATGCCTTCTGGAGTCTCAGAATGATTTAACACCGTCATGACAAGCATCTTTAGCACTTTGTAAAGCAGCCTTTTGTTGTTATGACCTGGTGCAAACGTGATGCATAGCCAGATATCAGCTTCTGGGAGCATTCCTGAGGAATCCTAACCCTTTTCATTATAGGCAACAGCTTTGAGTTCACTAATGTTTCTGGGTTAGCATGCTGCACCTGTCTTCTTCAAATCCCACCAAAGATTTTCTATAGGGTTCAAGTCAGGTACTTTGATGGCAACTCCAGAGTCTTCCAGGACTTCTTTTGAAGCCTTGGTGTACTTCAAGGTGTGCTTGGGATCATTGTCCTGTGGGAATGACGGTCAAGCATCAGCTTCCCCAAAGAAGGCATGATGTTTTCTCCTAGGATTTACTGATACTTACCTGAATTCATCTAACCCTCCACACACTGCAGGTTTCCAGTGCCAAAGGAAGCAAAGCAGCCCCAGAGCATCTTCAAGCCACCACCTGTAGGCAGGGTGTTCTTTACAGTGAATGCCTTTTTTTTCCTCTACCCTTCATACACCTGAGAAGTTCCTGTTTTGTGGCTTATTTACAGGGGTTTAAGCATGCTAACGTTAGTTTCTTGGAGCTTGCTAGTAGTTTTAATGTTACCTGCACTTGCTTTTGATTTCACCAAAAATACAATTTAAATTAAAGTTTAACTGTCATAAAAGAATCACATGGCATGGCTATTGCTTACAGGTTGCTGTTGTGGTTATGATGCAATTAAAGGTGGAACAGACCCTCTCTTTAGTCCCCTAATTGGTATATGTGTGAAGGCTCAATATTGTCCAATGTTTGAGAAACTGTCCGGAGTTACATGTGCAGAGCAAACTAACAAAATAAAAGTTGTTGTGGATCTTATAAAATCTTATAAAATATGCGAGCACTGAAGTTGGATTCCTGTTCACCAGCTTGTTATGCAAGTTTACCATTTCATGCAGTTACATTCTGTAGCATTTAAGGTAGAAACGGACATTAAAATAAAGCTGGTGAATAATTTTAGCTTTGCTGAACCACATTTATCGACAGTTCGGTTCTTCAGAAATGGTATGGAACGTCCCGACATTCCCTTCACATGATGCATTACTGCATGTATAGTCCACAATTGCTGTTGCTCCATTGTCATTACTTCCTGCTTGGCTGTAATGTGAGCTGGTATATCTAAATATTGGGGGCATCATTTTGTGGTGGAATCATTACCATTTCATACCAGTGTAAGATCTTGAGTCTAGGACTGTCTTGTTTCTACTGCCCCTTTTCCATAAATGCGGGATTTGTATTTGAAATGAGTAGACAAGAGTGTTTACCTAGTGTGCCCATTTCCACATACAGAACTCTCCTTATTTAACTCTAAGCCAATGCAAATATTTCAATATTATTCTACTCTTTAATATCTGGCAATATTTTTTTTAATAGGTGTTTGAAGGATATTACCTTGTATTTTTATGTTTATTATTAAAAGATGAAAAAAGGGAAATACATTATAAACATAAAGGTCCTAGACATGGGCATTTAAAACTGCAAAGCATTTAAATAATCTTTCATTTTACGGCAGTGTAGGTCTGTGCTAGTGTATATCCAACATGATTATTTGAGGTTCCATTCTTGCAGTGGAGCCTCGACCTTATTGACAAGAAGCCACACAGCTATGAAAAGGCATAGCTTGCTCCTTTCGAATTTATTCCTTCATCACAGAGCTTCGATCTGAACTCCATTTTAGGGGCTGGTGATGAGGGGACGCTATCGGGCGCCATGATGGCAGCTTGCTTTTCTCTTCCACAGCCTAACTGCAGACCACTCGGGGGACCGTTACACAGTGTGGGGGAAAAAAATATATATAGCAGAGCCATTATGTTGCCATTCTCTAGAAAAAGGGCATCAGTGAGCTGTGAAATCACTGTTGCATGTCCGTTTGATGAGACGGTTGGGCACATTCCCGTCCATTCATGTCGCGATTCAGCAATGACTTAGATTATGTTTGCCTCCCTCTCCTGGTCCTGCCTGCTTTGGGCATCCGCAGATAAGTTCAGACAGGAGCATCCCTAACCACAATACTCCCTTCCACACTTTAATTCAGTTTCCTGCCTGCCAAAAAGCAAAGAAAAAAAAGAAAACATCTCCACCCTCCGTCCCATACTAATCAAAAGAACGCATTAAGATGGAAGCATGGAAGCTGACTCGTTCTTTTAGTGCTAGTAAAACCGCCCAAAACAGTTTCTTGGTCGTGCTCAAGAAGCACTACACCCTCATTAGTCTCTAAGCATCATGGCTAGGCTCTGCTTATGTGGCCTTTATAAAGCAGCACCGTGGGATGTCCCTGGCAGTGCTCACCGGATCCTCAATCTTGGCACCTCCGTCTATCAGGGGGATTCCGCGGGTCTTGAAACAATTATTGCGTCTCTTGTTTCACTAAAAAACAACGCCTGATCTTAAGCTATAGTACTCATGTTTATAGACCTGCATCATAACAAGTTACAAGTTCCCACAGAGCCAAAGCCATCCTCCTACGAGGGAGTGAGGTGAAAAGGGAATATTCTGAGCACTAGGCTTCGCTTCAGCTTTATTTTATGTAATAGCAACTCTTATCATTTTTGGTCATTAAAGAGCATGCAGTACGCCACAGCTGTTTGGATCTACCACCAGCCTTTATCTGTAGATCTCATAATAAAATAAAGTGCATTGTCTATAAAGAGATACTGTCGATGGCCAATTGAAAAATAAGGAATCTCCAAAATGAAGGAACATAAAACTGCTAGCTTTATAAGTTAATGTGTGAAGAGATTTCGAGGCAGTTTTGATGCATTACCGGTATAGTCTGTGAAGCTCAAACTCCAAACCAGAAAAAAAAATATATATATATAAAAAAGAATTATCATATATACACTGACCAATATCCTCTTTGGGAACATTGCTGTGAGGAAAAGTCTGTGTGTGAAATGCAATAGTTATTAGAGAAAAAATAATGAAAATATCTTTTTTTTTTTTTTTAAACAGATCATGAAGGATCAGTTGGTTAATTATTCTCCTGACACAAGTAAAGAAATAAACCCCAAAAGTCGTTTTATATTTGGCGCCACTACCGTCGATCATATAAATCCTGATGTTTCTAACTCACTAGCTGGAAAGAGGTCCTCTGAAACCATGTGAATGAAGAGGCTTCCTTTGTTCTGCTGGTATCATACACCTTTTAAGGGTATAATTTTCTTTGATCTTTCGGACTTTAATTGATGATCAACAAAAGTGTCAGCCCGCTGTCATTGAGTTACTGGGCTTACACGCTCCAGTGTGATACTATATATAATGGGGACGTCATGACAAGAATGACAAATAGAGTTAGTACACCCTGCAGGTAACTGAGTTTTAAGGCACAGACTGGTTTGGATGGATGTAGGATCGTGCTAGTGCCAAATGTGTGCACAGGCATATATGTACTAAACTGGCAGTTAAAAACACTGGCTTGCACTGCACACATGGTCATAAAAGTGGATGCTTAAACAAAATGTCTTCATGGTGTTTATCTTTTCCATTACCTTAAAAAGCACTCAGTTTAGGTTTAAATTAAGTAGTTCACCGTTCACAAAAGTAAAAACACTTTTTTCAGTACCTCCAAAAACTGCAGCCCTTTTTACAGGACCTCCAAGTTTGCGGAAAATTCATACACTTTAATTTGAATGGTACAGTCAATGCAATATCCAGTGACGGTTCTTTCAGAGCTGTGTTTCAAAATGATTAAGAAAAAGTAAAAAAATAGAACACCAAAAAATGGAGATATATGCTGTTTCATTTGGGACTATGCAACAATATGTGGATAAATTTTTTACAAGATGATAGAGCCACCCAACGGCTTAACTGTTCCTCTGATACATTAACTAAGTCTATAGTTTGAAATTGTTATCGTTTTATAGGAGAGTATTTACAAAAGGACAAAAAAATCTCGTGTGTTTTTTTCTTGTGGTATGGTATAGACCACCTTAGGTGTGTACATTATATACGATCTGTCATATTAGTTGAGATTTTTTTTGTTTCGTATTCATCTGCTATTTCCAGAAGTACCCCAATTCAGAAACAGGATCAAATATGGTAATAGGATCGGGTTTTTGGTAAAGCTGACACAAAACTTGTCAAAATATATAATTACAAAAAAACACATAAACTGGGGGGAAAGATATTCCATTAACAAGGAGATTGTGTTTTGGTTGGTCCATAAAAGGTATTGTTGACCTTGAGTGATAGTTTAATTGGTAAAAAATGCATAAAATGTAATTGTTAATTGTAATAAGCAGGTGTCATACAACCAGTAGGTGCAGCACAAGTTTTATGAAGGTGAGGTAATTCATAAATAAATATTAATACAAAATGATCAATTAATCAAATATGCAAATTATTTTCTAGTTTATTGATGAACGAGACCTATTCCTTTTTAATTCACCTTAAAAAAACTCTCAAAATGCAATGACAAAGTGGTCGTGCGAGGCTAATCATTCAGGTGCATAAAAAACTAAGGTAAGGCTGAATATAAACCACTGATAAACTGTAATATATTATTCCCTATTTTGTTGCTTGGTCAAAAAAACCAGTCTGTGTTTTCTTTTGAAAGTGTTAAATTTGTTACCTAGACATATTGTATACAAAGGGTTCTTGGACCACATGTTTTGTTGCTATCTTTCTAGGATAAAAAGATATTAATGTATTTTCAGAGGCTTACTATGATTATATTAGGCCTGCATAGCACATCTATGAATGGGTCAGTTAGGTAGACAATTCCGAAGCGTAATTACATGATGTACCCTTCAAAACAGGATGTTGTGCGTGCTTGACTTATCCAAGTGTCTAACTTGAGAATCTGTAAACTAAGATACTAAATCTTACAACGAGTAGGACGATAAAACGTATCTAAACACCATCTCCTGAAAAAATGGCATTAAAGAATGGAAATGAAGGAAGGAAAAACTGTTGAGTGAGAACTTACAGATGTAATCTGAAAGACCAAGAAAATTCTTTTAAAACTGACCTTTTAGACTGGCTAGGTTATGCAAAGCAAAACCCCCAGCATCACTGGAGAAAGCAAATTAAAATTAGGTTCTCATCACAGAAGG
The DNA here is from genome assembly GCA_024036415.1 of Prochilodus magdalenae. Classification (NCBI taxonomy): domain Eukaryota; kingdom Metazoa; phylum Chordata; class Actinopteri; order Characiformes; family Prochilodontidae; genus Prochilodus; species Prochilodus magdalenae. The sequence continues at coordinate 264,720 of JAMWET010003139.1, forward strand.
AGTTCTAGATATGCATAACTACATTAAATACCTCCTAGACGTTTTGGAAATTAAATTGCAAATGAAAATTGTATGGCCAAAGTTGGATGGTTTGTAGAAAAAGGAGGACTCTTAAAGAAGAGGCTAATGTCCTTGAGGGAGGGAGGTTCAGGAACAGCAAAACTAACACACTGACAAATTACAATGTAATTTATTCAATTAAAACGCTTACCTCCAGGAAACATACCTGTCCATTTATTTTTCACCTGTATGAGTTTATGCCTCAACAATACACATTCTAAAAAAACAAACGATGTTGTGTGAGCGTTGTGTGTGTGTATGTGTGGGTCGCGTGCGCCCTTAGTGTGTGTGAGGGGGTGTGTGTAGTGTCGTCGGGAGTTTTGTATGTATGTGGCTGGCGTGTATTGTGTGTGTGCGGGTGTGTAGGTGTTAGTATTGTGCTGTGTGTGAAGTTTGGTGTGTATGTGTAGTTCAGCCTTGTGGTCAGCCATCAGCGATGTGTGTGTGTGAGTGTGTATGCGTGTGGTCGATGTGTTTGTGTGTGTGTGTGGTTGTATGTATGTTGTGGTGCGTGTGTGTGGTGGGGTAATGTGTTGTGTGAGTGTGTGTAGGTGTCTCCGTGAAAGTTGCGATGTGTGTGTTGTGTGCGTTTGTATGTATGATGTGTGCTGTTGTGTGTGTCAGTGTGTGTGTGTGTGTGCACGTGTATATGTATGTCTGTGTGTGCGGTGTCCTGTTGCGATGCGTGTTACTACGTGTTCTGTGTTCAGTGTGTGTGTGTGTGTGTAGATGTATGTATGTGTGTCCGTGCGTTGCCCACGTGTGTCCCTTTGAAAAAGTAAATCAGTCAGTGAGTGTGTATGTGTGTGTGTGTGTGTGTGTCAGTGTGTGTCGTGTTGTGCCAGTGTTATATGTATGTTTGTTGTGGGTGTGTGCGTGTGTACTTATATGTACGTGTTGGGTATGCGTGCCTAGTGTGTGTCGTGTGTGTGGCTTTGTTCAGTACACATCGTGTTCGCTGGGTGTGTCTTGTGTGAGTGTGTTGTATATGTGTGTATGGTCTGTGGTCCCTGCCGCGCGTGTAGGTGTCCAGTGTGTGTGGTGTGCGTGTGTGTGTGTGTATGCTGTGTTGGCCCGGGCGTTGTGTAGTGTGTCGGTGTGTAGGTGTGTGTGTGTGTGTGTGTGTGTGTGTGCACCTGTGCGTGTGGTGTGTGTGCGTTGTGCGTGTGTGTGTGCTCTTTGTGACAATTTATGAATGATTTAGGCGCTGGTGCCCTCTGGCTTTGTTGGCACAGAAGGGAAGAATAAATGACAGACCATTCTTCCATGATGCCTCCATAGTTCAGAATCATTGATAATGCTGTTCTTTCGGTCCCACACAGGGTTTCAATTCAAGTTTAGGTCAGAGGACTGGGACGGCCGGTACGAAATCCTGTTCTGTGATTTATTCTTTTAGTCTAAACCGTTTTAGAGATATGCTTTGGAACTTTGTAAGGCTAGATAGATACAACATGTCCCTGTCATAGGCCAACTTGGCGAAGAGGTGGCCAGATTTTGAATCTGCTGCCTCCTGGATCTGGATGGTCTCCTGGTATCTGCCCGGCTGTCCAAACAAGATTCTCAGGGGGGTTTTGGATGAAAAATCTTCCTTACAACTTTATAAATCCACATCATAGTTCACCAGTGGGGGTTAGGTTCTGTCTTCGAGACCTTGGCGTGTTTACACCTGACACACATCCGGTATTTGCTGCCAGAATGCTCCTACCTTGTAAACGTTTTGATCATGGTTGTGTCGTCGACTGTAGGTGTGGTGGATGATTGGGAGCTGCAACAATTGTCTACTTATCCATTCTCATGCTCTTCTTAAAACGGATTCCACAAAAAGTTGGGACAGCTAAACAAATTGTGAATAAAAAACTGAATGCACATGATGTGGAGGTGCCAACATCTAATATTTTATTCAGAACCCCAGAACACAACACACAGATCAAAACGTTTTAAAACTGAGAGAATTGTATCATTTTAATGGGGGGAAAAATATGTTGTTTCAAAAATTTCTATGGCCTCAACAAATCCCATAAAAGTTGGGGGACAAGGCCATTTTTCACCAACTGTGTGGTCATTCCCCCCTTCTTCTTTATCAAAAACATTCAACAGGGACGTGTCTGGGGACAGAGGAGACCAGTTTCTCAAGTTTAGAAATAGGAATGCCTCTCCCATCTCATCGTCTAATTACAGGCCTCAACTGTTCAATCGTCTTGGGCTTCTTTATCGCCACCTTCCTCTTATGATGCGCCCAAATGTTCTTCATAGGTGAGAGATCTGGACTGCAGGCTGGGCCATTTCAGTACCGGAATCCTTCTCATACGTAGCCATGATGTGATTGCTGCAGAATGTGGTCTGGAATAAATCCTTCCCTGAAAGAGAGGATGTCTAGATGGGAAGCCAGGCGAGATTGTTGTTCTAGAACCTGAACATAGTTCTCTGCATTTAATGGTTGCCTCTTCTTTTCCAGGACATGCAAAGCTGCCCATGCCCACACAGCCTCATTGCAACCCCATACATCAGGTGATGAGGCTTTCTGAACGGGAGCGTTGATAACAACTTGGGTTCATCCTTTTCCTCTCTGGTCCGTGATGGACATGGGGCCGTCCTTTTTAGTTTTTTTTGTGTTGCCTATTTTTTTTTAAAGAAAGAACTGTATTAAATTATTTTTTTATTTGTTGATCTCAATTCTTTGTTTTGTCACACAGAACAGTCTTCCAGTTTTGCCACACTCCATTTTAAAAGACCCCTGGCCCAGTGCAAATGTCGAGCTTGTGGTGCTTGCTTAGAAATGGCTGGCTTTTTGCAACTGTAGAGTTTCAGCTCGGCAACGGCGGATGGGCAACGTGTATTGTGTTCACTGACAATGCTTTCTGGAGTATTCCTGAGTCACTGTTTGTTATTTCCTTGACAGTGGCATTCCTGTTTGAGGTGCTAGTCAGTGACGTTTAAGGGCCCGGAGATCACGACCAGCCAGCATCAGTAGTCAGTTAGGAGTTTTACGGCCTTTGACACTTACGCACAGCGATTGGATTCCAGATTCTCTGAGGTCTTG
>JAMWET010003140.1:0-42500 GCA_024036415.1 Prochilodus magdalenae
GGGGTCAGGAATACAGCACGAACACTTTTGTTTTTCCCCGTGATTGTCAGTTTTCTTCTTCCTAGAGGAAAGAAAACAGGGAGCCGCTCGACCTGCTCTGCTCGCTATTCGCCTGCTCGGCCTTCTCGGCCTGCTCAGGCCCGCTCTGACGTGCCTGCTCGGCCCGCTCTGCCTGCTCTGCCTGCTCGGCCCGCTCTGCCCGCTCGGCCTGCTCGGCCTGCTCGGCCCGCTCTGCCTGCTCGGCCCGCTCGGCCCGCTCTGCCCGCTCGGCCTGCTCGGCCCGCTCGGCCTGCTCCGGCTGGAGAGAGCCGGGAGCTGTCTGTTTTGGGCCAGTAATTCCTCCGCTGAGAAAGCTGAGGATAGAGGACGTTTTTTTTTTTTCCGTGAGGCTTTTTCCACGCGATACTCCGGTTCCGGTGTAAGCACAGGAACAGAGAGAGCATACGTTTAGTTTTTCCTCGAGAAAAGCCTGCTTATTATATGGCTCTGAGCAGAAGAGCCGTTTTCCCGGATCTCACATTGTCACCCTGCTGGAGCTCCACGAAGGGCCCGGGCCCGCAGCCTCACAAGGGCTAGTGCTGCGGATTAAAAAGAAGCGCAGTGAATACAGGGAGGAAGCATCCTCCCCTACATCGAGAGGAAGGGAAACGAGCCGATGAAAAGAATAGCAGGGTGGAGGCGGAAGCAGCTGGAGACGGGACAACGAATCGGAGCCGTGCATATAATCATGGATAAAACTCCTCCAGAGGAGCAGAGCGGGAGATCCAGACTGACCCACTGGTACGAGATCTGGTTCTGTTAGGGACAGCAGTGTGGAGTCCTCGGGGCTTCAAGACCATCAGAGAAGGTCTAACGTTACCTACACTGTGCTAGAGCCTGTCCCAGCCAGGAAGGCTCCGACCAGGGCGTGCATAACATAACACCGCCTCCTTGTATCTACACCCAATGTCCTCTTATCAGCTCCACTGACCGTACAGGAGCACTCTGTAGTTCTACAGGTACAGGCTGTAGCCAAGCACAAACGGCTAATGTTCTACATAGTCAAGTCCACTTATTATGACCACATCTAGTCTGAACGACAGCAGCACATGGCTCATGAGGAGTTCCACGTTTCCGTGGTATCGCTGGGCCCCCAAATCCATGTGGAGCCACTTACCCTCACCGATTTGGGTGTGAAATCCATCCTGCAGATCTGGTCACCCATACATGCTGACCGCCTTCCCGTCGGGCGGATGTTAACTGCGCAACAGAAGAACGAGGACTACCAGGCTCCTCTACACCCACGTGGAGTTGGTTCCGAACCATGGTTCTCCGCTACAGCTAGCTGTACAGCCACCCACCTTCCTTAACGCTCACATCTCCCACGGGGGTTTATACACCTGTCCTCTCCTTTTTTCGACGGTTTGATTGACCACAGGTTCTGCAGCTGCTGGCACTTCCTGTGTGTTGACCCGCCCTTTTCCGTCAAATTCACAGCTGTGCTGGTTAGGAGGGTTGGTTCTGTCTCAGTACGTTTATTTTTTTATAGTGGATCTGACCGACCCAACCTGCTAAACACACACAGACGTCTCTAAATACAGGCCAGCAGGACAGCACGCGCGCCTATGTGTGCTGGGTTCAGCCGCGCAGCTCTCCTTATTGGTTAGGACTTCCAGTAGCTTGACCCTGCACATTAGGATAACTACCAGCATCCATTTCACTGTCTCTCTCTGTCTCTCTCTCTCTCATCTCTCTCATCTCTCTATCTCTCTCTCATCTCTCTATCTCTCTCTCATCTCTCTCTCTCTCTATCTCTCTCTCATCTCTCTCTCTCTCATCTCTCTCTCTCTCATCTCTCTCATCTCTCTATCTCTCTCTCATCTCTCATCTCTATTCATCTCTTATCTCTTACTCTCTCTTCACATCTCATCTTACTCTCTCTGTTACTCTCCTCTCTCTGTCTCTCTCATCTCGACTCCTCTTCTCTCTCTCCATTCTCTCTCTACACATTCTCTCACTCTCTCTCTCTTTCTCTCTCTACACCTCATCTCTTTACTCTCTCTCTCTCTCTATCTCTCCATCTCTCTCTCTCTCTCTCTTTTTTATTCTCTTCCTCTCTGTGTCTTTATGTTTGTTTTTTATCTTTTCTTCCTGTCCCTTTTCTTTCTTTCTTTTTTTCTTTCTTCTCAGAAATCTCTTTGTATTCTCTACTATGCATTCTCTATCATTCTTTTTTCTCTTCTTTCTTTTTCTCCCCTGCTCCTCTCTCTCTGTAGTTCTCTATTTCTGTATCCCTATCTATCTCTTGCAACTCTCTCTCTCTCTCCTCCTCTCTCTCTCGTACTCTCTCTCTCTCTCTACCTCTCTCTCTCTCTGTATCTTATTCCGTATCTCTATCTATCTCTGCACAACTCTCTCTCTATCTCTCTCTCTATCTCTCTCTCTCTTCCTCTCCCTCTCTGTCCCTCTCTCTCTCTCTCTCTGACTCTATTTCGTATCTCTATCTATCTCGGCAACTCCTCTATCCTCTCTCTCCTCTCTATCTCTCTTCCTCTCCCTTCTTCTCAACTCTCTCTCTCTTCTAGCTCTGTATCTCTATTTCTGTATCTCTATCTGATCTCTGCAACGTCCATCTCGTCTCTCTCTCTCTCTCTCCTGTCGCTGTGGTGTATTAAACAGCTCTCTCCTGCTCATTGCTTTATCTGTTGGTCTCTAATCATAGGCCCCCATCCCCCCTCGCCAATTCAGAGGCTATCCCCGGTCCTGTAATCTCTCCGATTTTTTACAGACTGGACTGTAGTGTAGCAGGAGGCGACTACAGAGCAGGAGTTCAGAGTATTAGACATGATGGAGAGTGCTAGCTCAGAAATAGCAGGAGAGCGCTAATTAATTCTCATTACACTCTGAAAGTGAAAGCCAGAGCGCGCGGCCGCGTTTCCCAGACTTCGTCTTACTGACGTTTCCGGGTTATATTGTACATCTCCGGGACAGACGCCGACTGCTTACAAAGCCGGTATTAATAAAACTCTGAGAAATCATACGGCTTCCAGTTAAAGGAGGAAAAACTCTGAGACACCGTACTTCAACTTATGGGAACGCCGTCACTCCGTGCGTCATGTAACGGACACTGGACAATATATCAGCGGCAAAGTAATTTTGCCTCGTATGTCTTCACATGATGAACTTCAGTGACATCGCATTCTTACTCCATAGGGGTGTAATATGACGTCTCCCACCCTTTACAGGTACCAACAGCTTCGACTCTTCTGGGATGCTTTACACAGGGTTGGGAATGTGGTTTATGGGACAATTCTGTAAAATTCTTTCCAGGGATGAGCATCTGTGAGGTCAGGACAGTTGATGTTGGACGGAGATAGGGCCTAGGCTCGCAGTTCCGTCCGGTCTGAATTCATCCCAAAGGTGTTCTATCGGTTGTGTATGATGGTCAGGCCAGTTCCAAGTTTCTCTGCAGAGATGGGACTCTGCAGAAAGTTGATGACCTCTGTAAACCTATGACCCTCCAGCATCCGCTGACCCCACCCTTTGTCATTGTACGTGGTCTGTAACACTTGGTTGGCCCTGAGCTGCTGTCGTTCCCGATCACACCCACTGTGTTTGTTCATATCCCACACTGACAGTAGGACTGTGAAATATTTAGTAGGGGGGAAATTTCAACCACTGGACTTGTAGCACGAGGTGGAGCATCCCTATACACGGTCCTGTGTATGAGTGACCCCACTCTCTCACTAACTGTCTGTAGGAGCAGTCTGCAGGGTCTAGGTGCTGTGTTTATACACCTGTGGCCATGGAAGTGACTGTGAGCACCTGAATTCACTGATGTGAATGGGGGATTGTCCTCAGTGAATACTTTTTGCCACTATAGCATTGTATTATACATATATGTTAAACAATGGCATATGACTGTGTATTTATCTGATCCTGGACAAACAAGCACATACATAATTTCCAGGCTACTGTGTGGGGCACTATTCTTTTAAGCTGTGTAGGCATTATTCTCTTCTGTGTTATTTATATGGAACAGAGCATCATAAAACATAAGCATGAAAAAAATAACATTGACATAAAAGAGGTTTGTAATTCCGTACCGCCCAGCTGTTAGACGCCAATGCTACATCACAGCCAGACAGGATTTATTGACGACGTGTGAAGCCTTGAGAGGACTACAGATATAAATAGTTTTCATGAAGCAGAAGTAGAAGTATAAACACATGCCACAGCCAGAGAAAACATACAGGAGCAGTTATCCATAAACTAAACCCTGAACATGATTTAGAAATCCAATACAGCGTCACAGAGAGGGGCCTTCTCAAAGACCTATACACATAAACTACTACAGTCAGTAAACGGCTTGTAAACATGGACTAGAACTCACAAGGGTTCTGTCCAGGGTTCTTGCAGGTAAAGCTAGGGGTTCATGGTAAGGTTATTTTGTATGGTGGAAAGGTTTGTTCAGGACTGTACTAGCGTACTTCAGACGGTACCAAGCCAATACTTTGATGCTAGTGTATAGGGTTTCCAAGCAACAATGTAACAGTAGAAGAATCCCTTATTGGTCTTACATAGAAACCCTATCCAACCACGTTCTCCTTCGCGTGTGGCCTGTTGTTCATCATCCAGAAAACTGTGTTTAGGAGTGTACATTATGTGTTTACTATTAGACCCTGCAACAGCTTTTTGATGACCTATATACATGTTCTAGAAAGTTCTTGGCTTAAGTGTTATTTAAAACGCTAACAGCGAAGGTAATAATAACTGAGTGATACAATTGCTTTTCTAGAACGGTTCTTAGTGATTAGTGTCTAGCTAACGATAACAGCGCTGAATAATATTAGACTGGGATACAATGTTCTAGACGGTTCTTATGGTGAATTAGTGCTAGACTAACGCTAACAGCTGAGAGTAAAGTAATATAACTGATATACAATGTTCTAGAAAGTTCTTGGTGAATTAGTGGCTAGCTAACGCTAACAGCGAAGAGACAATATTAAACTGAGATGCAAATGTTCTGAGACTGTTTCTTGGGTGAGTAGTGCTAGCTAACGCTAAACAGACTGAGGTAATATTAACTGAAGAATACAATGTTCTGCAGAACAGTTCTTTAAGTGATTAGTGATGGCCCCAGCTACCGATAACAGCTGAAGATAATATTAACTGAAGATACAATGTTCTAGACAGTTCGTTGGTGAATTAGTGCTAGCGTAACGATAAACAGCTGAGGATAATATTTAACTGAGATGCACTATGTTTTCTAGTGACTAGTTTCTTGGTTGATTGTGTGTGCTATAGCTAATCTTAACAGCTCAGACATGTAATGCACTGAGACACACAATGTTCTAGAAAGTTCTTAGTGATTAGTGGCTAGCTAAACGCTAACAGCGAAGGTAATATTAACTGAGATCCAATGTTTCTAGACCGTTTCTTGGTGATGTAGTGGCTAGCTAACGATAAACAAGCTGAGCATATATATTAACTGAGATGCAATGCTTCTAGACAGTTCTTGGTGATTAGTGCTAGCGTAACGCTAACAGCTCAGACAATAATAACTGAGATACAATGTTACTAGAAAGTTCTTAGTGATTAGTGCTAGCTAACGCCCAACAGCGCGAGAGGTCATATATTAACTGATTGATGAAAATCGTTCTACAGACAGGTTTCTTGGGTCAGATTAGTGCCCTAGCTACAAAGACAAAGATAAAAGCTGGAGAGGGATAATCTTAACTGAGATGGCACATGTTTCTAGACAGTTTCTAGTATGATTAGTGCTAGCCTAACGCTAACCGAGACGTGAACGATCAATATTAACTGAGATGCACAGTGGCGTTCCTAGAGAACAGTTTCTGGAGTGATTAGTGCTAGCCTAACGCTAACAGATAGACGGGTATAATTAATAACTGAGATCAATGTTCCTAGAAAGTTCTTCTTTTAGTGATATAGGGTTAGCTAACAACACTGTAACAGTAGATTAACTGAGATTTATTGGTCGTACACAGACCCTATCCAACACGTTCTCCTAACGATGTGGCCTGTGATCATATTAACTGAGAAACTGTTTTTTTAGGAGTGTACATTTGGTGCTTAGTGCTAGCTAGACGCTACTAACAGTTTTGATGACTATAACTGACATGCTAGAAAGTTCTTGAAAGTTCGTAGTAAGTAGTGTTATTTAATGCCAACAGGCGAAGGTAATATTAAATGAGAATACAATGTTCTAGACGTTTCTTAGTGATTAGGTGGCTACGCTAACGCTAACGAGCGAAGACCAATATTAACTGAGGATACAATGTTTCTAGACCGTTCTTTGGTGATTAGAAGCTGAGCTAACGCTTAAGAGCTGAGGTAATAATAACTGAGATACAATGTTCTAGAAAGTTCTTTAGTGAATTAGTGCTAGCTAAACGCTAACAAGCTAAGGAAATATTAACTGAGATACAATGTTCTAGGATGGTTCTTGGTGATTAGTGCTCAGCTACGCTAACAGCTGAAGGTAAATATTAACTTAGATACAATGTTTCTACATAAGTTCTTAGTGATTAGTGCTAGCTAAACGCTAAAAGCTGAGACAATATTAACTGAGAGTAACAATGTTCTAGATACAGTTCTTGGTGATTAGTGCTAGCTAACGATAACAGCTGAGATATTATTAACTGAGATGCAATGTTCTAGAACTAGTTCTTTGGTGGATTAGTGCTAGCTAACGCTAACCGCTCAGACAATAATAACTGAGATACAATGTTCTAGACAGTTTTCTTGGTGATTAGTGCTAGCTAACGCTAACAGCTTAGATAATATTAAATGAGATGCAATTGTTTCTAGACAGTTTCTGTGATAGTGCTAGCTAAACGCTAACAGCAAAAGACAATATTCAACTGAGATACAATGTTTCTAACGTTCTTGTGATTAGTGCTGCTAACGATAACAGCTGAGATAATAATTAACTGAGATTCAATGTTCTAGACAGTTCTTGGTGATTAGTGCTACTAACGCTAACGCGAGACATAATACTGAATACAAGGTTCTAGAAAGTTTTATTGATTAGTGCTAGCTAACGCTACACGAAGGTATAATACCTAGATACAATGTTCTAGACGGTTTCTGTTGTGATTAGTGGCTAGCTTAACGTAACAATGAATATTATTTAACTGAGATGTCAATTTTCTAGACGTTCTTGGTGATTAGTGCTAGCTAACACTACAGCTGCGATAATATTAACTGAGATGCAATGTTCTAGACAGTCTTGGTGATTAGAGTGCCTAGCTGAACTGCTAACATCGAATACAATAATAACTGAGATACATGTTCTTAGAAAGTTCTTAGTGATTAGTGCTAGCTAACGCTAACAGCGAAGACATATTAACTGGAGATACAATGTTTCTACGGTTCTTGGTGATTTGTGCTAGCTAACGGATAACAGCTGAGATAATAGTTAACTGATTGCAATGTTCTAGACAGTTCTTGTGATTAGTGCTTAGCTACCGATACAGCTGCGATAATATTAACTGAGATTCAATTTTCAGACAGTTCTTGGTTGATTAGTGCTAGCTAACGCTAAACAGCTAGACAAATAACTGAGATAACATGTTTTCTAGACAGTTATTAGTGATTAGTGCATAGCTAACGCTAACAGCGAATGTAATATTAACTGAGATACAATTTCTAGCTTTTCTTGTGATTAGTGCTAGCCTAACGATAAACAAGCGTGAGATAATATTAACTGAGATGCAATGTTCTAGACCAGTTCTTGGTGATTAGTGTAGCTAACACCCTCTAACAGCGAAGACAATAATAAATGAGATACATGTTCAGAAAGTTCTTAATTGATTGTGGCTATCTATACGCTAACAGCGAAGGTAATATTAACTGAATACAATGTTTTTTCTAGACGGTTCTTGGTGATTAGTGCTAGCTAACGATAAACAACTTGAAGTATAATATTACTGAGATGCAATGTTTCTAGATCAGTTTCCTTGGTGATTTAGTGCTAGCCTAACACTACCAGCTGAGATAATATTAACTGGTATGCAATGTTTCTAGACATTCGTTGGTGATTAGTGCTAGCTATGGCTAACAGCGAAGACAGTTAATAACTGAGATACCAATGTTCTAGAAAGTTTCTTAGTGGATTAGTTCTAGCTAACGCTACAGCGAAGACAATATTAACTGAGATACATGGTTCTAGACGGTTCTTGGTGATTAGTGCTAGCTAACGATAACAGCTAGATAATATTAACTGAGATGCAATGTTCTAGACAGTTTCTTGGTGATTAGTGCTAGCTAACGCTAACAGTGAAACAATAATACCTGAGAGACATGTTCTAGAAAGTTCTTAGTGATTAGTGCTAGCTAAACGCTACAGCGAAGGAATTTAACTGAGGATACAGTATGTTCTAGACTGTTTCTTGGTGATTAGTGCTACGCAACGATAACAAACTGAGATAATATTAACTGGAGATGCAATGGTTCTGACAGTTTCTTGGTGATTAGTCTAGCTAACACTCAACAGCTGAGATAATATTAACTGAGATGAATGTTTCTAGACAGTTCTTGGTGATTAGTGCTAGCTAATGCTAAGCAGCGATACAGTATAACTGAGATACAATGTTCTAGAAAGTTCTTAGTGATTGTGCTAGCTAACGCGAACCAGCGAAGACAATATTACTGAGATACAATAGTTCCTAGACGGTTCCTTGGTGTTAGTGCTAGCTAACGATAACAAGCTGAGATAATATTAACTGAGATGCAATGTTCTTAGACAGTTCTTGGTGAGTAGTGCTAGCTAACGCTAACAGCGATACAATAATAACTGGAGATACAATGTCATAGAAAGTTCTTAGCCGTTAGTGATTAGTGCTAGCTAACGCTAACAGCGAAGGTAATCATTAACTGAGATAGCAATGTTCTAGAACGTTTTCTTGTGATTTAGTGCTAGCTAACGTAACAACTGAGATAATATTAAACTGAGATGCAAGTTCTAGACAGTTCTTGTGATTGTGCTAGCTACACACTACACGCTGAGATAATAGTACCTGAGGTGCAATTTTCTAGGACAGTTTTTCTGGGTGATTAGTGCTAGCTAACGCTAACAGCGAAGAACAATAATAACTGAGTACATGTTCTAGAAAGTTTTCTTAGTGATTAGTGCTAGCTACGCACACATAACAGCGAAGACAATATTAACTGAAGTAATACAATGTTCTAGACGGTTCATTGGTGATTAGTGCTAGCTAACGTAACAGCTGAGATAATATTACTGAGATGCAATGTTCTAGACAGTTCTTGGTGATTACTGCTAGCTACGATAACAGCATGAATAATATTACTGAGATGCATGTCTAGACAGTTCTTGGTGATTAGTGCTAGCTAAGCTAACAGCTAAGACAATCATAACTGAGATACAATGGTTTTTCCGAGAAAAAGACGTTTCTTGGTGATTAGTGCTAGCTAACGTAACAGCTGAGATAATATTTACTGAGATGCAATGTTCGTAGACATTCTTGGTGATTAGTGCTAGCTAAAACGCTAAAAGTGAAGAAAATATTGAACTGAGGAATGCATGTTCTAGACAGTTCTTGGTGATTAGTGCTAGCTAACGCTAAACAGTGAAGCATAATTAACTGAGATAACAATGTTTACTAGAAAGTTCTTAGTGATTAGGGCTAGCTAACGCTACAGCGAAGGTAAATATTAACTGAATACATGTTCTAGACGGTTCTTTGGGTGTTAGTGCTAGCTAACGATAACAACTGAGATAATATTAACTGAGATGCAATGTTTCTAGACAGTTCTTGGTGGATGTAGTGGCTAGCTAACGTAACAGCTGAGATTAATATTAACTGGAGATGCAATGTTCTAGACAGTTTCTTGGTGGATTAAGTGCTAGCTAATGTCCTAACAGCGAAGAACAGTAATAACTGAGATACAAATGTTCTAGAAAGTTCTTAGTGATTAGTGCTAGCTAACGCTAACATCGAAGACAATATTACTGAATACACTTTTCTAGACGGTTCTTGGGTGATTAGTGCTACTCAACGATAACAGGCTGAGATAATAATTAACTGAGATGCAATGTTCTAGAACGTTCTTGTGATTCAGGTGCTAGCCTAACGCTAACAGCGAAGACAATAATACTGAGATGCATGTTCTAGAAATTTCTTAGTGATTAGTCCTAGCTAACCTAACAGCGAAGACAATAATAACTGAGATTACAATTTTTCTAGAAAGTCTTAGTGATTAGTTGGGCTAGCTAACACTAAAACGCGAAAGGTAATATTAACTGAGAATACATGTTTCTAGCACGTTTCTTGTGTTTAGTGCTAGCTAACGAAATAACAGCTGAGATATATTAACTGAGATGCAATTTTCTAGACAGTTTCTTGGTGATTTGCGAAGCTAACGCTAACAGCGAAGACAATACTAACTGAGATACAACTTTTTCTAGAAAGTTCTTACAGTGATTCGTGCTAGCTAACGCTAAACAGCGAAGGTAATATTATACTGAGATACAATGTTCCTAGCGGTTCTTGGTGATTAGTGCTAGCTACGATACCAACTGATATTATTAACTGAGATGCAATGTTCTAGACAGTTCTTGGTGATTAGTGCTAGCTGGGGAGGATGACGGACTACAGCTGAGATAATATTACTGATTATGCATGTTCTAGACAGTTTCTTGGTGATTCGTGCTAGCTAACGCAAAAACCAAACAAAAAAATAAATAAAAAAAAAAAAAAAAAAAAAACCAAAAAAGGAATAACAGCGGAGACCAATAATAACTGAATACATGTCTAGAACGATTCTTATGATTAGTGCTAGCTAACGCTAACAGCGAAGACAATATTAACTGAGATACAATTGTTCTAGACGGTTTCTTGGTGATTTAGTTGCTAGCTAAACGCTAACAGCTGACGGATGCCGTAATATTAACTGAGATACAATGTTCTAGACAAGGTCTTCTTAGTGATTAGTGCTAGCTAACGTCTAACAGCGAAGACAATATTAACTGAGATACAATGTTCTAGATGCGGGTTCTTGGTGATTAGGTGCTCAGCTAACGCTAACAGCTGACGGCTAATAATAATACTGAGATACAATGTTTCTAAAAAGTTTCTTATGATTTTAGTGCTAGCTAACGCTAACAGCGATGAACACAATATTAACTGAGATACAATGTTCTAGAAAGTTCTTCTTGGTGATTAGTGCTAGCTAACGATAACAGCTGAGATAATAAATTAACTGAGATGCAATGTTCTAGACAGTTTTTCCTTGGTGATTAGTGGCTAGCTAACGCTAACAGCTCAGTACAATAATAACTGATGAGTACAATGTTCTAGAAAGTTCTTAGGTGATTAGTGCTAAGCTAACAATATTAACTAACAGCAATGAAGGTACATATTAGTGCTGAGATAACAACAATAATGTTCTAGACAGTTCTTGGTGATTAGTGCTAGCTAACGATAACAGCTGAGATAATATTAACTGAGATGCAATGTTCTAGACAGTTCTTGGTGATTAGTGCTAGCTAACGCTAACAGCTCAGACAATAATAACTGAGATACAATGTTCTAGAAAGTTCTTAGTGATTAGTGCTAGCTAACGCTAACAGCGAAGGTAATATTAACTGAGATACAATGTTCTAGACGGTTCTTGGTGATTAGTGCTAGCTAACGATAACAGCTGAGATAATATTAACTGAGATGCAATGTTCTAGACAGTTCTTGATGATTAGTGCTAGCTAACGCTAACAGCTGAGATAATATTAACTGAGATGCAATGTTCTAGACGGTTCTTGGTGATTAGTGCTAGCTAACGCTAACAGCTGAGATAATATTAACTGAGATGCAATGTTCTAGATGGTTCTTGGTGATTAGTGCTAGCTAACGATAACAGCTGAGATAATATTAACTGAGATGCAATGTTCTAGACAGTTCTTGGTGATTAGTGCTAGCTAACGCTAACAGCTGAGATAATATTAACTGAGATGCAATGTTCTAGACAGTTCTTGGTGATTAGTGCTAGCTAACACTAACAGCTGAGATAATATTAACTGAGATGCAATGTTCTAGAAGGTTCTTGGCTTTTAGTGCTAGTTAATGCTAACAGCAAAGATAATATTAACTGAGATACAATGTTCTAGAAAGTTCTTGATATTTAATGCTAGCTAATGCTAATAGGTGAGGTAAAATATATACAGAGATGTAATGTTTTAGAAAGTTTTGCCATTTAGCACCAGCTAACGCTAACAGCTGAGGTAATATATTAATGAAGATGTAACATTCTAGAAAGGTGTGCTATTAAGCACTAGTTAACACTAACGGCTGAAATAATAACAGAGATGTAATGTTCTAGACAGTTCTAGAAATGCTAGCTGATGCTAACAGCTAAAGTAATATATTAGGGGAGACGTAACATTTTAAAAAGTTTTTGGCATTTAGCTCTAGCTAATGCTAACAACTGAGATAATAATTTATGGAACTGTAATGTTCTAGATAGTTCTTTTGTTTACTGATAGCTAGTGCTAACAGCTGAGGTAATAGATATACAGAGATGCAATGTTTAGGAAGGTTTTGCTGTTTAGCACTAGCTAACGCTAACACCTGAGGTTATATATTAGCTGAGATTATTATTTATAGAAATGTAATGTTCTAGATAGTTCCTGGCACTATTGGCACTGTGGGATCCACAGTAACAGTCATGGTAATGGTAGCGCTGTTAGCATGTTAGCTGAATGTGTACTGGTGTCAGTACACGCCCCCATGAAGAAGGGGGGGCGGAGTCACCAGTGGCTCATTATCATTTAAAGGAACGGACACTCAAACCGGACGTCCTGAACAGGACTGATTAGACAGGAGGAGGAGCTGAGCTGGTTCTGCTGTTTTTACCAAAGCACGTTAATGGTTTTATTAATGAGGGGCGGGGCTCACCTGGGGAACAGGTGTTAATATGTCACCTTCAAACAAATGCATGCAAACAGTGCAGCAAAAAGGCTTGATGTGTAATTTTCTGCTCACAGTCCAAAATGAAATCACAGGTCTACCTGAAGTATCAAACCTGGAATCAGTACCGGGTAATGAAACCGGCAGACGAGAAGGCCTCTCCACTTCTCCTCTCCTCTGTCTGTCTCTAAGGGTTCGTCCCTCCTTTATTCAGGCCTGTCCTGTATGAGGGAGCCGGCTGCAAAGCAGTTCAGACAGTGTGATTATGGAGCTTTATGTGTTGTCCCACAGGGATGATGGAAAAGTAGCAGGACAGTAAAAGGAAAAAAGAGAAAAAGAAAATAAGTCTAGGAGGAGTGGGTTTGTCTTAGTGGCACTGCCATGAAAGCCACTGTAGCGAGGGGGAAACTAGAGGAAACTGGGTCAGCACGTACTTATCTAAGAGCTGTTATAGGAGGAGAATGTAACGGTATATAAATACGTGCATATATAATTAGCTTCGTACACTGACCGGCGACTTCATCAGGACCACCTCCTGGTACCTACACCCACCGTCCACTGTATCAGCTCCACTGACCGTACAGGACACTCTGTAGGTGTACAGGTCCAGACTGTAGTCCATCTGTTTCTCTGTGTACTGTATTACCCTGTTCTTCAATGGTCAGGACCCCCACAGGACCCCCACAGGACCACCACAGAGCAGGTATGATGTGGGTGGTGGATCATTCTCAGCACTGCAGGGACACTGACGTGGTGGTGTGTTAGTGTGTGTGGTGCTGGTTTGTGGGTGTGTATTAAATTGGGAATGTTCTAGACTGACCCTCTAAGTTAAAGTGGCAGTAAGTGAAGCTGCTCTGTGTTGAGCTGAGTTAGATGCGGAGCTGAGTTGAATTAAACTGAATGGAATAGAATTGACTCAAACTGAATCGAGCTTAATAGGGTGGATTTGTATCTAGCTGCAGTGAACCAGGTAGAATAGAAGAGTGGAAGTAAACTGAGTAGAGTTGAGTAGAGTTGAGCTAAACTGAACGAAGTTAAGCAGGAGTGAGTTCTGCTGAGACAAGCTGAGCAGAGTAGAGTAGAACTGGACTGAGTTGAGTTGAGTTCATCTTGCCATACCGACTGACCCAGCCAGTCCAGGAGCTCTGGAGTCAATGAGCTGGAGAACATCAGGCACCTCAGATTAGAATCTCCAGGAGTGAGGTTAGTATCACTGATATAGAGTTTACCTTTCCACTACACAGTGTTTACTAATAACATAATAATAATAATAATAATAATAATAATAATAATAATAATAGAAATAGAAATAGAAATAGAAATAGAAATAGAAATAATAATAATAATAATAGAAATAATAATAGAAATAATAACAATAATGATAATAATAATAATAATAATAATAATAATAATAATAATAATAATAATAATCTGATATACATCACTGGTGGAAATGTGCCTGGTTTGCAATTGGTGTAGTTGCAATTGGTGTATATCACCACTGTGGAGTTAAAAACCTTATTTTTGTAATTTTTCTGTTTTATATATATATATATTAATTTGATTGATTTAGTCATGGTTGCTAGGGTACTGATATGAAGTTGCTAGGTGGTTGCTATGATATCCTGATATATAGGTGGTTTTTAGGTTACTGCTAGGTGGCTCCTATAGTGTTCCAGATGGCTGCTTGGGTGTTGCTATGAGGTTGCTATGGTGATCCCAGGTGATAAAGTTTTTGCTAGGTAGTTGATTATTGAAAACCAGCTACCCTTTACATTAAGCCGAACCCCTGAGGAATAGAGGAACAGTACACTGGAAGAACACTCCATCATGAGCTTCATAATAAACCCTGTAATTTAGAGATACTAGGTCTCGCTCCGACTGCGCTGATGTGCTGCTCCGGTATACTCATTTCTAATAATCAGTATACCGGAAGCAGCACATCAGCGGCAGTCCGGAGCGAGAACCTAGTAGGCTCTAGAATTTACGATGGGTTTGAGGTTATGAAGTGTCCATGATGGAGTGTTCTTCCAGTGTACTGTTCCTCTATTCCTCAGGGGTTCAGCTTAATGTAAATGGTAGCTGGTTTTCAATAATCAACTACCTAGCAAAAACTTTATCACCTGGGATCACCACAGCAACCTCATAGCAACACCCAAGCAGCCATCTGGAACACTATAGGAGCCACCTAGCAGTAACCTAAAAACCACCTATATATCAGGATATCATAGCAACCACCTAGCAACTTCATATCAGTACCTTAGCAACCATGACTAAATCAATCAAATTAATATATATATATAACAGAAAAATTACAAAAATTTTAACTCCACAGTGGTGATATACACCAATTGCAACTACACCAATTGCAAACCAGGCACATTTCCACCAGTGATGTATATCAGATTATTATTATTATTATTATTATTATTTCTATTATTGTTATCATTATTATAATAATAATAATAATTATTATTATTATTTCTATTATTATTATTATTATTATTATTATTATTATTATTATTATTATTATTATTATTATGTTATTAGTAAACACTGTGTAGTGGAAAGGTAAACTCTATATCAGTGATACTAACCTCACTCCTGGAGATTCTAATCTGAGGTGCCTCATGTTCTCCAGCTTATTGACTCCAGAGCTCCTGGACTGGCTGGGTCAGTCGGTAAGGCAAGATGATCTCAACTCAACTCTACTCAGCTCAGCTTGTCTCAGCAGAACTCACTCCTGCTAAACTTCGTTCAGTTCAACTCTACTCAGTTTACTTCCACTCTTCTATTCTACCTGGTTCACTGCAGCTAGATACAAACCCACCCTATTAAGCTCGATTCAGTTCGAGTCAATTCTATTCCATTCAGTGTAATTCAACTCAGCTCCACATCTAACTCAGCTCAACACAGAGCAGCTTCACTTACTGCCACTTTAACTTAGAGGGTCAGTCTAGAACATTCCCAATTTAATACACACCCACGTACCAGCACCACACACACTAACACACCACCACCACGTCAGTGTCCCTGCAGTGCTGAGAATGATCCACCACCCACACCATACCTGCTCTGTGGTGGTCCTGTGGGGGTCCTGACCATTGAAGAACAGGGTAATACAGTACACAGAGAAACAGATGGACTACAGTCTGGACCTGTACACCTACAGAGTGTCCTGTACGGTCAGTGGAGCTGATGGAGTGGACGGTGGGTGTAGGTACCAGGAGGTGGTCCTGATGAAGTCGCCGGTCAGTGTACGAAGCTAATTATATATGCACGTATTTATATACCGTTACATTCTCCTCCTATAACAGCTCTTAGATAAGTACGTGCTGACCCAGTTTCCTCTAGTTTCCCCCCTCGCTACAGTGGCTTTCATGGCAGTGCCACTAAGACAAACCCACTCCTCCTAGACTTATTTTCTTTTTCTCTTTTTTCCTTTTACTGTCCTGCTACTTTTCCATCATCCCTGTGGGACAACACATAAAGCTCCATAATCACACTGTCTGAACTGCTTTACAGCCGGCTCCCTCATACAGGACAGGCCTGAATAGAGGAGGGACGAACCCTTAGAGACAGACAGAGGAGAGGAGAAGTGGAGAGGCCTTCTCGTCTGCCGGTTTCATTACCCGGTACTGATTCCAGGTTTGATACTTCAGGTAGACCTGTGATTTCATTTTGGACTGTGAGCAGAAAATTACACATCAAGCCTTTTTGCTGCACTGTTTGCATGCATTTGTTTGAAGGTGACATATTAACACCTGTTCCCCAGGTGAGCCCCACCCCTCATTAATAAAACCATTAACGTGCTTTGGTAAAAACAGCAGAACCAGCTCAGCTCCTCCTCCTGTCTAATCAGTCCTGTTCAGGACGGCCGGTTTGAGTGTCCGTTCCTTTAAATGATAATGAGCCATTGGTGACTCCGCCCCCCCCTTCTCATGGGGGCGTGTACTGACACCAGTACACATTCAGCTAACATGCTAACAGCGCTACCATTACCATGACTGTTACTGTGGATCCCACAGTGCCAATAACGCCAGGAACAATCTAGAACATTACATTTCTATAAATAATAATCTCAGTTGTTCGCGTTAGCTAGAGCTAAATGCTAAAAACATTTAAAACGTTACATCTCCCCTAATATATTCCTTCAGCTGTTAGCATTGGCTAGCAATTTTAGAACTGTCTACAACATTACATCTCTGTTACTATATTACCTCAGACAATAGTGTCAGCTAGCGCTAAAGACAAAGAACATTTGATTTCTGCTAATATATTACCTCAGGTGTTAGCGTTAGCTAGTGCTAAACAGCAAAACCTTCCTAAACATTGCATCTCTGTATATCTATTACCTCAGCTGTTAGCAATAACTATCAGTAAACAAAAGAACTATCTAGAACATGACAGTTCCATAAATTATTATCTCAGTTGTTAGCATTAGCTAGAGCTAAATGCCAAAAACATTTTAAAATGTTACATCTCCCCTAAAATATTACTTCAGCTGTTAGCATCAGCTAGCATTTCTAGAACTGTCTAGAACATTACATCTCTGTAATCATTTCAGCCGTTAGTGTTAACTAGTGCTTAATAGCACACCTTTCTAGAATGTTACATCTTCATTAATATATTACCTCAGCTGTTAGCGGTAGCTGGTGCTAAATGGCAAAAAATTCCTAAAACATTACATCACTGTATATATTTTACCTCAGCTGTTAGAATTAGCTAGCATTAAACACCAAGAACTGTCTAGAACATTGCATCTCAGTTAATATTATCTCAGCTGTTATCGTTAGCTAGCACTAATCACCAAGAACCGTCTAGAACATTGTATCTCAGTTAATATTGTCTTCGCTGTTAGCGTTAGCTAGGACTAATCACTAAGAACTTTCTAGAACATTGCATCTCAGTTATTATTGTCTTCGCTGTTAGCGTTAGCTAGCACTAATCACCAAGAACTGTCTAGAACATTGCATCTCAGTTAATATTATCTCAGCTGTTATCGTTAGCTAGCACTAATCACCAAGAACCGTCTAGAACATTGTATCTCAGTTAATATTGTCTTCGCTGTTAGCGTTAGCTAGCACTAATCACTAAGAACTTTCTAGAACATTGTATCTCAGTTATTACTGTCTTCGCTGTTAGCATTAGCTAGCACTAATCACCAAGAACTGTCTAGAACATTGCATCTCAGTTAATATTATCTCAGCTGTTAGTGTTAGCTAGCACTAATCACCAAGAACTGTCTAGAACATTGCATCTCAGTTAATATTATCTCAGTTGTTATCGTTAGCTAGCACTAATCACCAAGAACCGTCTAGAACATTGTATCTCAGTTAATATTGTCTTCGCTGTTAGCGTTAGCTAGCACTAATCACTAAGAACTTTCTAGAACATTGTATCTCAGTTATTACTGTCTTCGCTGTTAGCATTAGCTAGCACTAATCACCAAGAACTGTCTAGAACATTGCATCTCAGTTAATATTATCTCAGCTGTTAGTGTTAGCTAGCACTAATCACCAAGAACTGTCTAGAACATTGTATCTCAGTTAATATTATCTCAGTTGTTATCGTTAGCTAGCACTAATCACCAAGAACCGTCTAGAACATTGTATCTCAGTTAATATTGTCTTCGCTGTTAGCGTTAGCTAGCACTAATCACTAAGAACTTTCTAGAACATTGTATCTCAGTTATTATTGTCTTCGCTGTTAGCGTTAGCTAGCACTAATCACCAAGAACTGTCTAGAACATTGCATCTCAGTTAATATTATCTCAGCTGTTATCGTTAGCTAGCACTAATCACCAAGAAACGTCTAGAACATTGTATCTCAGTTAATATTACCTTCGCTGTTAGCGTTAGCTAGCACTAATCACTAAGAACTTTCTAGAACATTGTATCTCAGTTATTATTGTCTTAGCTGTTAGCGTTAGCTAGCACTAATCACCAAGAACTGTCTAGAACATTGCATCTCAGTTAATATTATCTCAGCTGTTATCGTTAGCTAGCACTAATCACCAAGAACTGTCTAGAACATTGCATCTCAGTTAATATTATCTCAGCTGTTATCGTTAGCTAGCACTAATCACCAAGAACCGTCTAGAACATTGTATCTCAGTTAATATTGTCTTCGCTGTTAGCGTTAGCTAGCACTAATCACTAAGAACTTTCTAGAACATTGTATCTCAGTTATTATTGTCTTCGCTGTTAGCGTTAGCTAGCACTAATCACCAAGAACTGTCTAGAACATTGCATCTCAGTTAATATTATCTCAGCTGTTAGTGTTAGCTAGCACTAATCACCAAGAACTGTCTAGAACATTGCATCTCAGTTAATATTATCTCAGTTGTTATCGTTAGCTAGCACTAATCACCAAGAACCGTCTAGAACATTGTATCTCAGTTAATATTACCTTCGCTGTTAGCGTTAGCTAGCACTAATCACTAAGAACTTTCTAGAACATTGTATCTCAGTTATTATTGTCTTCGCTGTTAGCGTTAGCTAGCACTAATCACCAAGAACTGTCTAGAACATTGCATCTCAGTTAATATTATCTCAGCTGTTATCGTTAGCTAGCACTAAACACCAAGAAACGTCTAGAACATTGTATCTCAGTTAATATTACCTTCGCTGTTAGTGTTAGCTAGCACTAATCACTAAGAACTTTCTAGAACATTGTATCTCAGTTATTATTGTCTTCGCTGTTAGCGTTAGCTAGGACTAATCACTAAGAACTTTCTAGAACATTGCATCTCAGTTATTATTGTCTTCGCTGTTAGCGTTAGCTAGCACTAATCACCAAGAACTGTCTAGAACATTGCATCTCAGTTAATATTATCTCAGCTGTTATCGTTAGCTAGCACTAATCACCAAGAACCGTCTAGAACATTGTATCTCAGTTAATATTGTCTTCGCTGTTAGCGTTAGCTAGCACTAATCACTAAGAACTTTCTAGAACATTGTATCTCAGTTATTACTGTCTTCGCTGTTAGCATTAGCTAGCACTAATCACCAAGAACTGTCTAGAACATTGCATCTCAGTTAATATTATCTCAGCTGTTATCGTTAGCTAGCACTAATCACCAAGAACTGTCTAGAACATTGCATCTCAGTTAATATTATCTCAGTTGTTATCGTTAGCTAGCACTAATCACCAAGAACCGTCTAGAACATTGTATCTCAGTTAATATTACCTTCGCTGTTAGCGTTAGCTAGCACTAATCACTAAGAACTTTCTAGAACATTGTATCTCAGTTATTATTGTCTTCACTGTTAGCGTTAGCTAGCACTAATCACCAAGAACTGTCTAGAACATTGCATCTCAGTTAATATTGTCTTCACTGTTAGCGTTAGCTAGCACTAATCACCAAGAACTGTCTAGAACATTGCATCTCAGTTAATATTATC
Source organism: Prochilodus magdalenae (assembly GCA_024036415.1). Lineage (NCBI taxonomy): Eukaryota > Metazoa > Chordata > Actinopteri > Characiformes > Prochilodontidae > Prochilodus > Prochilodus magdalenae. The sequence continues at coordinate 20,336 of JAMWET010003140.1, forward strand.
TCAGCTGTTATCGTTAGCTAGCACTAATCACCAAGAAACGTCTAGAACATTGTATCTCAGTTATTATTGTCTTAGCTGTTAGCGTTAGCTAGCACTAATCACCAAGAACTGTCTAGAACATTGCATCTCAGTTAATATTATCTCAGCTGTTATCGTTAGCTAGCACTAATCACCAAGAACTGTCTAGAACATTGCATCTCAGTTAATATTATCTCAGCTGTTATCGTTAGCTAGCACTAATCACCAAGAACCGTCTAGAACATTGTATCTCAGTTAATATTGTCTTCGCTGTTAGCGTTAGCTAGCACTAATCACTAAGAACTTTCTAGAACATTGTATCTCAGTTATTATTGTCTTCGCTGTTAGCGTTAGCTAGCACTAATCACCAAGAACTGTCTAGAACATTGCATCTCAGTTAATATTATCTCAGCTGTTAGTGTTAGCTAGCACTAATCACCAAGAACTGTCTAGAACATTGCATCTCAGTTAATATTATCTCAGTTGTTATCGTTAGCTAGCACTAATCACCAAGAACCGTCTAGAACATTGTATCTCAGTTAATATTACCTTCGCTGTTAGCGTTAGCTAGCACTAATCACTAAGAACTTTCTAGAACATTGTATCTCAGTTATTATTGTCTTCGCTGTTAGCGTTAGCTAGCACTAATCACCAAGAACTGTCTAGAACATTGCATCTCAGTTAATATTATCTCAGCTGTTATCGTTAGCTAGCACTAATCACCAAGAACCGTCTAGAACATTGTATCTCAGTTAATATTGTCTTCGCTGTTAGCGTTAGCTAGCACTAATCACTAAGAACTTTCTAGAACATTGTATCTCAGTTATTACTGTCTTCGCTGTTAGCATTAGCTAGCACTAATCACCAAGAACTGTCTAGAACATTGCATCTCAGTTAATATTATCTCAGCTGTTAGTGTTAGCTAGCACTAATCACCAAGAACTGTCTAGAACATTGCATCTCAGTTAATATTATCTCAGTTGTTATCGTTAGCTAGCACTAATCACCAAGAACCGTCTAGAACATTGTATCTCAGTTAATATTACCTTCGCTGTTAGCGTTAGCTAGCACTAATCACTAAGAACTTTCTAGAACATTGTATCTCAGTTATTATTGTCTTCGCTGTTAGCGTTAGCTAGCACTAATCACCAAGAACTGTCTAGAACATTGCATCTCAGTTAATATTATCTCAGCTGTTATCGTTAGCTAGCACTAATCACCAAGAACCGTCTAGAACATTGTATCTCAGTTAATATTGTCTTCGCTGTTAGCGTTAGCTAGCACTAATCACTAAGAACTTTCTAGAACATTGTATCTCAGTTATTACTGTCTTCGCTGTTAGCATTAGCTAGCACTAATCACCAAGAACTGTCTAGAACATTGCATCTCAGTTAATATTATCTCAGCTGTTAGTGTTAGCTAGCACTAATCACCAAGAACTGTCTAGAACATTGCATCTCAGTTAATATTATCTCAGTTGTTATCGTTAGCTAGCACTAATCACCAAGAACCGTCTAGAACATTGTATCTCAGTTAATATTACCTTCGCTGTTAGCGTTAGCTAGCACTAATCACTAAGAACTTTCTAGAACATTGTATCTCAGTTATTATTGTCTTCGCTGTTAGCGTTAGCTAGCACTAATCACCAAGAACTGTCTAGAACATTCCATCTCAGTTAATATTATCTCAGCTGTTATCGTTAGCTAGCACTAATCACCAAGAAACGTCTAGAACATTGTATCTCAGTTAATATTACCTTCGCTGTTAGCGTTAGCTAGCACTAATCACTAAGAACTGTCTAGAACATTGTATCTCAGTTTTTTTTTTTTATTATTGTCTTAGCTGTTTAGCGTTTAGCTAGCACTAATCACCAAGAACTGTTCTAGAACATTGCATCTCAGTTAATATTATCTCAGCTGTTATCGTTAGCTAGCACTAATCACCAAGAACTGTCTAGAACATTGCATCTCAGTTAATATTATCTCAGCTGTTATCGTTAGCTAGCACTAATCACCAAGAACCGTCTAGAACATTGTATCTCAGTTAATATTGTCTTCGCTGTTAGCGTTAGCTAGCACTAATCACTAAGAACTTTCTAGAACATTGTATCTCAGTTATTATTGTCTTCGCTGTTAGCGTTAGCTAGCACTAATCACCAAGAACTGTCTAGAACATTGCATCTCAGTTAATATTATCTCAGCTGTTAGTGTTAGCTAGCACTAATCACCAAGAACTGTCTAGAACATTGAATCTCATTTTAATATTATTATTCAGTTGTTATCGTTAGCTAGCACTAATCACCAAGAACCGTCTAGAACCATTGTATCTCAGTTAATATTACCTTCGCTGTTACGTTAGCTAGCACTAATCACTAAGAACTTTCTAGAACATTGTATCTCAGTTATTATTGTCTTCGCTGTTAGCGTTAGCTAGCACTAATCACCAAGAACTGTCTAGAACATTGCATCTCAGTTAATATTATCTCAGCTGTTATCGTTAGCTAGCACTAATCACCAAGAACCGTCTAGAACATTGTATCTCAGTTAATATTGTCTTTGCTGTTAGCGTTAGCTAGCACTAATCACCAAGAACTGTCTAGAACATTGCATCTCATTTAATATTATCTAAGCTGTTATCGTTAGCTAGCACTAATCACCAAGAACTGTCTAGAACATTGTATCTCAGTTAATATTGTCTTCGCTGTTAGCGTTAGCTAGCACTAATCACTAAGAACTTTCTAGAACATTGTATCTCAGTTAATATTACCTCAGCTGTTAGCGTTAGCTAGCACTAATCACCAAGAACTGTCTAGAACATTGTATCTCAGTTAATATTATCTCAGCTGTTATCGTTAACTAGCACTAATCACCAAGAACTGTCTAGAACATTGCATCTCAGTTAATATTATCTCAGCTGTTATTGTTAGCTAGCACTAATCACCAAGAACCGTCTAGAACATTGTATCTCAGTTAATATTACCTTCGCTGTTAGCGTTAGCTAGCACTAATCACTAAGAACTTTCTAGAACATTGTATCTCAGTTATTATTGTCTTCGCTGTTAGCGTTAGCTAGCACTAATCACCAAGAACTGTCTAGAACATTGCATCTCAGTTAATATTATCTCAGCTGTTATCGTTAGCTAGCACTAATCACCAAGAAACGTCTAGAACATTGTATCTCAGTTAATATTACCTTCGCTGTTAGCGTTAGCTAGCACTAATCACTAAGAACTTTCTAGAACATTGTATCTCAGTTATTATTGTCTTAGCTGTTAGCGTTAGCTAGCACTAATCACCAAGAACTGTCTAGAACATTGCATCTCAGTTAATATTATCTCAGCTGTTATCGTTAGCTAGCACTAATCACCAAGAACTGTCTAGAACATTGCATCTCAGTTAATATTATCTCAGCTGTTATCGTTAGCTAGCACTAATCACCAAGAACTTTCTAGAACATTGTATCTCAGTTATTATTACCTTCGCTGTTAGCGTTAGCTCGCACTAATCACCAAGAACTGTCTAGAACATTGCATCTCAGTTAATATTATCTCAGCTGTTATCGTTAGCTAGCACTAATCACCAAGAACTGTCTAGAACATTGCATCTCAGTTAATATTATCTCAGCTGTTATTGTTAGCTAGCACTAATCACCAATAACCGTCTAGAACATTGTATCTCAGTTAATATTACCTTCGCTGTTAGCGTTAGCTAGCACTAATCACTAAGAACTTTCTAGAACATTGTATCTCAGTTATTATTGTCTTCGCTGTTAGCGTTAGCTAGCACTAATCACCAAGAACTGTCTAGAACATTGCATCTCAGTTAATATTATCTCAGCTGTTATCGTTAGCTAGCACTAATCACCAAGAACCGTCTAGAACATTGTATCTCAGTTAATATTACCTTCGCTGTTAGCGTTAGCTAGCACTAATCACTAAGAACTTTCTAGAACATTGTATCTCAGTTATTATTGTCTTAGCTGTTAGCATTAGCTAGCACTAATCACCAAGAACTGTCTAGAACATTGCATCTCAGTTAATATTATCTCAGCTGTTATCGTTAGCTAGCACTAATCACCAAGAACTGTCTAGAACATTGCATCTCAGTTAATATTATCTCAGCTGTTATCGTTAGCTAGCACTAATCACCAAGAAACGTCTAGAACATTGTATCTCAGTTAATATTACCTTCGCTGTTAGCGTTAGCTAGCACTAATCACCAAGAACCGTCTAGAACATTGCATCTCAGTTAATATTATCTCAGCTGTTATCGTTAGCTAGCACTAATCACCAAGAACTTTCTAGAACATTGTATCTCAGTTATTATTACCTTCGCTGTTAGCGTTAGCTAGCACTAATCACCAAGAACTGTCTAGAACATTGCATCTCAGTTAATATTATCTCAGCTGTTATCGTTAGCTAGCACTAATCACCAAGAACCGTCTAGAACATTGTATCAGTTATTATTACCTTCGCTGTTAGCGTTAAATAACACTTAAAGCCAAGAACTTTCTAGAACATGTATATAGTCATCAAAGCTGTGCAGGGTCTAATAGTAACACATAATGTACACTCCTAAAAAACAGTTCTGGATGATGAAACAGGCCACACCGAAGGAGAACGTGTTGGATAGGGTTCTATGTAAGACCAATAAGGGTTCTTCTACTGTTACATTGTTGCTTGGAACCCTATACACTACATAACAGTATGCTGTACCGTCTGAAGGACCAATAGACCAGTCTGAACAAACCTTTCACCATACAAAGAACCTTACCATGAACCCCTGCCTTTACCTGAAGAACCCTGGAAGAACCATTGTGCGTTCTAGTCCATGTTTACAGCCGTACTGCCTGTAGTAGTATGTGTATAGGTCTTTGAGAGGCCCCTCTCTGGACGCTGTATTGATTTCTCTCATGTTCAGGTTTAGTTTATGATAACTGCTCCTGTATGTTTCTCTGGCTGTGGCATGTGTTTTATTCTCCTTCTGCTTCATGAAACATTTATATCTGAGTCCTCTCAAGGCTTCACAGTCCAATAAATCCTGTCTGCTGTGATGTAGCATTGCGGCTAACGCTGCGGTACGGAATACAAACCTCTTTTATTCAATGTTATTTTTTTCATGCTTATGCTTTATGATGCTCTGTTCCATATAATAACACAGAAGAGAATATGCTACACAGCTTAAAGAATAGCTGCCCACACAGAGCCTGAATTATGTATGTGCTTTTGTCCAGGATCATATATCACAGCATATGCATTGTTTACATATATGTATATACATGCTATAGTGGCAAAAAGTATTCACTCCCCCATTCACATCAGTGAATTCAGGTGCTCCAGTCACTTCCATGGCCACAGGTGTATAAACACAGCACCTAGACCTGCAGACTGCTCCTACAGACGTTAGTGAGAGAGTGGGTCGCTCTCAGGACCGTGATAGGATGCTCCACCTGTGCTACAAGTCCAGTGGTGAAATTCCCCCCTACTAAATATTTCACAGTCCACTGTCAGTGGGATTAGAACACAGTGGGAGTGATCGGGAACGACAGCAGCTCAGCCACCAAGTGTTAGACCACGTACAATGACAGGGTGGGGTCAGCGGATGCTGAGGGTCATAGGTTACAGAGGTCACCAACTTTCTGCAGAGTCCATCTCTGCAGAGAACTGGACTGGCCTGACCTCCACCCGATAGAACACCTTTGGGATGAATTAGACCGGAGACTGCGAGCCAGGCCTTCTCGTCCAACATCACTGTCTGACCTCACAGATGCTCTCCTGGAAGAATTTTCAGGAATTCCCATAAACACATTCCCAAACCCTGTGGAAAGCATTCCCAGAAGAGTCGAAGCTGTTGTACCTGTAAAGGTGGGACGTCATATTACACCCTATGGAGTAAGAATGCGATGTCACTGAAGTTCATATGTGAAGACAGACGAGGAAATACTTTTGCCGATATAGTGTCCAGTGTCCGTTACTGACCACGGGAGATGGCGTTCCCATAAGGTGGTAGTGTCTCAGAGTTCCTCCTTTAACTGGAGCCGTATATTCAGCAGAGTTATTAATACTGGCTGTAGCAGTCGGAGCTGCCCGGAGATGTAAATATAACCCGGAACGTCAGAAGACGAGTCTGGAAACGCGGCACGCGCTCTGGCGTCACTTTCAGAGTGTAATGAGAATAATTAGCGCTCTCCTGTTATTCTGAGCTAGCACTCTGCTGCTCTGTAGCGACTCTGCTAACACAGTTCAGTCTGAACGGAGAGATACAGGGGGGATATCTCTGACTGGCGGGGGGTGGGGGCAATGATAGGACCACCGAGCAAATGAGCAGGAGAGAGCTGTTTAACACCACAGCACTGAGAGAGAGAGAGTTGCAGAGATAGATAGAGATACGGAAATAGAGATACAGAGAGAGAGAGAGAGAGAGAGAGAGAGAGAGAGGGAGAGGAAGAGAGGGAGAGAGAGAGAGAGAGAGAGAGAGTTGCAGAGATAGATAGGGATACAGAAATAGAGAGAGAGGGAGAGAAAGAAAGAAAGAAAGAGAAAAAAGAATGAGAGAAATGCATAGAGAGAGAAACAAAGAGATTTCTGAGAAGAAAGAAAAAAGAAAGAAAGAAAAGACAGGAAGAAAAGATAAAAACAAATAAAGACACAGAGAGAAAGAGAGATAAAAAGAGAGAGAGAGAGAGATGGAGAGAGAGAGAGAGAGATGAGAGAGAGAGAGATGAGAGAGAGAGAGATGAGAGAGAGAGAGATAGAGAGATGAGAGAGAGAGAGAGATGAGAGAGAGAGAGATGAGAGAGAGATAGAGAGATGAGAGAGATGAGAGAGAGATAGAGAGATGAGAGAGATGAGAGAGAGAGAGAGATGAGAGAGAGATGAGAGAGAGATAGAGAGAGAGAGAGATGAGAGAGAGATAGAGAGATGAGAGAGAGATAGAGAGATGAGAGAGATGAGAGAGAGAGAGACAGAGAGAGACAGTGAAATGGATGCTGGTAGTTATCCTAATGTGCAGGTCCAGCTCCTGAAGTCCTAACCAATAGGAGAGCTTGCTCGGCTGAACCCAGCACACATAGGCTCGCGGTGCTGTCTGCTGGCCTGTATTAGAGACGTCTGTGTGTGTTTAGCAGGTTGGGGCGGTCAGGATCCACTATAAACAAATAAACGTACTGAGACAGAACCAACCCTCCTAACCAGCACAGCCTGTGAATTCTGACGGAAAGGGCGGGTCTAACACACAGGAAGTGCCAGCTGCAGACCTGGTCAATCAAACCGTTTCGAAAAAAGAGAGGACAGGTGTATAAACCATGTGGAGATGGGATCGTTAAGGAAGGTGGGTGGGCTGTAACGCTAGCTGTAGTGGAGAACCAGTGGTCTGTAACCAACTCCACGTGGTGTAGAGGAGCCTGGTCGTCTCTTTCTTCTGTCTGCGCAGTACATCCGCCCGACGGAGGCGATCAGCATGTATGGGTGTACGTGATCTGCAAGGATGGATTCACACCCAAATCGGTTGAGGGTGGCTTCCACATGGATTTGGGGGCCCAGCGAATACCACGGAAACGTGACTTCCTTCATGAGCCATGTGCTGCTGTCGTCAGAACTACGACGTGGTCATAATAATGTGACTTGACTATGTAGAACCATTAGCCGTTTGTGCTTGCGCTACAGCCTGTACCTGTAGAACTACAGAGTGCTCCTGTACGGTCAGTGGAGCTGATAAGATGGACATTGGGTGTAGATCCAAGGAGGGGGTGTTAATGTTATGGCTGGTCGGAGCCTTCCTGGCCGGGACAGGCTCTAGCACAGTGTAGGTAATCGTTAGACCTTCTCTGATGGTCTTGAAGCCCCTGAGGACTCCACACTGCTGTCCTACAGAACCAGATCTGTACACAGGGTCAGTCTGGATCTCCGCTCTGCTCCTGCTGGAGGAGTTTATCCATGATTATACTGCACGGCTCCGATTCGTGTCCCGTCTCCAGCTGCTCCGCTCCACCCTGCTATCTTTTCATCGGCTCGTTCCCTTCCTCTCCGATTTAGGAGGATGCTTCCTCCCGTATTCACTGGCTCTTTTAATCCGCAGCACTGCCCTGTGAGGCTGTGGGCCGGGCCCTTCGCTGGAGATCCAGCAGGGTGACAATGTGAAACGGCTCTTCTGCTTCAGAGCCATAATAATAAGCGGCTTTTCTCCGAGGAAAAACTAAACGTTCTCTCTCTCTCTCTGTTCCTGTGCTTACACCCGGAACCGGAGTATCCGCTGTGGAAAAAGCCTTACGGAAAAAACTCCTCTATCCTCAGCTTTTCATCAGCGGAGGATTACTGGCCCAAAACAAGAAGCTCCGGCTCTCTCCACGCCGAGCAGGCCGAGCGGGCCGAGCAGGCCGAGCGGGCAGAGCGGGCCGAGCGGGCCGAGCAGGCAGAGCAGGCCGAGCAGGCCGAGCAGGCCGAGCGGGCAGAGCGGGCCGAGCAGGCAGAGCAGGCAGAGCGGGCCGAGCAGGCAGAGCGGGCCGAGCAGGCCGAGCAGGCCGAGCAGGCCGAGCGAGCCGAGCAGGTCGAGCAGGCTTCCCTGTTTTCTTTCCTCAGGAAGAAAACTGACCATCACGGGAAAAACAAAAGGTGTTCCGCTGCTGTATTCCTGACCCCAACCAAGCGACCCTCGACTAAGAACTATCTGGAGGTGAATTTATCCCCCTTAGTACAGTGTCCTGGGGGTCTTTGTAAACTACCAGACATGCTTTGCTGATAAGAGCACAAGGATGGAGCAGCACAGCCCCCCACAGCTCCTTCTAAAGCCACTGAGACTCACTGTGTCCCACCGCCAGTGGTCATTCTCTTTCTATAATTTTCCAGGAATCAATCCCGAAGTGGGTAACCAGGAAAGTGGGGAGAATTCCTGGTGGGCCGTAACCGTGAGCTTGTATCTCATCACAGCTGACCAATCAATATTCCAGATATATTTACATATCTGCATAATTAAGTGTATAAGACATAAACCAAGTTCATTCAGAGTGGTTTGGTGAGAGAGAGACACTTAGAGAGTTCTAGATAAGGTCAGAGCTGTTCCCAGTGGAGGTGAAGGTAACCAGACGTCCCCTCTAAAAGCTCCCTCACAGGAAGTTCCTACATGAGGTGGTTCTGAATACGCTGCCTGATGTCTGAGACGCTGTTTATGATAGTGTGGAGAAGATCTCAGCCTTAAACTCCATTCATGGTGGAGGGATACATGCTGCAGGGCGCTGTGAGGTCAAATAGTCCCCCAAAGAGACTCCAGTATACGTTATGTTGGAAAATTGATTTAACTGTAACATTAGAGAAATGGAAGAATTCCCAGAATTCCCAGCCTTACTTTTCCTCTAGTCGAGGGAAACATCTAGCATGTTCTTCGAACCAAACCAGCCAACCCGTTTCTTCTCCATCAGGAGCGGGAAGCCTACTCAGTAAGCGCGCTTATTGCCTTTGTCGTGCGGATGGTGTTATAAATCCGAGCTCGTCTGATTCTCCCCCTGTGCTTTTATTCCCAGGTGGAAAATGCAGGAAGCAGTGGGGGATCGGCTGTAAGCTGCCCTGCTGGCGACTGCGACTGAAGTGAATTGGCAGCTACATTAAAACCGTGGCACCGCCAGCGCACAACAATGGCCAATCAGACGGACAGAATGGGGCACAGTCGCCGCTCCCTTTGAGGAATAAGCACCGCTGAATAAAAGCCCCGCTCCGTAACATTCCAAAAAGACATGCCAGAGCCGAAGGTCCGTCCGGTCGTCATGTCCAGCGAAAATAATGGTCAGACTTTAATCTAACTGTACGACACTCAGTGCCAAAGTTCCCCCGAGAGGAGGCATTCTCAGTTCCTTCAAGAACTTTCCAACTTAGCTGTCTGGGATACGGAAAAGGAAAGTTGTCTTTAAAGTTTGGATGCTTTGTAAACCCAGCTATGGAACTGAGATGTGGGCGTGGCCCTGATATTCTAACAAACATGCTTGATTGACATTCCTCTGTTCAACATTCCCGGCCTATTCCCCTGGGATTCTATATATGTGGCTTCACACCTTGCTCTGTTTACTAAAGATCACTAATAACATTATCCAGCTGAAATGGAATTCTGGAGTAACTGAAGTTTGGGAGGAGCATGTCGGAGGAGCATGTTGGAGGAGCATGCCCGAATCCCCTCCTTCTTCATGCCCAACACTCTACACATCTTCATCTTCCTAAGCTTCTACAATCCCCACCGATCTCCACCCTGTTCCTCTGTCCTGTATCAGTCCGACCACAGCTATGAAGGAGGTTCCAGTCCCTCGGCTACACCCAGAAGCATCCCGGTACTCCAGCCACTAATCTCAGAGTTCTCCACCAGGACAGAATCCCTGTCCAGCGTACAGTCTCATGTCCTCCCTCTGTCCCATCTCGTGTGTTTTCATTATGAAAGCATCATTCGGAGAGCATACCGACTCATCAGTGGATTCCGTGTCCAAACCACAAGCACTTCAGCATTCCGGATAACAACAGGAAGTTGTGAAGTTTGAAGAGTTCTGTTTCGTGCTATAGGACCATTCATATGCAGGAGGTCACGGATCTGAAGGAGACGACTAGCAGATAATGGATATAAAGGAGATGACTCCATTTAATTGATGGAAAGTTCGGAGAAGGTGAGCGTCTGCAGTCAACCATAAGAAACAATGCTGCCCAAAATAAGACGAGGTCGGCCTTGAGACGAACTCTCGCTCCGTACCGTTCACTGAAATCCCCACAGACTCCTCTAAGCACACTGAAGTGTGTCGCATTGCAGATTAAAGCTCTGGATACCGGATATCTACTGTACACTAAACACGGAGTGCCGGAGAGAGAGAGAGAGAGAGAGAGAGAGAGAGAGAGAGAGAGAGAGAAAGAGAGAGAGAGAGAGAGACGAGTCTGAGCAGCCTTGAGTCATTTGTAGTCCCTTCCCATTCCCAAACATTCAAACCAAACTTTTCCCTTGTATTCCGATTCCTCACACCGCCTCACAAAGTCCAAGCTGAGTTCCTGCAGTCTCTGCCCAGCAGGGGTTTCGGCATGTCCACCTTCCTGCTAAACAAACAAGCTGTGGTGCGCTCATTTCCTCAGTCCTCCCTGTCAGTGATGCATTCTCTCCCTCAGGCCCTCCTTCCTTGATCTGCTAGGGGAGGCAGCTGCTCTGCTGCTCTCCGTTTCCCCGTCACCCACAACATCACGGGTGCCAGTGAGGTTGCCGCACATGTATGCTGGCTCTTCGATTCGGAGAACAGTGTTGGTGGAGGGAAGCAGTCAACAGGGGCTTCCGGCCAGCCGCCATCCAGACATCCTCCCTGCTGCCAGTCCACCATGTCACCTGTGAGTCTGTGGTAGCACCTTTCCTGCTGGGGGAAGCACAGAAGACAATATAGTGAAGACAATGCCATGGAAACCGCCTAACAACACCTTAGCAATACCATAACAACACCTTAGCAACTGCCTTAGACATCATAGCAACCATCTGGAAGAGTGTAGCAACTGCCAAGCGACATCCTGATGAACCATCTGGAATGCCATGGCAACCATTTAGTGTTAGCTTATTAACCACTTGGTACATCATGTAAACCGCCTAGCAACACCTTGGCAACCAGTTGGGACACCATAGTAACTGCCTAGCATCACTTTAGCAACCACCTGGAATGCCATGGCAACCACCTAGTGTCACCTTATCAACCACTTGGTACATCATGTAAACCACCTAGCAACACCTTAACAACCAGTTGGGACACCATAGTAACTGCCAAGCATCACTTTAGCAACCACCTGGAATGCCATGGCAACCACCTAGTGTCACCTTATCAACCACTTGGTACATCATATCAACCGCCTAGCAACACCTTGACAACCAGCTGGGACACCATAGTAACTGTCTAGCAACACTGTGAGTAACTACTTGGAATGCCATGGCAACCACTTAGTGTCACCTTATTAACCACTTGGTAAATCATGTCAACCACTTAGCAACACTTTAGCAAACAGCTGGGACCATAGCAACTGCCTAGCAACCACCTGGAATGCCATGGCAACTGTGACAGAACTGCCTAAAGCAGTAGTTAACTCTTACAAAAGCAAAATCCATAACCATCCCAGTCAGCAAAATTGGAAAAACGAAAAACTAATAAAAATTAAAATTAAAAAAATGCACTCAATTTAGTTATCAAAAAAAAAAAAAAAACCTGAACTTTAGCTCACAGTCTATATTAGTTCAGCTAATGCTATCGGAGCTCTGCTGTTGCCTCTAGTCCATAAATACAAAATATACAGAGGTCTAATTACCCAGCAGAACATACCAGGGACAGCATGTCAAACCTGGGAGCTCACCAACATTTGGAAAAAGTCAGAGAACAAGTAGACAAGATGCACATGTACAGCAAGGTGACCAGCACCATTACTACAAAACAGGGGGAATACACGCATCACGAACACACTAAATTACCCTCGGACAAACATAAATAACACTGGCCAATATCACAATTATATGAAAGAATTTAATTAACCATTAAACATGTTAAATCAATTAGGAACCAAGACATTTCAGGAAGACTGTTCGGTAGTGGTTTTATGGCCCTGTGGCCAAATTTAAATGGCTCGTTCCACCTTCCACCTAGGAACCTAATAAATTCCCATTGTACCTAGTGGGACTCCTTTTGCCGCCGGACCTGTTCACCAGACAACACTCCCAAACAAACAGGTAACAGCATTTCAAGACAAAAGGTTAGGTCACCGCTGAGTCCGTGCACTGACTCAGAATAACCTAGTACAGTAACATCAGCAGCTGAATAGATTTACTAGCAGCTAACAGCTTCATACCGTTACCTCTGAGTGTTCAGTCATAGTGTTTAAGGGGGGTGATGAAGACATGCTTTCACCAGACTCCATGTGCGGTCTGCCTGGCAATCGTCACAGCAACCACATAGCAACACCTTAACAAACACTTAATATATCATACCAACCATGTAGCAACACCTTAGCAACAGGCTTGGACAACATAGAAACTGCCTAACAACACCTTTTAAATACCTAGAATGCCATGGCAACCACCTAGCAACATCTTTGTAACCATTTAAAATACCAACTGCCTAGCAACACCATAGCAACCATCCTGGAGACCATACCAACAACCTAGCTACACCATAGCAACCACCTGGGGTGTCATAGCAAAGGCCTGGCAACAAGCTTAAGCTGCACAGTCACTCTGCATGTTCTTCAGGAAATGCTCTTCTCTAGTTTCCACGCTGAAGTCGTACCGCGAGTCCGGCACTCCTGTGGCGCTTCGTGCCTCACCACCCTGAAGCCACGCCTCCACGCCTGAACCAACCGCTACTGAGCATTCCCCACCTCTCAGTGCATCTGCTGTTCAGCCAGTCAGTTCAGCTTTAATTATTACACAGCTGAACACCGAGCCGTGGCTCGGGGAAGGGAAGCCAGCGAGGGAACTCGCAATTACAGAGAGGAAAGTGTGGATGTGATGAGCAGCGGCAGGCGGGAGAGGCGGGGCCGAAGCAGGTGTTTAATCTCTGGCTGATTGAAGGAGAACAGCTTGCCTTTTCCTACACAGCGCTCCGACGCACCACGCCATCAGCTAGCGGCCTACGCTACAACTAAACGGGAAATACAGCTGAACAGGAAGCGGCGTGTGCAGAAAGGCAGCACAGACAGAACGTCTCCTGTTCAAATCGTCTCCAGACCATATGCTTATGCAGGAATGTGGCGACACAGCAAATTTTAGGGTCATTTTTCAGTGTGGGAATGTGGAGTTAAAGCTCAGAGCCTGGAGTTTCAGAGAAGTGCGAGCAACACAACTCCGGGGTAGTGATGCACAGCTCCGGGTATTCCAGGGTTGACTCTCCATTCCTGCTAGGACAGCACAAAAGCCGGTGAGAAAGATTAAACCGTTATAGAGCAGCTGCTTGATAAAATTCCAGCTTACTCCTCCCAAAGAGGCAGGAAACTCGGAGTGGTCTTCAGCCGAGATCTTCACTTGCCGACTTGGTCTTGGAAAAGGAACCGTATCAAAGTTGCTGGAACTATGAGCAGTTGGATGTAATCTTGAGGCTGAAGGCAGCCTCATATCTGAGAACGTCTTATTCAACTTTCCAGGTCCACCTTAAATAATGCAGCAGTTGCCTTGAGCTGGTACCATACTGTAGCTGAAGAGCTATTTAAGGTGGAATGGACAATTAAATAAGATTCAGTTCAGCTTCATCCACAATTCCACAACATTCCATAGAAAGCATTGTTTGGTTTCGTTCCTGGTTCCACTTCTAATCACTTGCTGGTATATCTGATAGGCGTCCTGACCCAGGTGCAGCAAAACAGGCCCAGACCATGACACTACCACCACCATGTTTCCCAAATGGGATAAGGTTCCTTTGCTGGAATGCATTGTTCTCCTTCCTCCAGACATAACGGTTCTCATTTTAACCAGAAGGAACTATCTTGGTCTTGTTTGTCTTTTGCACAGCGCTGCACGAGCGATGGGGCTATAAATGAGTATCCTTGTGTGTGTAAGGTCATAGTACCATCAGTCTCCTGCAGATGGCGCTGCACGAGGATGATGGGGCTATAAATCCCTGCGGGGTGTGAGTGACGGGATCCATAGATTGGGAAGAGGTGCTACAGTGCAGGGAATGTCTCGTTCCATGTGTGGAAAATGGCTCCAGAGCTGATGTTAATGATTGGCTAAAAGGAGGGACTGCATGTGGGCGTGGCCAAAGACCATAGTGTGAAGGAAGTAGCTGAATCTGCAGGTGTGTGGAAGCGTACGGTCATACGGGTCTACCAGCAGTGGATACAATCCCAGTCTACAGGGAATTCTCCTCGGAACTGTGCCAGGGAAGGGCTCCACCAAATCTGGACCACCTGACCAGTTCTCTGATGTGAGGGTGTCTGAACACTGATGTAGCTACGTCCAGAACCTCGTCCAGTCCATGCCCAGTCCAGTCCCAGTTGTTGGTGCTGGTGGAGGGGTTACAGGCTGTCGGGTACGGTTCAGTCACAGGGGAGCTTTCTCTGGTAAACTCAGATGGACAGAATACAATCCCATACACGGCGTTAATGGTTAAGAATTGAAGGACATGAATGGGAATGCTATTGTCATATTAGGAATTACAGCAAGTCCGTCAATGCTTATAGTGTTACCTCCTGCTCCTCGTAACCTACCTCGTCTCTCTTAAGCAGGAGCGATCAATAGGTTATGAATCTTATTGATCAGCTGCTGAGTAACCACAGGAAACACGAAACCTGCAGCACAGTTCCTGTTTTTCTGCTGATAAAACCTCACCAGCTGAACGAGTTCACGCTCATAAATACACAGGTTCCACAGTGGTTCTTCCCTTTAGAACCTTCTACCATTGGTGACATGACCAGCTGACATGTTCCTTAGGCAGCCCAAAGTCTTCTCCCTATGGCATCCTGCCACGAATCCCGTATGACACCTACACAACACTCACTAAAGTATGAATCCTTCACAATGCAACTCGCTTACATGGACTTGAGCGAGTGCAGGTTCTTAGAAGAAGTGGGGAACCCTCAGAACCTTCTAGGCCTTTAGAGAAGACCTAGTGATCACCAATAATCACCATGCTCGATGGACTTATATGCATGGGAGTAATGCTCTAGTACTGCTCCCTCAAGCCTCCATAAGATCATTTATTCAGGGTTTAAATGGTTCTCTGATGTTCTAGATAGAAGGTATGTGTGAAAAACAGCCAGATGTGGTTCTACACTGTGCCCATTTTCCTCCTATGATCTGAACCTAGAATGAAACGAGCTGCTTCCCCTTTGTGGGTGAACTCATGAATAATTAGATGGGCTCTGCTCTGATTGGCTGTTTTACAGCGAGACCACGCCCACAATGGTCAAACAGAAGGACCATGTGGAAATAGACTAAATAAAATGAGCCTCTGTGTAAATAAGCTCCGCCCTCATACTATATAGTTAGCTATGCTAGTTACCTGGAGCTAATGCTAGTAGCTAAAGTTCCCTGTGCTAGCTACCGGCTCCATCTGGACACCAACACACAGTAGATTAGAGTTGATCCTCACTATGGAGCTCTCAGTTTAAGATGATCTGCTCCAACCGCCACACACGGATACAATCACACAGCATGGCTGCTACTTACAGGCTGCTGTTGGGGTGGTGGTGCTAATAAAGGTGGAGCTGCTCCTCTCTTCAGTCTCTTCAGGGTCAGACGCTGAGCGGAGCTGCTCCATATTGTCCAGAGAGGTTTGGGAATCTGTCCGGAGTGGAATGTGCAGACTGCAGGATTAAAGGTGTTCCGGGATCCTGTTAAAGATGTGGAGCTGGAGTTCCGGTTCTCCAGCTTGTTTTGGGAATATTCTGTTCCACCTTAAATGGTGCTGCAGGACATTCTGGTTCCTGCACAAACTGCAGTAATTAAGGTGGAACGAAACATTGGATTAGGAAGCTGGTGAACAGGAGGAACTCCAGCCTGGATTACAGATGAACATCCACCATGTACCGCTGACAGTTGGGATCCTTGGGAAGGGAATGAAAGTGCCGACATCCCCTTCCCAGCATGGAACGCTGGAGTTCTCCACATAGTCCACCATGCTGGTTCTGTAGCTCCGCTGTGGTTGTATGTAAATGTTGGGGATGTGAATATTAATGATTCTGCTCCGTAACCGTTTAGAATTTTGGAATCTGCCTGTTTTCCAGGAAATGCCCTGGAAATGCAGGATTTGGAGGAACAGCAGTTTTTGAGGTTCACGGTATGTGGGTTCTATGTACTTGTGCTTTAGCTAACTGGCCACTTTATTAGAAACACCTACCTTGTGCTTCTACTAAGTGGCCACTTTATTAGAAACACCTACCTTGTGCTTCCACTCACTGGCCACTTTATTAGAAACACCTACCTTGTGCTTCCACTCACTGGCCACTTTATTAGAAACACCCACCTTGTGCTTCCACTAACTGGCTGCTGAATAACGCACACTGAGGAATATTTATTTTAATCGTTTCTGAGATGGGTGACTTTGTTAAGGCACGACTGTCATATGAGTCACACCTGAACACTGCCTGAGCTCTAGGCCTTAAATGTTCTCCGATTACACGGTGCGTAATAATCAGTGTGAATGAGCATGACCTCGTAAACAGACGCTGACTCCACTCTCTGTTCCAGCTGATTCAGCTTTAGCTTTCCTCTTCAACTTTAATGAAGCATGGCGAAATTAAAGACCAGCCTTTACCAGCAGCCACCACCCCGGAGCGAGCAGTGGGGTCAACTTCAAATGCTAGAGACCCTGCGGAGAAGATAACAGGGCAATACTGCACTCCTGTCGTACGGTGTTAGAGTAAAATGTCAATCGTAATGCATAGACAAGGCGGCACTATCGTATCATCACACCACGGTTTCACAGCAAATTTGCATTACATTAACATTCACGTTAAAGAGTGATTCCTTTACAGTGGTGGTGATGGGAACCAGGGTTCTCCATGTCTAGAACACACATATACACACTTTATGTATCATATGGAACGTTAATGATGGAAAAATTCTGGAAATACTAAGTTCCTTTGGGGGACTATTTGACCTCACAGCGCCCTGCAGCATGTATCCCTCCACCATGAATGGAGTTTAAGGCTGAGATCTTCTCCACACTATCATAAACAGCGTCTCAGACATCAGGCAGCGTATTCAGAACCACCTCATGTAGGAACTTCCTGTGAGGGAGCTTTTAGAGGGGGACGTCTGGTTACCTTCACCACTACTGAGAAGAGTTTCACATCAGACCACTGTTATTTACATATTTACTGTTTAATTAATGAGCAGAAATGGTGGAGTATTTGCCCCAGCAGTGCGGCTGATCAGTGCGTGATCAGTGTGATGAGTGTGAAAGGCTGAAATTAAGGTATCATGCCTACATTATGCTCCCAATCACTGGCCACTTTATTAGAAACGCCTAATGTGTGCTTCCACTAAGTGGCCACTTAGAAACACCTGTGTAAGCTCTCTTGTGCCTCCACTCACTGGCCACTTTATTAGAAACACCTATCTATCTATCTATCTATCTATCTATCTATCTATCTATCTATCTATCTATCTATCTATCTATCTATCTATCTATCTATCGATCTATCGATCTATCTATCCTGTCTGTCTGTCTGTCTGTCTGTCTGTCTATTCTGTCTGTCTGTCTGTCTATCTGTCTATCCTGTCTATCTATCTATCCTGTCTGTCTGTCTATCTATCTATCCTGTCTGTCTATCTGTCTATCTGTCTATCTATCTATGCTGTCTGTCTGTCTGTCTGTCTGTCTGTCTGTCTGTCTGTCTATCTATCTATCTATCTATCTATCTATCTATCTATCTATCTATCTATCCTGTCTGTCTGTCTGTCTGTCTGTCTGTCTGTCTGTCTGTCTGTCTGTCTGTCTGTCTGTCTGTCTGTCTGTCTGTCTGTCTGTCTGTCTGTCTGTCTGTCTGTCTGTCTGTCTGTCTGTCTGTCTATCTATCTATCTATCTATCTATCTATCTATCTATCTATCTGTCTGTCTGTCTGTCTGTCTGTCTGTCTGTCTGTCTGTCTGTCTATCTATCTATCTATCTATCTATCTATCTATCTATCTATCTATCTATCTATCTATCTATCTATCTATCTATCCTGTCTGTCTATCTGTCTGTCTATCTGTCTATCTATCTATCTATCTATCTATCTATCTATCTATCTATCTATCTATCCTGTCTGTCTATCTGTCTATCTGTCTATCTATCTCTCTATCTATCTGTCTGTCTATCTGTCTATCCTGTCTGTCTGTCTGTCTGTCTGTCTGTCTGTCTGTCTGTCTGTCTGTCTGTCTATCTATCTATCTATCTATCTATCTATCTATCTATCTATCTATCTATCTATCTATCTATCTATCTATCTATCTATCTGTCTGTCTATCTGTCTATCTGTAAGAACAGAAGTCAGGCTGCGGCCCGCTCCTTGTCCCCGTGTCCCTGTGATTTCTTCCTATTCTCCTCCAGGAAAGAGCATGACACCATGTTATTGGTGGAGCTTTCTGCTTGGCTGCTCTCTGTAGGTTGGATGAAGGTGTGCTGAGCATGAAGGAATTTACTGCACCCAACAGGAAATGGCTCTTCTGTCACACCAAAGGAACACATAAGAGACAAAAGGCAGAAGAATGCAGCCTGTTGAGAGGCATATGATGAAAGATGCGTCGCGCGGTGGGCCGTGGGCATGCCGGACACATGGGCTTGTGATTAAGTACACGATGAACATGCGACAAACAGCACATATGGTGAAAGCACTGCTCTGAGTAAAAGTAGGAATGGAAAGAGAGCACGGCATTCATAAACAGGAAACATCAATCCTCCTAATCACTCGCGGTATTTACGCCCCATAATTGCAGCTATTTCATTAATCCCTATTCGAGTAATTAATTATCACCTTCCTTGCATATTTCTAAAAACAGATCAGAAACGCATCGGTAATTCATGGAACCGTATCGTGCAGGGAGAAGGTCCCTGAAGACCGAGCGTTCGCAACAGTGGGAGGAAGACAAGTGTCCCTCTGCAGCAGAACGCAGACTCTTCCCGTGCATGTGTGACGTGAACCAGAAAATGTGGCTCTCGTTTACGAGGATTTAGGAAGAAGGAGCATTTTTCCGACATTTTAAAGCTGCACTGCCAAAGTGCCTGAGTTGAATTAACTTGATTCAAGCGTGTACATAATTTCCACATGAATAAAATATATTACATCAACACAATGGTTGCCAAAAGGAAGTAAAAGACAGACTGTGTTGATGTAATATATTTTATTCATGTGGGAATAATTTAAACTGAGCTGTTTCAGGGCATCGCTTAAAATAAACACCGTACCGTCAAAGCACTACTCCAGCAGAGTTGACTTTTCCAGCATCTTCAGTAGTTACTATTAGTATTAGCACCTTTAAATGCACTGGGTTCTTACACCTGAGGCTTACCATTCAGTCAGTACATAGAAAACATGGCCGACTGACAGCCCCTTATCAACCAACCTCAACCAACCAATCTTCAACCCACATGGACCCGACCCAAACCAGACAACTCCAAACTCAACCTAACTTCAACCAATACTGGCCTAACTCAAGCCGCACCAGGCAACATCTGTCCCAACGAGAACTCAACCAACTCCACACACCCCAGTCCACACAAACTTACCTAAACCCACCCAACTCAATCTCATACCATCCAATCCAACCCAGACCTTAACTAGTTCTGCCCAGTCAGTTCAACCCTAACCAAACTTAACTGATCCAAACCTAACTCAACCCCACCCAAAACTATTCCATCCCACCTCAGTGAAATCCCAACCCAACTGAGCAAACATCATTAACCAAATCAATCTAAGTCAGTTCCAATCAAACTCAACCAATCCTGACCTAACTCAAGTCCACACCAGCCAACATTCCTTCCAACCAAAACTCAACCACACAAACTTACCTAAACCCCAACAAACTCAATCTTATACCGTCCAATCCAACCCTGACCTTAACTAATTCTTCCCAGTCCACCCAACCTCAGTCCAGACCCACTATCCCAATTCAGTTCAATCCCTACCAAACTTAACCAATCCAAACCTAACCCAACCCCACAAAAAACCTCTAACCCACCTCAACATAATCCCAACCGACCAATCATTAACCAAACTCAGTCCAAGCCAGTTCTATCCAAACTAAACCTAACGTCAATCAATAGTGACCTAACTTAAGCCACACCAGCCAACATCTGTCCCAACCGAACCTCAACCAACTCCACACAACCCCATCCACACAAACTTACCTAAACCCCACCCAACCTCAGTCCAGACCCCCTGTCTCAATTCAGTTCATACCCACCCAAACTCAACCAATCCAAACCTAACTCAACTCCCCAAAAATTATTCCAACTCACTTCAACATAATCCCAACTGACCAACCTTCATTAACCAAACTCAGTCTGAGCCAGTTCTGTCCAAACTAAACCTAACGTCAATCAATAGTGACCTAACTTAAGCCACACCAGCCAACATCTGTCCCAAATGAACCTCAACCAACTCCACACACCCCAGTCCATACAAACTTACCTAAACCCAACCACCCAACCATCCAAACCAACCCAAACCTTAACTAATTCTGCCCAGTCCACCCAAACTCAGTCCAGACCCCCATCCCAATTCAGTTCAACCCCACCCAAACTCAACCAATCCAAACCTAACCCAACCCCCCAAAAACTACTCCAGCCCACCTCAACATAATCCATCATTAAAAACTCAAAACCATCATTAAAACTCAATCCAAAACATTTCTATACTAACTCAAATTAATGTCAAACAGTCCTGACCTAACTCAAGCCACACCAGCCAACATCTGTCCCAACCAACTCCACACTAACTCAACCTAAACCCCACCCAACTCAATCTCATACCATCATACCACCTTAACTAATTCTGCCAAGTCAGTTCAACCCCACCCAAACTTAATTGATTCAAACCTAACTCACCCCCACCCAAAACTACTCCATCCCACCTCAATATAATCCCAACCCAACTGAGCAGACATCATTAACCAAACTCAATCCAAGTCACTCCAAGCAACTCCACACACCCCAGTCCACACAAACTTACCTTCAGTTCATACCCACCCAAACTCAACCAATCCAAACCTAACTCAACTCCCCAAAAATTATTCCAACCCACTTCAACATAATCCCAACTGACCAACCTTCATTAACCAAACTCAGTCTGAGCCAGTTCTATCCAAACTAAACCTAACGTCAATCAATAGTGACCTAACTTAAGCCACACCAGCCGACATCTGTCCCGACCGAACCTCAACCAACTCCGCACACCCCAGTCCACACAAACTTACCTAAACCCCACGCCACCTCAGTCCAGACCCCCTATTCCAATTTATTTCAACCCCACCCAAACTCAACCAATCCAAACCTAACTCAACCCCCCCAAAAAGTACTCCAACCCACCTCAACATAATCCCAATTGACCAACCATCATTAACCAAAATCAGTCCAAACCAGATCTTGCCAAACTCAACCTAACATGAACAAATCCTTACCTAACTCAAGCCACACCAGCCAACATTCCTTCCAACCAAAAAACTCAACCAACTCCACACACCTCGGTCCACA
>JAMWET010003140.1:47500-100000 GCA_024036415.1 Prochilodus magdalenae
CGCAAAGCTAATTAGCCATTAGCATCAGTGCACCAGCACGTCTTCACTGGCTTCAGTAAGCCCGATGTGTAGAGGGGGATACAGGCAGGACTGCATATGCTGGAGCTGAGGTGCATCTCCTCTTCAGCTGCCTGGTGGTGCTATAATTCAATTTTCTGCAGCTCCACTGGGCTCCGCAAGCCAGGAGCTGCGAGGAGGCAGCACAGCTTAGCAGCGCAGATGAGACTGTTAGGGTGCAGGGCACCTTCTGGAGGGTTTTCTAGACGATACCGGACCACCAAGGCTGGGTCCGAGTGCTTTACAGACATGTCCCGTGCGAGTCCTTTCCGGTCGCCGTGGTGCCCGAGGGTTTGTTTAATCACTCCGGGCGAGATTGACACCCGTGTGAATCATGTGCTGTAGGTGGGGAGAAACAGGAGCACTTTAATGGAGTGAGATCACCACACCCACCACCAGCAGCGAGGAGCAGCAGCACTTGAGCGAGGAGAAACAGAAGCTCCTCTCTGAATGACAGACGCAGCCAGCCGGGGTTATTATTGAGCCTGTGTGGATCAATGGAGAGGAGGTAGAGAGAGGTAGAGGGAGACGTGCTGGATTATTTATGAAGCTGGAATAGAGATGTGTGTGGTGTGGAAAGGTGCAGCTCCGGCTCGCGTGCGCTGAAGGACTCTGGATATATCTGGTGTGGGATTTGCACGGCAGCGTGCAGGAGGCTGGTGTAGTGCTGAGGCGGTGTAAGCCGATGTGCGTGTGTTGACACTGAGGCTGTGGATGGCGGACCATGTAAGTGTCTCTCTGTTTTGTCTCGTCTTCTGTCTGTTACGGTGTTTCTGGTCACTAGGAGTGTGCGAGAGTAGCGCTTGTGCATGCGCACTGCACATACACGCACTCATGCATAAGCTCTGTGTCCAGGCTGGGCCGAGCTGTGGTTTGTGGAGCAGTGATAGATCTCTGTTTCTGCCTGGAGACAGCCAGATTATAGCAGCACACTGTTCACTCTTCACTCCTGACTGTTCACTCCTGACTGTTCACTCTTCCCTGATTGCTGTTCTTTGCACTCCGTTCATCCTGCCCGTACTGTTCTCTGGAGGCTGTTTAGCATTCACTATTAGCTGTTCACCACTCACACATGACTGCTCACTCTTTGGCCATCGCTATTTAGTGTTCACTATTCACTCTTGACTGATCACTATCCACTCTTGACTGTTCACTATTTACTCTTGACTGTTCACTATTCACTCTTGACTGATCACTATCCACTCTTGACTGTTCACTATTTACTCTTGACTGATCACTATCCACTCTTGACTGTTCACTATTTACTCTTGACTGATCACTATCCACTCTTGACTGTTCACTATTTACTCTTGACTGATCACTATCCACTCTTGACTGTTCACTATTTATTCTTGACTGATCACTATCCACTCTTGACTGTTCACTATTCACTCTTGACTGTTCACTATTCACTCTTGACTGTTCACTATTCACTGGAGAGAATTCCTGGTTTTCTTCTTACCCCTAGCTGTTCACTATTGGTTGTTCACTATTCACCTTTCACGATTTACTGTTCACTCTAAACTGTTCACTGTTCACTTTTCTCTGTTTAGCAGTCAGTGTAGGTTGTTTTAATCATTACTCAGCATTTGCTGTTTACTGCTAGATGTTCACTATAGACTGTTTACCCTTTACTCTTCGCTATTAACTGTTCACTATTAACAGTTCACCATTCACTGTTTACTTTTTAAAAATTATTTTAAATAATTGTTCACTAGTCAGTGTTCACTATTCTTCCATCAGTTGTCGGCTTTTGCTATTTACTCCTGGCTGTTCACTATTCACTGCTCACCATACACTCTTTATTCATCCCTGCAAACTCACTACAGTTCACTGTTTACTGTTTACTCATTATTGTTCACTAGTCATGGTTCACTATTCTGTCACCGCTGGTCAGCCTCGTGTATTTACTCTTACCTGCTCACTGACTACAGTTCACTCCTCAGAGTTTAAAATCCAGCACCACGGACAGCGCAATGGAACTCTATCTATCTATCCATCCATCCATCCATCCACCCATCCATCCACCCACCCACCCATCCACCCATCCATCCATCCATCCATCCATCCTCCCACCGACCCATCCATCCACCCATCCATCCATCCATCCATCCATCTGTACACCCACCCACCCATCCATCCGTACACCCACCCACCCATCCATCCGTCCACCCACCGACCCATCCATCCGTCCACCCACCGACCCATCCATCCATCCATCCATCCACCCATCAATCCATCCATCCATCCATCCACCTATCTATCTATCTATCTATCTATCTATCTATCTATCTATCTATCTATCTATCTATCTATCTATCTATCTATCTATCTATCTATCTATCTATCCATCCATATCCATCCATCCATCCATCCACCCATACATCCATATCTATCTATCTATTCAGAGTTGATGTAATCTCTGCTGGGGTATATGAGTATGTGTATGACTCCGCTGGTGTAAGCTGTATGCCCGTATGCGTATTGTGTTTGTGTGTTGGAGCGTGTCCTGAGTGTTTATGTTTATCCTTGGTGTTTATTCCCCGTAACTTTGTTTTCGGGGCCGGTGATGAGCTGATGGTCTGGATGAGCACTAGTATCCTGCAGTGTGTTCTTTCTTTCTTTCTTTCTATTTTTATTTATTCATCCATGTTTTTCTGCCGATGCACCTGAATGGTTTGGAGAGCTATTTCTGAGTATGAAAGGGGACGGAGCACTGGCGCTGCGGAGGAGAAGAAAAAGCTGCAGGCCAGCGCTCCGAGTATTTGGCAGGAAAAAAACAAGTTGAAATGATTCCAGTCAAAACAGGCCGATCGGGAAGCCACGCTGAACCACAATGGAGAGCAGGACGAGGTCGCTGCGCTGGCCTGAGCGCTTTAAACGCTGGGGCTTTTTTCGGAGAGTCGGAGGGACAGCGGGGGGGAGACGGGGAGGTAAAATGTCAGAGGTTTGAGTGGGAGAGCCTTCGGGGGGTGTTTGTGTGTGATAATGAGCTGTCAGCAAGGCAGCAGACGCTTGTTTTGATCTCGCCACCCTGCTGGTTTAAGCAGTGGAAAAGTGACAGCTGTGAATAGAAATAGATGCTGTGTACAAAGGCCAATGAGGTCGTAATGTAATTAGACATGTATGTGTCTCTCTCTCGCTCTGACCGCGCCTTTGTCCTGGAAAGGGCAGGTATGGTTGCAGGATGAGTCTGCATTGTCCGTTACCCTACAGTACAGATGACTGAGTCAGTCAGGACGTATCTGGAGTTTGAAGCTTCTTTAATCTTAGCCCCGAGGCTACGAGGCTAACGTACCTAGCAAGTAATTGAAGCTTGTACCTCACCAGTTAGCATGATGCTAACCGCATGAAAAGGCCAGAGCACATCAACCAAACGCTCTCGGACAAACCCCAACATTCCAGAGTTGGCAATTAAAGGCCAGTGGCACACCGGTCAATCATATCCAAACAGCGGATCTCAGACAGTGGGGAATCATGCGCTCACATGACTCTACGTGACTCTTTCTCCCCTCTTGCTTGGGGACAGGTTTTGCCAGGTTTGCCGATTCAAACCGCACACATTACTTGTCAGTCTCCGTTCTGAAATGAGGTGGAGAATCTCTGTTCTCCTTCGCTTTCCATGGTGGGAATCCTGCCCTGTGCCGTGGTGTGCCCGTATGGTGGGAAGTGAAAGGCTTTCTCTCTAGATGCTCTGCCCGTTTAGTACACAGGGCGAGCACTTTGGTGAAATTAAAAATAAACCATGTCCCATCCAGCATGTGACGGGCTTTGATCTTATCCCAGTCCTGTAGCGGTCAGACTTAACGACCTTAACGTGGCGGCTTTACATCACGCTCAGTACTGTAGCACACTACATGGACCCCTTTTTATCTCTACCTATTTAATGTGACTGTGACTTACACCTGTATATCACCTGTATATTCACCTGTATATCACCTGTATATTCACCTGTATATTCACCTGTATATCACCTGTATATCACCTGTATATTCACCTGTATATTCACCTGTATATCACCTGTATATCACCTGTATATTCACCTGTATATCACCTGTATATCACCTGTATATTCACCTGTATATCACCTGTATATTCACCTGCATATTCACCTGTATATCACCTGTATATCACCTGTATATTCACCTGTATATCACCTGTATATTCACCTGTATATCACCTGTATATTCACCTGTATATTCACCTGTATATCACCTATATATTCACCTGTATACCACCTGTATATCACCTGTGTACCACCTGTGTACACCATGTGTATACAACTTCTACTGCCAACATCACTCATGCACTCTGACTAACTATACCATCAGTACATACTGCTCTGGAGAAAGAGCCCACCTGTACCGGATCAGGTTCTCTAGGTGTACAGGTTCTGGGTTTGTGCTGGTTCTGTTTGATTCTCTACACTACTGGAAGCATGTCTCCCAAACTCCAGATCAGATATTGTATTAGATCTGTGTATTTAGAAAATCACTAATGACCTCCAGAAGCCTGTTTTTAGAACCATGCTCGCTGTGCGTTTCACCCCAGCCACCGCTCGCCAGTCTCTCTGTAGGTCACTCGAGGTCATCTTACGGTGGGTAAGGGACAGTGGAATGAGGTGGTGCTCATCACGGTCAGTAGAGAGTGGGTTTGGCCCTCTGCCAGTCTGTAGCTGTGTTGTCCTGTGTGTTTGCTGCTGGACCTTGTTCTTATGAACCAGACGCTCACTGTATCTGCCAGTAAAGCTAGAACCCAACCTTCGGTTCCTCACTGAGAACCTGCTGTACATGTGGAGATGCTGATCTAAGAAGAAACTGGAGTGGGCTCTGATTTATTTCCAGTGAACTGACCATTTCTTATTTATGGTTTTACATTTTGACAGGAAAAAGATTGTCACTGATAGTCAACAATGCATAAAAACCTCAAGATAATTTAGTAATTTGCTTATTCATAATCTGAATAATCTGAATAATCTGCTTTAATATTTAATCTGCTTTAATATTTTAATATATTAATATATGTGGCCATCTCTTTTAGAGCAGGGGAGTTTTTGAAGGATATTGAGTATGGGAAGTTTCTTTGGAAGAAGCTATAAAGCAGGAATGGATAACAGTACGGACATGCGGATTATCCTTAATCATACTTAGCGCAAGAACCTCAGCTTCCCCAGTATCTACATGGCAGTGTATGGTCCGTATACAGGGAGTGTCTGTTTGAGCAGGCTGAGCCTGGTTCTTTTAGAACTCAGGTCCAGTGCTTCGGCTGAAAAGAGCTCTTTTAGAACTGTGAGACAGTCATATGAACTGGTCAGCTGGTCCAGATTTGGTGGATGCCTTCCCTGGCACAGTTCCGAGGAGAATTCCCTGTAGACTGGGATTGTATCCACTGCTGGTAGACCCGTATGACCGTACGCTTCCATACACCTGCAGATTCAGCTACTTCCTTCACACTATGGTCTTTGGCCACGCCCACATGCAGTCCCTCCTTTTAGCCAATCATTAACATCTGCTCTGGAGTCATTTTCCACACATGGAACGAGACATTCCCTGCACTGTAGCACCTCTTCCCAATCTATGGATCCCGTCACTCACACCCCGCAGGGGTTTATAGCCTCGTCATCCTCGTGCAGTGCCATCTGCAGGAGCCTGAAGGTACTACCACCTTACACACACAAGGATGCTCCTTATAGTCCTGCTGAAACCTGGCCTGCTGTATTAGTGAGAAGAGAACTCCAGGATGCGTGATGCCGGGTTACTGTGCCGCACGGTGTGCTGTTTATTTTCAGCCCCCTCCAGACACCGGCTGGGTTTCTCTGTAATGCTGGTCATTTAGGTGGTTTTCACACCAGACCCAGAGCCGCTTTGTGCTCGGTGACTTCGGTACGTTTGGTCAACTGTGAAAGCCGATTTTGAGGCCGGGAGCGGTTCTCCTGATCTGTGGTTCACTTCCAGTGAACTGTGGTGCGGTGGTCTGCTGTGTGTGGGGAAGCTATCCGCTTCCGGCACGACTGGTTCATTTTGTACTGTGACTGCATCGAGAGCATTGGAAACGCACACGTCCCGTGTTGACCTCCATGGCTAAAACCATGGACTGCTCCTTGTTTGCAGGAGCTCCGGAATGGTGAGACGCTCCTTGAGTGTTTATATTCTTGGAAGATAATCTGTAAACGGATGAAGCTCCCATTTTTCAAACCTGCCCACAGAACAGTGATGTATGGAATTGTGTAACATCCGTACGTTCCAGGGTCAGAGGGAATTTGTGTATGTCAATGCAAATGAGTTATCTTGAGCCCCTCCCCCAAACGAGCCCAGACTTGGTCCCGGCTGTGGACTCACGTTATAAATGGCATTATTCCCACAATTCCCACACAATTCCCACAATCATTGCATCCCGAATTTCGATTATTCGTGATCTTAATCACACTGAGATGGTAAATCTCAGAGTCAGCCTTAGAAACCAACACGCTCTCCTCTCACGGAGTGAACATTCCATTAATCTGCCATAGTTAACGTCTTTTTTAGCGATGAGCATTAATACGCTCTCACTGGGATAATACTCCTGACTGCTCCAGAGTCTCTCTCCGGGACAAACGGAACCCAGCACGCTAGTCTTCCCGAGATGATTAGGGGCCGATCCTCCTGATCGGACTGTAAACATTAGCGTGGTGTTTACTGGCTGGAAATGGAATAAACATTTGTGTTTATGCTGAAGAGACAGACGAGGGCACTCGGAAGGGGATGAGGATGGAGGGATGAATTCATCTGATCAGATTACGGACGTGCAGCTTGGCCTTAATCCCTCCCGCGCGCTCTCACAGCCTTACCTAGCGCATGTGTAGATGTGTGTGAGGCTGGACAAACCGTTCATGTGAACTTTGGGATCCAGCTTAAAGCTTCACCTCGTTTCTGCTGTAGGGTCGTGTACCATCATCCAAGTTTGCCAAGTAGTCATTGCCAAAAGGCCTATACGCCGGGCGGGGGGCAGTTTGTTTCCGAATAAAAGACGAGATGATTGGTTTGGTAGTTCTTGGTGTGGTTTGGGATTTTGGTGTGGTTTGGTAGTTCTTGGTGTGGTTTGGGATTTTGGTATGGTTTGGTGATTCTTGGTATGGTTTGGTAGTTCTTGATGTGGTTTGGTGGTTCTTGGTGTGGTTTGGTAGTTCTTTGTGTGGTTTGGTAGTTCTTGATGTGGTTTGGTAGTTCTTGGTGTGGTTTGGGATTTTGGTGTGGTTTGGCATTTTGGTGTGATTTGGTAGTTCTTGATGTGGTTTGGTAGTTCTTGGTGTGGTTTGGTGGTTCTTGATGTGGTTTGGTAGTTCTTTATGTGGTTTGGTAGTTCCTGATGTGGTTTGGTAGTTCTTGGTGTGGTTTGGGATTTTGGTGTGGTTTGGTAGTTCTTGATGTGGTTTGGTAGTTCTTGATGTGGTTTGGTAGTTCTTGGTGTGGTTTGGGATTTTGGTGTGATTTGGTAGTTCTTGATGTGGTTTGGTAGTTCCTGATGTGGTTTGGTAGTTCTTGGTGTGGTTTGGGATTTTGGTGTGGTTTGGTAGTTCTTGATGTGGTTTGGTAGTTCCTGATGTGGTTTGGTAGTTCTTGGTGTGGTTTGGGATTTTGGTGTGGTTTGGTAGTTCTTGATGGGGTTTGGTAGTTCTTGGTGTGGTTTGGGATTTTGGTGTGGTTTGGTAGTTCTTGATGTGGTTTGGTAGTTCTTGGTGTGGTTTGGGATTTTGGTGTGATTTGGTAGTTCTTGATGTGGTTTGGTAGTTCTTGGTGTGGTTTGGTGGTTCTTGATGTGGTTTGGTAGTTCTTGATGTGGTTTGGTAGTTCCTGATATGGTTTGGTGGTTCTTGGTATGGTTTGGTAGTTCTTGATGGGGTTTGTTAGTTCCTGGTGTGGTTTGGGTTTTGGTGTGGTTTGGTAGTTCTTGATGTGGTTTGGTAGTTCTTGATGTGGTTTAGTAGTTCTTGATGTGGTTTGGGATTTTGGTGTGGTTTGGTAGTTCTTGACATGGTTTGTTAGTTCCTGGTGTGGTTTGGGTTTTGGTGTGGTTTGGTAGTTCTTGATGTGGTTTGGTAGTTCTTGATGTGGTTTGGTAGTTCCTGTTGTGGTTTGGTAGTTTCTGGTGTGGTTTGGTACTTCTTGGTATGGTTTGGGTTTTGGTGTGGTTTGGGTTTTGGTGTGGTTTGGTAGTTTCTGGTGTGGTTTGGTAGTTTCTGGTGTGGTTTGGGTTTTGGTGTGGTTTGGGTTTTGGTGTGGTTTGGTAGTTTCTGGTGTGGTTTGGGTTTTGGTGTGGTTTGGTAGTTTCTGGTGTGGTTTGGGTTTTGGTGTGGTTTGGTAGTTTCTGGTGTTGTTTGGGTTTTGGTGTGGTTTGGTAGTTTCTGGTGTGGTTTGGGTTTTGGTGTGGTTTGGTGATTTTTACTGTAAGTTGGCCGCTTATACAACATCAGTACCTGACCCCACTAATACACTCAGTCATAGACTAGTTAGTGCTGCCAGAAGCAGCCTGTTTAATAGTTTAGGATGAAGAGAATTTAAAAACTATAAAGAAAGATGAATAGGTGGTTGTATGGATGGATGGACGGATGGATGCATGAATGGGTGGATGTACGTATAGGTGTGTAGGAGATAGGCCCTGTGAGTAATGCACTGTAACCCTCCTGATAAATACTGAGCATGTGAGTCTGTAAGAGGATGATAAATACGAGCTGCGTCATAATTCACAGTTCCTAATGACTTCAGACATCAGGGTTATGAATGGAGACAATGTTCCTATTACACCAGATTAATCATGTGTCTAGTTTTATTAGTCTAATTTTTAATAATAATTAAAGTATGAGGAAAACTGTTGTGATGTTATGGTTTATGTATGTTTGTGTGAGTTGTTCATATAGGCATGCTGTTTTTGGTGGTCGTATAGCACAGTGAACCACTCGGTTCAGTTCAGGGACAGGACACCACATAGAACAGTATAGATTCGACAAAGCTTTCTACACAGTGCATTATGGGTATTCCAAGTCACACAGTGCATTATGGGAACTCTGCCTGTGTACATTCCTTGCATAATTCTTATTATGCTACAGGGTACTGTGGAGGTATGGCACCTGTAGGATAGGCGGGGCATAGGCCATACTGTGCTGTATGCTGAATAAGGCCTAGGTTCAGTTATTATGATGTAGATTTGGATGTAGTCCACAGCGGTGGTGAATAGGGCATAGCTTCGGACATAGTGGTGTACTATATCATGTCTACGGCACATGAATAAATACTATATAGTGAATAGGGTACAGGATCAGAGATAGTGCACTATGTAGTGAATAGGGTACAGGATCAGAGATAGTGCACTATGTAGTGAATAGGGTACAGGATCAGAGATAGTGCACTATGTAGTGAATAGGGTACAGGATCAGAGATAGTGCACTATGTGGTGAATAGGGTAGAGGTCTGGAATAAACAGAGGCAGTGTTTGAGGAAGTGGTTGTAAAGCTTCACCTTATAAACCAGCTTCTAACTTAAAAACACTGAGTTCACCTTCAACAGTCTTCATATCTTTCTTTCTCTAGCCCCGCCCCCTCCCTTTCCCTCGCTCTCTCTCCCTGTAATGCTGGCCTGGCTCGCCCTGCGGTAAGCAGATATTACTGAAGTAAGCAGGATATTGTTGAGCCGTAAAAGAAATCCGCAGCCGCTGTAAAAGGGGACAGTGCCTCATCGCCAGGCTGATATATTCTCCTAAGTGCTAAACTTGCACATTAAAGCCCAGCCAGCGTCGGCTAATGGAAACGTCTACTTATCTTTCAGAACAACACTGCAACACACTGCGTAATGCGGCTGGGAGGAGGCCCGAGACCGAGACAGAGACAGAGGACGCTGGAGCTTTACAAACACTTACACTGCTGCCTTACACGCTAGTGTGTGGACACCCGACCCAAACCGTACTCACTAACATGCAGCTGTGTCCCCTCTGTACAGCTACAACAGCCTCCACTGTTCTGGGAGGGCCCTTCACAAGACAAGAGCCTACAGGAGGTCAGGAGTCACAATCGGCATTCCAGTCCATCCTAAAGGTGTCCAGCTGGGTTGAGGTCTTGACTCTGGAGTTCCTCCACACCGATCTCCCTCAGTCCATGTCTTATGGAGCGGGCTTTGTGCACAGGGACACAGTCATGCCGGAACAGGGAAGGGTTCTTGCCCAAGCTGGAACCATAGAACGGTGTACACTGCCTCGGAGTGCTTTAGCATTGACACCACCCTTCACTGGAACTAAGGGTCCGAGTGTTCTCCTGGATTCATTCACCAAACCCAGATTCCTCCATCAGACTGCCAAATAGTGAACCATGATTCATCAGCCCATAGAACCCGGTTCCACTGCTCCGGAGTCCAGTGAGCAGGGAGCCTGTTCCTAACGGATTCGATGGATCTTGGGAACCAGCAGCAGCTCTGGCATGGGCACTGGCACTTGGTTGGTGGAGGTTCTGCAGAGCTGTTCTAGGGGTAAATATTCAGCAGCATTGGCCCGGTGCTAACATAACACTGCCAAACCCATTAGTGACCTTAACACTGGGACAGCTCCTTCCCAGCGAATCCCAGCGTTCCCACATTACACATCTCCTCTAATGGTGATGGGTCTGATTCATACAGGGCTTTGGGTCCAAGCTCAAGGTCATGTACAGGTCGGCAGTAGAACCGGTAGTGGGAGAAAGAAGGATCTGAGAACAACAGAACTGGCATTCGACAGAACCTCGTTTACTCTCTCGCCCCTTTCCCCTCATCCTTCCTCTCTCTTTCCATTTCTTTCCTCTGCTGACTCTTTCTCTTCCCCCATCCATCTCTATCTCGCTTCCATCTCCTTGTTTCTTTCTCCCTCCATTCTGTTTCTCTCTTTTTGTGTTTTCACTCTTTTCATACTCTCTCTTTCTTAACCGTTTATCCTTCTCCTTTTACTTTTTCTTTCATCTCATTCTCTCTCTCATTATTTCTCTAAGTCTCTCTCTCTCTGTTTTTTCTATGCTCTCCTTCTCGTCCCCTAATCCTTCCTCTGGTTCTTACTATTTTCCATTCTTTTCGTCTCTGTCCATCTCTTTTCTTACTCTCTTTGTCTTCCTCTATATCTCTTTTTCTCTATCTGTTCTTCTTCTTCTAATTCTTATTCTCCCTCCTTTCTGTCTCTCTCTGGTCTCTCTCTCTCTGGTCTCTCTCACTCTGGTCTCTCTCTCTCTCTCTCTCTCTCTCTCTCTCTCTCTCTCTCTCTCTCTCTCTCTCTCTGGTCTTTCTCTCTCTCTCTCTCTCTCCCTCTGGTCTCTCTCTCTCTCTCTGTCTCTCTCTCTCCCTCTCTGTGTAACAGCTGTGCTGAATATAAATGTCCAGCCCTCAGCTCTCTCATTAGCCAGTGATTAATCTCTCTGCTCAGGCTGGACGCGGCTATTTCTATGACCCACATGGTGCGATGGCTGTTGTTTAGTGTTATTCTGGGCTTTATTAACGCGTTCGTGAAGCCTGCCGTCGCCGTGAGCTGCTGGCTGTTAGACTAGTGGTAGGAGAGGGTTGTAGGTTAAAGGCCCAGGACTGAGCGGAGCTACCCACAGCAGAAGGTTAAAGGGGACAGTGAGGAATGCTCTCGGCTACATAGGAAACACTGGTTAAGTAGAAGAACTGGGTCATGTGACCTAATCAGGAGAATCTGGTCCACAGTTTGATCATGATGTTGGTTAGATGCTTAGGTCCATCCAGACTAGTGTGTTACTAGGTAACAGCCGTGCTGTTTAAAGCCCTACTGGGACGGGATTAGTCCCACATGGGGGGTGGAGTAGTGTAGTTCTAGGACTGAGTCACACGGGATAAGAAATCTCAGCATGAATGACTGAGGTGGGAGGGGCTACTCGATCTACACACTGTCCCAGAAACACATACACCCACCAGCTTAACCAGTCCTATCCAGCCATCAGCGTCCTTTGGGCGGTGACCTTTGACCTTACGTGAAGGATGATGACCTTATGATGATCTTATAACCCACTTATATGAATAGTATAGTGCTTATAACAGGTATGTGTGCTATTGGCTAAAGCTGCCTGAAGCGTTGAGCCTCTGAGGAGTCCTCTGGCTCGTCTTCTGGAACTGGATGTTGTACGTCATACAGCACCTGAGGCTGTAAGACAGGCTCGAGTGACCCTAGGTATGACCTCCGCGAGCTTCTCCATACTCGACACAGGTTAATACGGAATATCAACATGCGTATGGATTCAGCCGGGACTGATATAGGCTGGGTTCTCTCTGTGGCTCGTTTTCCAGGTAAAGGTAAAAGCCGCTGGAATCTTTACTGATGCAGGAGCGTACAAACCACTGGCGCATTTGGACGGGACTAAAATCACTGAGGGCTCCTAGGTATAATTACTTTACCCCACCCCTCATAGAAAACTAATACGATCCCAATAGGGCTTGAGAGAGAGAGAAAAAGACGGAATCGGATCGGTACTGGAACCGGCTGGTACTCAAGGTTGGGGTATCAGTATTGGGCCACCCCTGGTTGTATCAGCGGGCCGATCGAGCGGCTTATACCCTAAAGCCTCTGAGTGTTTCGGTTTCACGCTTATTGACATCTTTTTTGGGGGTTGAAATTCCATCAAACCGTAAAGATTCCTGGGCGGGTTCTGCTGCGGCTGTGTTTACCGCTCCGGGCGCTCGTCTCATAAAGTTCACATGAGCTAATACAGTATTGATACGGTCTTTAAATTCCACCATATTTCTAAATTTCTGATTAATTCATGGTGGTTTGATGTGGTCCATAGTAGAGAAACTTACAGACTCTCAGTGCAGTGGTGGTGGTGATGGGAACCAGGGTTCTCCATATCTAGAACACACACATAGACACTGTATTGACTATCTAACCCACCAGTGAAGCTACACGTGTCTTCTGAGTGTGTATGGAATGTTGGTGATGAAAATCTGGAAAACCTGGAAATACTAAGTTCCTTTGGGGGACTATTTGACCTCACAGCGCCCTGCAGCATGTATCCCTCCACCATGAATGGAGTTTAAGGCTGAGATCTTCTCCACACTATCATAAACAGCGTCTCAGACATCAGGCAGCGTATTCAGAACCACCTCCTGTAGGAACTTCCTGTGAGGGAGCTTTTAGAGGGGGACGTCTGGTTACCTTCACCTGTTTCTCTAGAACCAAGCTTTCCACACGGAACCAGTTTGTGCCATTTCCCAGAGACCAAGTGGATGAGAGCCTGTTGTAAAAGAACCACGATCAGTACAGTGATCTAGAAGACGGTTATCTAGAATAGGTTGTGGTGAATCGGCTGCACTGATTTTTGAACATGGCGTTACTATTGATCATAGCGAATTCCCATATCCCGTACACACACGTCTCCCAGGCGAGATGAACACACAGAACAAAGAACAGAGTGATGACAGTAAGATCAGAGAAACAAGCGATTTAGGTCAGTGGATATCCGAGCAGAGCTGGCGCTCCTGCGGCGAGTTTTGAAGTTACACTCCTGTGAGGGAAGCGTGTTGGAATCAGCTCGGCTGGAACGGGAGTGGAGACCCTCTGAGCGGAGATCAAACGAAGCTCCTGTTTGTTTGCTCAGCCGAACTGTTGTATGTTTGTTTATAATAATGGCACATCCTTTAGATTCACAAGTGACCTTATTTAAGATCAGGTAAACTACTGATCTCCCAAAAACAAATCTAGTAGCTCCACCTGCGTACGGTACACATGACCTCCCCAACCTGGACTGTGTCTATGCCAGTCCAGAGACGAAGGTCCACACTGTCAGCAGAGATGCACCACAGCCGGGACACCGCCTGCTTGACCTGCTACCGTCTGGCAAGACAAGCAGACTGGGAAACAGGTTCTTCCCAAGAGCTGCGGCCTCCACAACACCTCACTGACTGACCGGTGTGTGTGTGTGTGTGTGTGTTAGGGAGTGTTCAGTTCCCGTACGGCTCTGGGGTAACTGTTTTTGAGTCTGTGTGTCCGGGATGTGATGGACCTAAAGCGTTTACCAGAGGGCAGGTTGAACAGGTGATGTCCTGGGCGAGATGGGTCTTTCAGGATGTTGGCTGCCCTGTTGAGGCAACGGGATTTATTTACATTGTGACTGTTACTGTAGTTTACTCCTACTGAGTTCACAGTTCGTATGTAAATCCTAACTACCTATATTCTATATTACTGCTCTTATTATTGTTCATTGTTCTTCTTGGACTGTGTCAAACTAAATTCCATTGTACAATGACGATATAAGGACTGTAGCCTTAGAATACCTGTGAGTGCATCACATCAAACAGATATAAATTAATAAGTGTTATTAAGTGTTATTATCCCATCCGGGTATCTCCAGTACACCGTGAAGATAGCTCCACCTGTACACTAGAACCTCTGACTGGAGTAGAACACCATCCGGGTATCTCCAGTACACCATGAAGATAGCTCCACCTGTACACTAGAACCTCTGACTGGAGTAGAACACCATCTGGCGATCTCCCGTACACTACGAAGATAGCTCCACCTGTACACTAGAACCTCTGACTGGAGTAGAACACCATCCGGTTATCTCCAGTACACTATGAAGATAGCTCCACCTGTACACTAGAACCTCTGACTGGAGTAGAACACCATCCGGTTATCTCCAGTACACCATGAAGATAGCTCCACCTGTACACTAGAACCTCTGACTGGAGTAGAACACCATCCGGGTATCTCCAGTACACCATGAAGATAGCTCCACCTGTACACTAGAACCTCTGACTGGAGTAGAACACCATCCGCAGCTCCAGACTGTAGTCCATCTGTTTCTCTGTGTACTGTATTACCCTGTTCTTCAATAGTCAGGACCCCCACCGGACCACCACAGAGTGGGTATGATGTGGGTGGTGGATCATTCTCAGCACTGCAGGGACACTGACGTATATACACACACTCAGCAGTAGGCCATGTTTGGAGGAGGCCAGTGAGGAGTGTGTTGTGTGTTTGTTGGGTGTGTGCAGAGAGCTGCAGTGGGCCTGTGGGTTTTAGGGCTGTGCTGAGACTCATTAGGGGTTCAGTCTCATTAGAGATCTGCTGAAAGACACCAGGACACTCTCTGTGTGAGAAACAGGAGCCGTGTGTGTGTGTGTGTGTGTGTGTGTGTGAGTGTGTGTGTGTGTGTGTGAGTGTGGATGTGTGTGTGTGTGTAAGTGTGTGTGTGTAAGTGTGTGAGTGTGTGTGTGTTACACTGTGGTCAGGTGGTTTGGCTGTATCTCCTCACACACACATAAACACAGTGTGACTGTAGACACAGAGCACAGCGGCCTGTTCACACCCTGAACCCCTGTAGAGTACTGCATGCCACTCGGCACTGTTATATGATAAAGGTTCTCTGACCGAGGTTCTCTGCTGTTCTCCTATTCCTGGATGTTAGTCATGTTGTTCTCCTATTCCTGGATGTTAGCCATGCTGTTCTCCTATTCCTGGATGTTAGCCATGCTGTTCTCCTATTCCTGGATGTTAGCCATGCTGTTCTCCTATTCCTGGATTTTAGTCATGCTGTTCTCCTATTCCTGGATTTTAGCCATGCTGTTCTCCTATTCCTGGATTTTAGCCATGCTGTTCTCCTATTCCTGGATGTTAGCCATGCTGTTCTGCTATTCCTGGATGTTAGCCATGCTGTTCTCCTATTCCTGGATGTTAGCCATGCTGTTCTCCCGTTTGTGGATTTTTAGTGGTGCTATTTTCCTATTGGTGGAAATATCTCCTAGTGAAATGTAACTGGGAAGCTGAAGCAAGCTAAACTCCTGTAGACCAGTTTGCATATGTTCATTAGTGTATCTTGATTTTAACCTTGTATGGAGCGTCACCAGTTCGTGCTGCATGTCTGCATCCCTGTAGGCCTTTTTGATGCCTAAATGATCTCTCTATGAATCAGTCAAATTAGAATTGGGGCTGAGGCCTGGTCCTGAAATTCAATAACTGGGTTCTAAAGCAAAGTCACAGTCATGCTGCTCTCTATCTTCCTCCTCCTAATGTGAGACAATCCAGACGCTTGTCTTTGTACTTGATTACTTCCTAACGGGCAAAATGTTCTCCGTGCTCGCACAGCGGCACCATTTTAGCGACGCACCGCAGTACAGAAAGGGAAATAAAGGAGAGAAAAGTCAGTGCAGGAGAAGAAGCTGTGGTGTCTCACATCAGAGCAGAAAGAACGTGTTTCAAAAACACTCAAGGTTTTGGCTTCCCATGGTTACCGTCTCGGTTACTCCGGTAACTGCGATGAGATGCTTTGAAAGTCGTCCTCTTGAATCATTCCGCTTTACCTCCTACGCGCGCCTCTGGTATCTCACCTCCCCCAGGTGTCCCGGTCTCATTGCCGAGGGGCTAAATCACTGCTGTCGTTAAAACCGTAATGACCCTTTAATGATCAGCCTGCCTGTATGGGATAAGTCTGCGGCGCATTCGTCTCCATTCACTTTCCCCTTTGTGTTTCGTCAGCTTGATCACTCGGTCATTTGCTGCTTGTCTTCTCGACCTTCACAGGAGGCTCATCATCAGGATGCTATGCTTTATTGATCTTCAGCTTTCATTCTCTCTCTCTCTCTCTCTCTCTCTCTGTCTCATCTCTCTCTCTCTCCCCCTCCCTCTCTCTCTCTCTCTCTCTCTCTCTCTCTCTCTGTCTCATCTCTCCCTCTCTCCCCCTCCCTCTCTCTCTCTCACTCTCTCTCTCTCTCACTCTCTCTCTCTCTCTCTCTGTCTCATCTCTTTCTCTCTCTCTGTCTCATCTCTCTCTCTCTCCCCCTCCCTCTCTCTCTCTCACTCTCTCTCTCACTCTCTCTCTCTCATCTCTCTCTCTCTCTCTCTCTGTCTCTCTCTCTCTCTCTCTCTCTCTCTCTCTCTCACTCTCTCTCTCTCTCTCTCTCTCTCTCTTTCTCCCTCATCTCTCTCTCCCTCATCTCTCTCTCTCCTCTCTCTCTCTCTCCTCTCTCTCTCTCTCTCCTCTCTCTCTCTCCTCTCTCTCTCTCTCACTCTCTCTCTCTCACTCTCTCTCTCCCCCTCCCTCTCTCTCTCCTCTCTCTCTCTTTCTCCCTCATCTCTCTCTCTCCCTCATCTCTCTCTCTCTCCTCTCTCTCTCTCACTCTCTCTCTCTCACTCTCTCTCTCTCTCTCTCTCCCTCTCTCCCTCGCTCACTCTCTCTCTCTCTCTCCCTCCCTCCCTCTCTCTCTCTCTCTCTCCCTCCCTCCCTCTCTCTCTCTCTCTCTCTCTCTCTCTCTCTCTCTCTCTCTCTCCCCCTCTCTCTCTCTCTCTCTCTCTCTCTCTTCTTCCAGCTGGTAAATTGTGCTCTGAGAAGCCGTTTGATCAACGACTGGTGCCTCAGAAGAACCATTTGGGCTTCTGCACGCCGACTCAGATCGCTTGCTCTAGCTGACTCTGCAAACAAATGAGTCGGTCTCCGGCTGATGTGAAGATGGGCATGCTTTACAGGGTGAAGGTGACCTGTAATAAACCTCAGATTAACAGCTCAAAATATCATTGCACCTTGGTGCTGCCTTTGTAGTCATCCATGGCACGGGCATGGTGGTGGTGGTGTGCTAGTGTGTCCACTCACTGTCCACTGTATTCGCTTGTTCAGACGTGATGTATTGACTTCCACGTCCTGGGCCAAGCCGGTACAGCGCTGGCTGGGGCTCCAGTTGTTTGAGTAGATCCGAGTCAACAAAAAACCCACTGCTATCGATCAGTCACTTGAAGACAAAGAGCGTTTGGAGCCAGCGGGCTCTAATATTAGCTAGCTAGATAAGCTATCTAACCTAGCTAACGTTAGCCTTCACTGGAAAAAGCCAGACTGGTCATTTATGGATCTCCTGGATTTAGTCTGTGGGTTTAATAGGTTCCTGCCGTGAACCCGTCTGTGTGTGTTTGGATGGTCAGGCTTGTGGGTCAGACAAGGGAGGATGAAGATAGCTAGCTAGCTAAGCCCAGTAAACATTTGAACTGTTTAAACCATTGAAACAACGATAAAGTAACGTATCTTAATATAATTAAAAACATTTTAGACGTCCACGGACGAAAAAGGGCAAACAGCCGGAACACAAAGATGTGGGTTCATACCAAGAAACACCCCATAGACCCCATATGTCAAGTCTGGCTTTAGCCAGCGAGGGCTAATGCTAGCTAGCCATACTGGCGAAAACAAAAATGCTAGCTAAGGCCCTAGCTGGGCATCACAGACTGTATCGAGGGCATCTACAAAGGGCCAGCTTGGCTTTTACCAGTGGGTGCTAATTAGCTAGGTTCGGTAGCTAGTCAACAGCAGAGCCCACCGGCACCAAACTGAGTATGTCCTTCACTGGTGTAAGAACCGAAACTCAGCTTATCAGCTGCAGCCTCTCCTCTTCTTCCTCTCACTGAAGGATAACTGAGTCGTTTGAGCTTAGCTAAATGAGGTGAAGAGGGTGCAGAATATATGCGAGTCTGGAGATTACTCTTACGCTGCATCCCAGCTGTTTTGGCCTATCAGCGTCCTTCGTGGACGGGCCTTAGAGAGTCTGCGGCAGTCCGAGCGAGAGACGAGAGAAACCGGGAGTTGGTTTTCCACTTTATTGGCTTCAGGAAACTATTTTCCTCGGCTGAGAATCCTTAACCTAGGACTCAGGAGTTAGCTGAAGTGAATTTGAAACTCCCACGTGGTTGTTGCCGGTGGAGACTGAGAGAGAGACTATGGACTGAGAACAGCAGCGTGAGTGAATCTGCAGTTTCGTGTTCGGTCGGTGCCATAGGTCCAGGGTTTAACTCTCTTGGTGCAGTGAGAGAAGAGAGAGCTTGTTCCAGTGTCCTTCTGAAGGAGGAGGCTGGTGTGCACTAGCATGGTTGAAGCTCAGACAGGGCTCGTGTGATCCGTTATTGAACTGCACACGGTTGCTGGGGAGAGAAAAGCACTGTGTGCGGAGCAGATGGGAGTTTTTGGAGTTTTTAAGTGATCTTGAACTTTTTTTGGGAGGGCAAACAAACTTTTCTCACGTCCACGGATGCTGTACTGATATCCAGCTTCGGGTGGAGGTGGTGGAGAGTTGCATGCTTCGAATTCTCCCATGTTTGGCTGCGAGAGACTGATAGGGGAGGAGTTGCAGTGCGCCATTTTCAGCGTATCCAGAGGGTTCTCTGCTTATAGAGGGTTCTCTAAGAGCTCCCTGTGGGACAGTATTTGTGCACTGAGACATGCATGATCCACCCTGAGACCCACACTGTCGGTTCTAAGAGTGCACAGAGACATGCACAATCCACCCTGAGACCCACACTGCCGGTTCTAAGAGTGCACAGAGACATGCATGTATTGACCTACGCACAATCCACCCTGAGACCCGCACTGCCGGTTCTAAGAGTGCACTGAGACATGCACGATCCACCCTGAGACCCGCACTGTCGGTTCTAAGAGTGCACTGACCTACGCACAATCCACCCTGAGACCCACACTGTCGGTTCTAAGAGTGCACAGAGACATGCACGATCCACCCTGAGACCCGCACTGTCGGTTCTAAGAGTGCACTGACCTACGCACAATCCACCCTGAGACCCACACTGTCGGTTCTAAGAGTGCACAGAGACATGCACGATCCACCCTGAGACCCACACTGTCGGTTCTAAGAGTGCACAGAGACATGCATGTATTGACCTACGCACAATCCACCTTGAGACCCACACTGTCGGTTCTAAGAGTGCACTGACCTACGCACAATCCACCCTGAGACCCACACTGTCGGTTCTAAGAGTGCACAGAGACATGCACGATCCACCCTGAGACCCGCACTGTCGGTTCTAAGAGTGCACAGAGACATGCACGATCCACCCTGAGACCCGCACTGTCGGTTCTAAGAGTGCACAGAGACATGCACGATCCACCCTGAGACCCGCACTGTCGGTTCTAAGAGTGCACCAGGGTGGTTTGCGTGCGTGTTTGCCAGCTGCAGAGGAGAGCGTCTGTGACCCGCTGCATGCTGGGCCATCAGTGTATGTTGTCAGCGTTCCGTGCGGACGCCGCGAGGTCTATCTGCAGCAGAACCCGCTATAATGACCGAAAAACCTTTTAGCGATCACACTCTTCCCCTCCGCCCGCGTCAGAGACGAGACACAAACACACAAACCCACTCAGGGTGGAGCGAGGCAAACACAGGCTGAGACGAACAAGCAGCTGCTGAAACCAGAGTAGAAACCTGTGGATAAACAACACCGGGCCAGGGAGCTCAAAACCTCCACCCTGCTGAGGAAACCGCACCGGGGTCGTGTATGCACAGCCCAGTAGTACAACCTCAGTGGAGCCTCCCTCTAAAGAGCTGACACACGGCCATGAACACTGGCAGAGGAACCGCCCAGAGAGCCGACACCTGGGGCGTTAAGTGGTTAGAGGTTAACACCACTACCCACCAGAGAGCTACCACCCCATGTGGAAGATGGGGGTTCGAATCCCTGGCTAGGTAGCCAATTCTGAGCTACACCAATAAGAGTCCTTGGGCAAGACTCCTAACACTGAACTGGCCCACCTGTAAGACGAGTAACCTCGGGCGCTCTGGATAAGAGCCTTAGCTACATGCCTGAGTGTAAACGTGAGTGAGTCATAAATAGCCATTACGTTATGGAGGGCAAATCCGGCCAAAATAGAAATTAAACTGAAAACAATCAAATGTAAATGCAAATATCTGTGCATATATCCTGGAAAAAATTTTAATTTAATAAAATACCTTCATTTAATTTTTCACATGAGCACGAGACCTTGGTGACAAAAATAAAAAATAATTTAAAGCAGACATCTGTCTTTTCATTTTAGTTGTATTTCTGGTATTTCATGGCCAAATCTAAAATGAAAAAAACCAACAGAGAAAAGAAAATCTATATCCTCATATTGGCTTTGGCTTTTCGCCATGAAATACAGAACACGTGTCAAACGTCAAGTCTAAATGTTATTTCTTTTTTATAGTAACGGGCTGCATATCTGCCAAAATGAAAATCTGATAAATCAGCAGCACAGTGACGGTTTGTGATGGAGTTTTTGCTGGAGACTCATTTTCCACTTTTTATTTTCAAACCTACCAACATGCACATATATGGTAATTAGCGCTGGGCGGAGCTAAAACTACAGAACTGCCCACAAAAGTCAGGAAAGTTGATCAAAAGTTTCTACACGTCTAGGCCAAATGGCGAAGTCGGCTGCGGAGCTACTACGGTATGCCGCAGCGGCGTTGGAGCGGGGGAAGGGTGCTGGGTTAGGGTGCAGGGTTAGGGCGCTGGGTTACAGCAGACGGCCTTGTGCAGTGAAGCGAAGGTCACAGCCTCAGCCACATCCGGGGACCTCACTTCTCCAAGCCACTCGTGAGCCGCTTCCATGGTAAGAGAGACCGTCCAAAGCTAGCGTCGTCCTGACAATCCCCAACCCTCACTGACTCATTTACTGTTTCAGACAACATGGCCGCCATATTGCTGTGAGCTGATTTCGCAGGCAGTCTGTAGTTTTAGCTCCGCCCAGGGCTAATTAACATATATTTGCATGTTGGTCAGTTCTTGCATTTCATGAAAAGACAAAGCCAATATGAAAAGACAGATATCTGTTTTATTATTATTTTTTTTTATTAAATAGCAAATGAAGGTGTTTAATTTCGTTTTCAGTTTTGTCAGGATGTTTGCGCAGATATTCGGAAAAAGAGGTTTGAATTTACATTGTATTGTTTTCATTTTCATTATTTTATTTGGCCGGATTTGAAGTGCATTTATTACACATCGACTGCATTCATTAAAATGTTAATATTTATTAGAAATTAATTCTGGTTATTAATTTCATTGGAATCTAATTCTGAAGGTTAAATTTATTAGAACTTCGTTCCAGATATCATTTCATTTGTACTTTAATTATAGAGCTTCCCTCTGGACATTAATTTAATT
The DNA here is from genome assembly GCA_024036415.1 of Prochilodus magdalenae. Taxonomy (NCBI): domain Eukaryota; kingdom Metazoa; phylum Chordata; class Actinopteri; order Characiformes; family Prochilodontidae; genus Prochilodus; species Prochilodus magdalenae. The sequence goes on from JAMWET010003140.1 coordinate 69,461, forward strand.
CAAACCTGATTCTTAATATTAATTTTATTTTTAGATCAGGATTTTCTACAGCGTTCCCAGCCACGGCAGATTCGCCTGTAGCTCACTTAGGGTCTATAATGAGTAACTAATGAAAGATTATGAAGTACAGCTGTTATGTAAATATCAAATTAATGTATTTACAGTCTTTTATATATCAAGTTTTAATTTTAAATGTTTTAATTTGGTGGTATATTTACATATGTAAAACCTTCCTCCCTTTTTAAATGTAGGCTCCTGTGTAAGTTCATGTTCCAGCTGATTTCGGAGCTGTCCTATCAGCCCATTAAAAATGTAAACGTTAAGTGCATCTGCTGCGTTGAAATGATCCAGAAAGCTGAAATCTAAAAATAATGGAGATATATGTTTTTCTGAGGACACTGATGAAATGTTAATGAGCCAGTAATTGCCATTTATGCACTTACACAGCAAATCCAGAGCACCAGTATCGACATAAATCATTTTCCCAAATAGGCCGTCAGCACTTCGGGGCTTTTCCCGGCCGTTTCCGGCGCGAGAGCTCCTCTCCGGGATATTTACAGCAGCGGTGGTCAGCGTCCATATTGTAATCAATGCTTTATGGGACTTTACAAAGTGCGGATTGTATATTCTCCTGTGTTCTCCTTGACGGGGCGAGGCTGGCGCAGTGCGCCTGCGCTGTATACGAGTAAACTGTCGTGAAACTTTATGTCCTTTTCGTACATATGCGGCGAAGGTAACGGGGGAGAATGCGTGTCGTACATCATCTGAGGCCGGAGGCCATTAACAGCGGCCTCAGTATTAATCATGGAGCTGCAGAGTGGCCCCTTCACCGGCAGACTTATGACTAGAGAAAGATTAAACATTTGGTGAGGACTTCGACTCTCAAAGCTCAGATTAATGTGCTCGTCTACGGATCAATACGTCCGCGCCGTTTGCATGGAGCTGACCTCAAATCAGAGAAACAGCCCATTCGTCACATCTGCAATAAACGCTATCAGTTAAAAGTTTGGGCCGCTGACTCCGGCGAAGGTTCCCCATGGTTTTATATCCAGAGCCTTGGAGCTGGAGACACACCGAGGCTCCAAACCAAGGTTTAGGTTTATGTCATGCTGTGTACATTTGATCTGGCCAGTTGAGATCCATGACCATGAGACGGTAGCCATCCGGCACACGGCCTGTTCACCGTACTGTCATCAGGCAGGGGCTACCGCAGCATCCAGACCAGAACAAACCGGCGCATGAACATTTTCTACCCACAGGCTCATCAGGTCTCTGGATAAGCTGTGGGCCTTGCACCATTGCACCTCTGACCCTCTGTTATATATATCGTCCATTTCCAAAGAACAACAGCTATCTCCAAAATGGCAACTTTACAGGAGAGGCCAAAAACCTCACTTTATTTGAATGGAAGTCAATGGAACCAGACGACTTTCCAAGCAGTTTTGGGCCATTTCTGTTGGTCCAATGTTCATGAAATTTCCACTTAGTATAAATAGCAGGTCATGTGATCAAATGAGGCATAAAAATAAAAATCAACAAAAATGGAGATACATGTTTTTCTTTGGACAGAGACGATATATATATATATATATCACTGCTATGGACAATACACACACACACACACATATATATATATATATACCTCTCTCTTAGATTATCTTCTCTATAGGTATGAGTGCTGGGCTGGGGTTGCCAGGTAGTGCACTTTTGCCTTATATATGTCTGTGTATTAATCTCTAGGGTTAGGGTTAGGGTTAGGGTAATCTCTAACCCAGAAGTCCTGTTGGCATCACCTTCGTGAGCTGCGTCTCCCTATACTTTATATGTATCGGTTTCAAGAAGGCCGTCTGATATCGGTGTGGTGGTGAAATAACATTTACATTCAGGCGTGTAGCTGAGGCTCTCAGAGCGACTTACAGGGTTATCCGTATTACAGGTGGGCCAGTGCAGGGTTAGGAGTCTCGCCCAATTTGTTACCCAGAATGGGAATCGAACCCCCGTCTCTCACATGGGGTGGTAGCTCTCTGGTGGGTAGTGGTGTTAACCGCGGAGACACCCCGAAATGTGGAGGAGCCCTGCGTATTCTGATGGCATCGTGCACCAGTAAGGCTGACCCGAATACCATTTCTTCAGCTCTGGAGAGTGGCCACCAGTCAGAAGGGCTTTGTGATGCAGAGACTCTCACATCCAGGTTCTGGCTGAGGTTCTTGTTGTCTGAATAGGCTCATTGTTTGAGCTCCTACTGCAACTCACTCATGTTGGCTTTACCCAGAAAACTTTCATGCAGTTACATGAAAATTTGGTTGCGTGCAATTTGTAACAACTCACAACATGGACATTTGGTTGCATGCAACTTAATGATGGTGGCCTTGCACACTGGCCTGGAGTCCACTGGGTTATCATTCTAGCTCTGCCCTTGTAATGAGGAAGAGAAGAGGAGTGTCTGCAGTGGATAGTGAGTTATCGTTCTTCTACCAAAGGAGAAAACCCAAGTTTGGTGCCAGTGTGAGCTAATGCTAGCTAGCTAGCTAACCTGGCTAACATTAGCACCAACTGGCAAAGCCAAACTAGATACCCTCCACCAGAACTTCTGTGTGCGATCCACCCACACCAGCACAGTACAACAAACACCACCAGTGTTTGCGTACTCAAACAACGAGAGCGGCCGCGGTGCAGGCTTGGACCTGGATGTGCAAGTCAAAGCATCATGTGAGTGGACACACTAACACACCACCATGTTAGTGCCACTGCAGTGCTGAGAATGATCCATCCCCCACGTAGTACCTGCTCTGTGGTGGGCCACATAAACTCCCAATTATTATATACGCCGGAAAAGAGAGTGGATTTTAGTCTGGGGCAAACGAGCAGGAGCCCCCTAGAGGAGGCTGAGCGCTACTGGAGGGTGGTACAGGCTGTTCTGGGTGAATCAGGGACAGCGTTAGAGCTCGTCTCCTCCATCACTCAGACCTGGTGTATATTTTCTGTCCTGCTGTGTGTCGGAGCCACCAGCTCTCGTATGAGGAGATGAAGACTGTCAAGGAACGGGAGCTTTTAGCTTTTTCACAGACACAGAAAGGGAAACAGAACAATCATCAGCAGTTTGCCTCCAGCCAGCGCCTCTAATGGGCCTTCAGAGACGTGAGCCGACTGACCCCGGCCGTGCCACTCATACATACGCCACTGTTTACTAAGACTAAACTTGAGAGCTGACTTCTGCTTCTGCAAAGCAAGACACAGTTGTAGACATGCGCCCCCTAGTGGTAATAGTTGGAATGGTAAGGGTTCCAGTACTTGACTATGTTACTGTTAAAATGATAATCTGGCTAGCTAAGCAGAGGAGGCTGAGTTATTATGTTGGTTTGTACATGAGAACAAGTAATTACCAGCCTGAAATATAAAGGAATGGAATCCAACATTTAGACAGGGCAACATTCTTGCAGTTACATGGAAATTTGGTTTCCTGCAACTCGCAATAACCAGCAATGTGAAAATTTGGTTGCATGCAACTTAAAACATGGAAATACAAAACATGGAAATTTGTTTGCATGCAGCTTGCAACATTTCACAGCGTGGGAATCTGGTTGCATGCAACTCACAACATGGAAATACAAATCATGGAAATTAAGTTTACATGCATCTTGTAACAACTCACAATTTGGACATTTGGTTGCATGCAGTTAGCAACATAGTAATTCGGTTGCATGCAACTCATAACATGGTAAATTGGTTGCATGCAACTTACTCATGTTGGCCTTACACAGAAAACTTTCATTCAGTCACATGGGCATTTGGTTGCATACAACTTGCAACAACTCACAACTTGGGCATTTGGTTGCATGCAACGTATGTTTGCTCCACACAGAGAAACTTTATTGCAGTTACATGGTGCGAATCGCATGCGACCAAGTTTCCACACTGTGTGTTGAGCAGAAAGTTTCTTGCTGAAAATGGGTGGAGGCGGTGGTGTTGGCAGTCACTCGCCAGGAGCTTCAGCCATGGTTGTGTGTCCAGCTCCTGTCATTGGCTACCTGCCCCCTAAATGATCTATAAAGTATATAAAGTATATAAAGTAGATATGAGATCATTTCATTTGCCAGGGTGTCAGTTTCTGCCCTGTAGAATAAAAACTCCGCCATCAAATTCAACAGAACAACCAAACATGGACTTGGACCGGGTGTCTTAGAACCCCAGACTGGACATCTGGCTCATAAATCTCCCAGCATGAGCAGCTGCTGACAAACAGCTGGAGGAAAGTTCGTCAGTCATTGGTCATTTATCAGGAGGGACTGTTCTAAATGTTGGAATTCCGGTCATTCCATCTTCGGAAGCAGCTCCTGAGCTCTGTTAACCATCCTGCCAGCTGATTGGTCAGCGGTGTACAGTTCTATCTAAGCCGACTGTGCTCTTCTGTGTAAAGTCCAAGCTGTTGTTTTTTCCCCCTCTCTTTTTCTCCTCTAACTGGCTCTGGCGCTCTGGCTCTGGCGCTCGCGGTGACCCAGATTTGGACAGCCTTGTGCGTCTCTCTTTTCTCTTTTTGTGTGTGCGTGAGCCAGTGATAAATATACTGTGGCCTAGTTCGCTGAATAATGGGTTATGCATCATTTGGTTTGGGTGGCAGGAGCAGGAGCTCGACCTGAGCTGCACCAACTGGGCCCGAGCCACCAGGGGGACGGAGTCCGCACCAGTGTGTGTGTGTGTGTGTAATCGTGCGTGCATGTGTGTGAGGAGCGAAGGCTCAGACCAGATCAAAGCGAGACAATGCCCCCGGTCTGAGCCGAGGCGATCAGAGAGAGCCGGCTTGCCTCTGCTGGGTGTGCGGGACGTGTGAGCAGCTGTGTAGAAGTTCTAGACTCAGGAGAAGTTGTGTGTGTGGGTAGTAGGGCTGTAGATGCTGTGGTGATACAGCGGTCAGATATCACGCTGGTGATATGAGAACACAGATAACGCTGTGAAGGCCCCACAGAAGCGTTTATTCAGGGTTTAAAGGTTCTCTGATGTTCTAGATAGAAGGTATGTGTGAAAAACACCCTGATGTGGTTCTACACTGTGCTGTAGCCATTTCCCCCTATGATCTGCTCCTAGCCTGAAATGAGCTGTTTCCCCGTCCCCCACATGAATAGTTAGATGAGCTCTGCTCTGATTGGCTGGTTTACAGTGATTCCCCGCCCACGACGATCACACAGAAGCACCATGTGGAATAGACTAGCTAAAATGAGCCTCTGTGTAAATAAGCTCCGCCCTCATGCTACTTAGTTAGCTATGCTAGTTACTTGGAGCTAATGCTAGCAGCTAACGTTCCCTGTGCTAGCTACTGGCTCCATCTGGACACCAACACACAGTAGAGTAAAGCTGATCCTCACTATGGAGCTCTCAGTTTAAGATGATCTGCTCTAACCGGCACACACGGATACAATCACACAGCATGGCAGCTACTTACAGGCTGCTGTTGGGGTGGTGGTGCTAATAAAGGTGGAGCTGCTCCTCTCTTCAGTCTCTTCAGGGTCAGACGCTGAGCGGAGTGGAGACAGAGAGAAAGAGAGAGAGAGAGAGTGTGGGGGGGTGGAGGTTGATGCGTTCATGCTCCAGCAGAGTCGTAGGGGCCCAGGTGTCGGAGCCCAGGTGCCGCTGTAGAATTCAGCGGAGCTGATGCAGCCTCTCATTCAGAACAGGCCTCGAAAACACACACTGCACAAACGACAAGCTCACTCTGCCATGTGGCCCAAGACCGTCTGGTACACACAGCCGAGCAACCGGGTTCTAGAGCTGTCTCCTGTTTAACTCTGCAGTACAGCGTTCCGAGACCACCCGCCATTTATCACATTCCCCATAAAAACCGCCGCTATGTCCACATTATTCAGTTTTACAGGAGACATTAATGAGGACATCAGATACACGATCATCCACCCACCTAATGACGAAGAACCTCCAAACCGAGTTCCCAAAACTGGGGTGCAGAAGCTGGTTTAAAGCCAGAGAAATCGGGGCTCCTAGCAACCACCTGGGACACCCGCCAACACTGTCCCCATCGGATAAACAGAGCTTTCAGCTCTGAGACAGAGGAGGGCATCAAGCTCCACCCCTTCTTCGGATCTGAGAACCTCCACAGGTGCTCCTGTCCATCCTTCCACTGTGAGAGGGCACCTTAACATGATGGAGGTCTGAAAGGAGGAAGCTTCAGGTTGTACTGTAGAATAGAAGTGACGACATCAAAGTATAAAATAGCACTCATGAAATGATGCAGTCCTTTATTTATATACATTTATATACTTTATTTATATACATTATTTATTATATATTATCTATTTATATATATATATATAAATTTGATGTATATATTTATATGTATATTTGTAGTCAAACAGTCTTAATTCAGTCCCCCTGTGTGTTTAAGGTGGTAGTACCTTCAGGCTCCTGCAGATGGCGCTGCAGAGGATGACGGGGCTATAAACCCCTGCGGGGTGTGAGTGACGGGATCCATAGATTGGGAGGAGGTGCTACAGTGCAGGGAGTGTCTCGTTCCATGTGTGGAAAACGGCTCCAGAGCAGATGTTAATGATTGGCTAAAAGGAGGGACTGCATGTGGGCGTGGCCAAAGACCATAGAGTGAAGGAAGTAGCTGAATCTGCAGGTGTGTGGAAGCGTACGGTCATACGGGTCTACCAGCAGTGGATACAATCCCAGCCTACAGGGAATTCTCCTCGGAACTGTGCCAGGGAAGGCCTCCACCACATCTGGACCACCTGACCAGTTCTCTGATGTAAGAGTGTCTGAACACTGATGTAGCTACATCCAGAGACCAGTCCAGTACAGGCCCAATCCAGTCCCAGCTGTTACTGGTGCTGGTGGAGGTACTACAGGCTGTTAGCTACGGCTCAGTCATTTTTCAGTCTGGTGAGCTTCTATATATGTGCGTGTATCTGGAGTATGGATTGTTCAGAGCCCCCCGGCTGTATCAGTGAGATGATGTACACACTACTGATACTGATGTTGCGCAGATGAGGCTCCTCACTGTTACTGCTGGAAGTACACGCCACACCTCCAAACGCCGGTTCTGATGCACATGACCCATCTCGGTTCATCATCACAAAGCCATCCCGACCCGAGCGATAAAAGGAGGAGCTCAAGATCATCCGAGTACAGACCAGATTGATTATAGATCTGCCTAGTGCCCCGGTTCTGATAGTAAACAGGCTGGAATGGTGGGGGCGGGGGTGGGGTGGGGTGGCGCAGTGAGCCGGGCTGATTGTCCATTAGGCCCCACATTAATCCTTAAATGCAAAATCAATAGCGAGAGGCAAATGAGATCAGCACACTGCTGGAGACCTGCTACAGCAACACAGAGGCTTTCTGCGTCTCCCTCCAGCCACTGGGAGATCACAGCGAGACATTTGTTTATTTATTTATTTATTTGTTTGTTTGTTTGTTTGTTTGTCTAGATAAGCCGGGAATGTCCATACCTGGGAGTTTCCGTCTGTATTTGATGAGGGACAATAGAAATGTATATCCATCACCCCCCCTCTGGCTGGTGGTGGTTCACAGAAATACACTCCCTATAGAACCCTCAGTATCTGTATCAGGGGAACCCATAATGGTGCTAGTGGGTGCTGACGTTATAGGTTAGCTAGCTAGCCGTAGCATCACCTGGTTCAGAAGTTCCTTCACTGCATCATAGAAAGGTTCTTTAGGTTGGTGTGGAACGTGCTGTAGATGGTTCCCCTTTTGGAAAGGGTTCTTCCTTTATTACAGACCTGACCTCGCAACTACAGCATTGTAGAACCAAAGGTTCCACATGTGATGGCATACAGCACATTCTCCATCAGTCTGAAGTGTCCTCTCAGGGTGCAGAGAATCATTCGGTCAGTTATTTGGTTCTTCATGTGTTCATGGTTTTATATAGAGCCTATAAATAGAACCCTACAACGGCACACTGTCCTGTTACTGTTCTACTGTAGAACAAAATCTGCCAGTGAAACCAGAACATGACGTTGGACCATCTACACATAAATACTAATACAGTGACCACAGGGACGCCACTGGAGCTAGGGGGCTCGGTGTTCCTTCATGGTGATAATCTCCTGTATATTTTCACCAAACTGCCAGTTTAATCATTTCATTCTTTAAAAATTGAAAAGAAAATGATCTGCCAAGGTAGTGAGAAGATTCGACTCACTAATTCACTAGTAACACGTCTGGAAATGAGATAAATCAATTTAAATCAGCATATAAACAATCTGAGAATTTAAATTTTAACATATATCGACTAAATATCATCCACATGTTGAGATATTCAGGGATAGAAAGCTGTGTTGAGTAAAAATGCTCATATCAGTCGATATCCATAACTATAATAATAATATTGTAATAATTATAGTATATAATATCATATATAATTATAATACTGAATCTGTATTTGGTTGGTTTAAAGGTTGATTAAATGAGAGATGAAGGAAACACATATGTACCTGAGATCTGCCAGTGGGAGAAGGCTGCTTTTACCAGCTAAAAATAATATATAGAATTATCTTTCATATTTATTAATATATCTAAAATTCTCTGATTAAAATGCGCTTCAGCTCATTATTTTTATTATTTTATTTTTTTTTACTTGTTTTAAGTGATTAATTTTTTTTTCAAATATTCTGGCAGATAAAATATCAGATAACAAGGATGTATTTTTAAAAAAAAAAAAAAAATTTATTTATGAATAAGATAATAATAAGGTTGTACATGTTTATCTTAAATAGAGAATTACATTTATATAATTATATAAATAAATATATATATATATATATGTATATTATCCGCCATAGATTATCCCCCGGTACCTCCTGACTGACTCAGACTGTAGATCATAACCCTCCCAGAATGCGTACGACCTTTGCCCAGGCCTGGTAGGATCGTCCTGCAGCTTACGAGGGCTGATATGATTGGCTGAGCCGGGGTTGTGATGTTAGGACAGGGCTGGCAGCAGCTCAGAGACAGTGATGGCTTAGAGAAGCAGAGGCGCAGTACCTGGTTAGTATGGAGATGATGATGTCATAGCTGGATCATGATTATAAAGTTATATCAACTAATGACATACAATGAATTGGAGGTGGAGGGGGCGGGGCTAAATCCCCCCTAGCGTTGCCCCTGGTATAACATATGGCGACCCCCTTATTAATCCCCTGCTCTCCATCACACGGATTTGTTCGGTTCCATCAGCTGATTGGATTTAATGAAGGGCTGATTAGATAAAGCAGGCGGATCAATACCGGACCTCCCCCAACATCAAATCACGATGGACTCCTCACTCGTTAGTAGTGTTCAGGCTGATGTCAGTGTGTTTGTGAACAGATGAACACTGACCGCCCAGATAAACATCGACTCTGACACCATCTGTTACTGTGTATATGGATGGTTCTACTGCACTGCTGCACATGCGGGATTCAGCTCCGAGTGACCCGGTGCCTTGAACATCCCATTCTGGCACCACTGAAACCTCACCAAACCACTATTCCAATCAATTCCAATCAACTTTAGACTGATATGATCAATATTTATTGAGCTACACATACAGAAGTCTGTCTCTCAGTATGGCGTCGGGCCGCCGTGTTTGCTAACCCAACACGCCAGACGTCTCGGTATGGAGCTGTAGAGGTTCCTGATGGTGTCCTGTGATAATCCATCCCATGCAGCTTGAACATCCTCACACAGTTCCTGCAGATGGTGCGGTAGGGGTGGAGGTGGAGGGACACCAGGTCTTCTGGACGTGTGACGACAGACCGTTCATCTCGGTGCTGACCACGGTGCCTCCACACACGGGTTCGTTGGGCGTCTCCACCAAGACTAAAGCGGGACTCGTCACTGAAGATGACCCGCTGCCATTCTGAGTCACTCCATGACAGTCTGGTACGACACCACTGCAGTCTTTGGTGACGGTGACGTGGTGTTAAGGACAGTCGTGGTAACGGTCTGTGTGCATGTGGTCCTGCGTGGTGCAGCCGTCTGCCGATGGTGCTGCACTAACAGGATGACCCTTGGAGGACACCACTGCTCGCTGGAGGTCTGTAATGGTGGTGTTGGGTCAGTCAGGTACAGAGATAAGACTGCACAGTGCTGTCCGAGTCAGGATGAAATTTCTCCTCCTCTGGAGCTGTACAGGCGGCAGGTTTAGAGTCAGGGCTCGTATTCAGCTGCGGTGAGTTGTTGTTGGTGCTGGTGATAATGAGAGTGAGTTATTATGGTTAGATTTAAAGAGGACGACAGAAACGGGTTATTTCGGCGGTTGCTGGTCACGTTCCACTGAGTAGTGCATCCGTGCATGTCCATCTGTTGAGTGTTGTCCTGTGCGTGTCCGCGGCCGGCAGCGCAGCTGGTGCTCTGGAGCGGAGAGCCGGAGTGACTGTGTGGGGAAAAGCCCTTTACGTTAGTGCACACATGCACACCGGTGGTCGGAGCCGTGCAGGGACGCCCGAGGTTAAGCCTCGTTATCCTTCAGAGGTTTGGAGCCATGTGCCCCTGTCCCGCACAAGCACACGCGACCCGGGGCAAGAGGATCCGGGGATCAAACTGGAAAAGGGCTAAACAAACAGATGAACAGGGGAGGGCGGGTCACTAATGAGGCACTGACCCTGTTTACGGACTGCAGCGGCTGCTCCTGACCTGCCAATCAAAACCGCCGATACACTGAACTCACACTTCATTACAGACGCCTAGAGATTTCACTAGCCGGCCGCTTTATTAGAAACACCTAACTTGTACTTACTTCCACTAACTGGCCACTTTATCAGAAACACCAACCTTGTACTTCCTATCTCTGGCCACTTTATCAGAAACACCAACCTTGTACTTCCTGTCTGTGGCCACTTTATCAGAAACACCAACCTTGTACTTCCTGTCTGTGGCCACTTTATCAGAAACGCCAACCTTGTACTTCCTATCTGTGGCCACTTTATCAGAAACACCACTGGCCACTTATATTGTCTACCTGGCCACTATTATACTGGCCACTATATCAGAAACATCCACCTTGTGTGTCCCCTCACTGGCCACTATATCAGAAACATCCACCATGTACCTCTTTCGTCTAGATGGCCTCTTTATTAGAAACAGCACCGGGCACCGCGGACAGCTCCGCTGGGTTTGGTCTGAGTGCTGCTGGACGGGAGCACTCGGCTCGGCGTCTCCCTCAGCGAGAGCTCCAGGGAGCCACACGCCGGCTGCTGAATAATGCATGCGGGAGAAGAAGCAGGACAGCAGATCAGGAGGCTCAATTATACCGAAATAAATTATGCACACCCAAACAGGCTCTCTGAAACGAAGGGAGCGGCTCTAATGAAAGGTGCGGAACAGCAAAGCCTGTTCATTAACGTCACATTTGTTTGGGTTTCAGGAAAGTGAGGAGGAGCAAAGCCCAGAGACCGCCTGTTATATAACGGCTCCTTCCTGTTTGTGGAAACGCGGCTGTGCCCCACCGAACCCAGGAAAGTGGCCAGTAAGATAAAGCACAAGGGAGGTGTTTCTGATAAAGTGGCCACAGACAGGAAGTACAAGGTTGGTGTTTCTGATAAAGTGGCCACAGATAGGAAGTACAAGGTTGGTGTTTCTGATAAAGTGGCCAGTTAGTGGAAGTTCAAGGTTGGTGTTTCTGATAAAGTGGCCAGTGACTGGAAGTTCAAGGTTGGTGTTTCTGATAAAGTGGCCAGTGACTGGAAGAACAAGGTTGGTGTTTCTGATAAAGTGGCCAGTGACTGGAAGAACAAGGTTGGTGTTTCTGATAAAGTGGCCAGTGACTGGAAGTTCAAGGTTGGTGTTTCTGATAAAGTGGCCAGTGACTGGAAGTTCAAGGTTGGTGTTTCTGATAAAGTGGCCAGTGACTGGAAGTTCAAGGTTGGTGTTTCTGATAAAGTGGCCAGTGACTGGAAGTTCAAGGTTGGTGTTTCTGATAAAGGAAGTTGGTGTTTCTGATAAAGTGGCCAGTGACTGGAAGTTCAAGGTTGGTGTTTCTGATAAAGTGGCCAGTTAGTGGAAGTTCAAGGTTGGTGTTTCTGATAAAGTGGCCAGTGACTGGAAGTTCAAGGTTGGTGTTTCTGATAAAGTGGCCAGTTAGTGGAAGTTCAAGGTTGGTGTTTCTGATAAAGTGGCCAGTGACTGGAAGTTCAAGGGAGGTGTTTCTGATAAAGTGGCCAGAGATAGGAAGTACAAGGTTGGTGTTTCTGATAAAGTGGCCAGTGAGAGGAAGTACAAGGTGGGTGTTTCTGATAAAGTGGCCAGTGAGAGGAAGTTCAAGGTTGGTGTTTCTGATAAAGTGGCCAGTGAGAGGAAGTACAGGGTTGGTGTTTCTGATAAAGTGGCCAGTGACTGGAAGTACAAGGTTGGTGTTTCTGATAAAGTGGCCAGTGACTGGAAGTACAAGTGATAAACAGTGAAGGTTGGTGTTTCTTTCTGATAAAGTTGGTGGCCAGTGAGACTGGGAAGTACATGGTTGGTGTTTCTGATAAAGTGGCCAGTGAGTGTTAGTGCAAGTACAGTGGCCAGTTGGTGTTTCTGATGGACTGGAAGTTCAAGTGGCCAGTGACTGGAAGTACAAGGTTGGTGTTTCTGATGGAAAGGTTGGTGTTTCTGATAAAGTGGCCAGTGACTGGAAGTACAAGGTTGGTGTTTCTGATAAAGTGGCCAGTGACTGGAAGAACAAGGTTGGTGTTTCTGATAAAGTGGCCAGTGACTGGAAGTACAGTGTTGGTGTTTCTGATAAAGTGGCCAGTGACTGGAAGAACAAGGTTGGTGTTTCTGATAAAGTGGCCAGTGACTGGAAGTACAGTGTTGGTGGATAAAAGTACTGGAGAAACAAGGTTGGTGTTTCTGATAAAGTGGCCAGTGAAGTGTAAAGTAACAAGGTTGGTGTTTCTGATAAAGTGGCCCACTGGAAGTGCATGGTGTTTCTGATAAAGTGGCCAGACTACAAGTGGCCAGTGGTTGGTGTTTCTGATAAAGTGGCCAGTGTTTCATGTGGCCAGTAACTGGAAGTGCAAGGTTGGTGTTTCTAATAAAGTGGCCAGAGATAGGAAGTACAAGGTAGGTGTTTCTGATAAAGTGGCCAGTGAGTGTTAGTACACAGTTGGTGTTTCTGATAAAGTGGCCAGTTAGTGTATCAGTGAGTGTGTATTGGGCCACAGATGAGTCGGTATCCACTCAGACACTGCAGTTGGAGGCCAAGCGGTCCTCCTTGCCCCAGGTAGCCAGGCGGTTATCCCGTATTTGTGCGCGTCCTTTCCGCCGCTATCTGCCGTGTAATCCTGTAAAGCTGCTCTTGTTGAAGTTGTGTGTGAAGCGCGTGTGTGCTGTTTGAACTCGTCATCTCCTCTGAGTGCTTCCAGAGCATTTTCTGACCAGAGAGAGCTATTGATCTTCATACGGCCCTGTTTTTCTGCCTGCACTTTCAGACGCTCTGCCAGGGATACTTAAGTGGTATGCAGACGCACACACACACACACACACACACACACACACACACACACACACTGAGCTCATATAAACACTGCACTCATACTCGCGCTGTTTCACTGAAATGACTCCTCATAGCAGCCAGTCACACATCAAAGCCATGATATAAAACATTACGTCATAGGAGATGGTGATTCAGTCCATCAGAAATATTTACACAAACTGCAAGTATTATTAGTATATATTGTGCATGCATGCTGTAATCCCATTAAACCAAAAATAATAAGCACACTATATCGCCAAAAGTATTCACTCCCCATCCAATTAATTGAATCCAGGTGTTCCAGTCACTTCCATGGCCACAGGTGTATAAACCCGAGCACCTAGACATGCAGACTGCTCCTACAGACGTTAGTGAGAGAACGGGTCGCTCTCAGGAGCTCAGTGAACTCCAGCGTGGTACCGTGATAGGATCCACCTGTGCTACAAGTCCAGTGGTGAAATTCCCTCCTACTAAATATTCCACAGTCCACTGTCAGTGGGATTAGAACACAGTGGGAGTGATTGGGAACGACAGCAGCTCAGCCACGAAGTGTTAGACCACGTACAATGACAGAGCGGGGTCAGCGGATGCTGAGGGTCATAGTGCACAGAGGTCACCAACTTTCTACAGAGTCCATCACTACAGACCTCCAACCTTCATGTGTCCTTCAGATCAGCTCAGGAACAGTGTGTAGAGCTTCATGGAATGGGTTTCCATGGCGAGCAGCTGCATCCCAGCCTTACATCACCAAGCGCAGTGCAGAGCGTGGAGCGCAGTGGTGTAAAGCTCCGCCCCTGGACTCTAGAGCAGTGGAGGCGTGTTCTCTGGAGTGACCAATCACGCTTCTCCGTCTGGCAGTCCGATGGACGAGTCTGGGTTTGGTGGTACCAGGAGAACGGTACTGGTCTGACTGCACTGTGCCGAGTGTAAATTTGGTGGAGGGGGGATTATGGTGTGGGGGTGGTGTTCAGGAGTTGGGCTCCGCCCCTTAGTTCCAGTGAGAGGAACTCTTAATGCTTCAGCAGGCCAAGAGCCTCTGGACTATTCCATGCTCCCAACTTTGTGGGACAGTTTGGGGACGGCCCCTTCCTGTTCCAACATGACCGCACACCAGTGCACAGAGCAAGCTCCATAAAGACATGGATGAGCGAGTCTGGTGTGGAGGAACTAACCCTAACCCTAACCCTAGAGTCCTGGCCTCCACCCGATAGAACACCTTTGGGATGGATTAGAGCGGAGACTGAGAGCCAGGCCTTCTCGTCCAACATCAGCGTCTGTTTATTTATTGGTTGAAAGAAGTGAGCGATGATGTAGGCAGTTAGCACAATGCTAAGCGGTGGGGTACAAGTGTCTTACTTAGCGCTGTAGCTCCGAACTAACAAAGCAAACTTCCGAAACAGGTCTTGGCTGATCGAGTAAACATAAAATGGGATACATTTCCCAGCATGCTGGATATCTCTCTGTAGATCACGGAGAGAGATTGTGTTGAAGACTCCAGTGTCTAATCTCTTCCTAAACGGCGCACATGTAGCATCTTTGCCAGCGGCATTGCACCAGCCTGCTGCTTATCTCAGACTAGCGTTTCATTCGGATTGCAGGTAAGGACCGGAGTGTGTGCCGGTGTGTTGTCTCTGGAGTGAAGGAGGTCCAGTGGGAAGGCAGTTCGCTTATTAGCATGCTATCAGGAATAGCGGGAACAGACCTGTCACGATAACAGCAGCGCTGCAGGCTGTGCTTTAGCTCAGGCGTTCTGCATAGACTACCATTATACACTGTTTTAGAGCTCTCTGTTAAACACTCAGTCTGTCTCTGCCTGTCACTCTTACACCAACCAGAATAGCTCCTACGCTGTGCCTCCACTCGCTGGCCTCTGTTTTAGAACCACCCACATGACTGGTGCGAGTAGTGGGCATTGGCTAGCAACACTGGCCTAGCTAGCACATAGGCATATACACCTACACAGCCTAGCCAACTACACCCTTGGACTAGAGGACATCTAATACAATATGTGCATCAACGGATGAGCCACAGTCTCTTACTGAACACCAGCAAGGTGGAGCTGTGAGGATGAGGTTTCCGATAAAGTGTCCAGGGAGTACTTTGCGTGTAAATGTGGGTATATTGTTTATGTGGAGGGAATTAGGGGCTATAATCCTCCTGATAATCTCTCTTTGTGTAATTATAATCTTAGCTCACCAGGGGACGTTTCATGGGCCTGTGAGCCTGGAGTAAAGTCCTGCCAGACGTCAGGGACGGTGAGAGACTGAGAGTTGGTTGTTTGAACCACTCACCCGTTTCCGCACCTGTTGCCCAGCGGGAGTTTGCTACCATGCTGTGCTTATCCCTGTAACAAACATGGAATACACAACAGACTGGATATGAATTCCTGACTGTCTCCTGCCTCAGTGAAGGAGCTTAGGGTCACTCTCTAGGTGGCTATGGGGGTCCTGCCTCACTCAGAGAGTTGAGAGTTGGGCTGTGGTGGGATATGGGGCTTCTCTCTCGCTCAGAGAGTTGAGAGTTGGATTGTGGGGAGGATATGGGCCTCCTATCTCACTCTGAGAGCTGGGAGTTGGATGTGGGGGGATATGGGGCTCCTGCCTCATTCAGAAAGCTGGAAGTTGGACTGTGGGGTGATCTGAGGCTCCTGCCTCACTCAGATAGCTGAGAGTTGGACTTCGGGAGAATGTGGGGGTCCTGCCTCACCCAGAGAACTGGGAGTTGGATTGTGCGGAGGATATGGAGTTCCTGCCTCACTCTGAGAGCTGGGAGTTGGACTATGGGGAGGATATGGGGCTCCTGCCTCACTCTGATAGCTGAGAGTTGGACTGTGGGGTGATGTTTGGGGGCTCCTGCCTCACTCTGAGAGCTGGGAGTTGGGATGTGGAGGGATGTGGGGCTCCTGCCTCATTCGGAAAGCTGGAAATTGGACTGTGGGGTGATCTGGGGCTCCTGCCTCACTCAGATAGCTGAGAGTTGGACTTTGGGAGAATGTGGGGGTCCTGCCTCACCCAGAGAACTAGGAGTTGGATTGTGGGGTGATGTTTGGGGGCTCCTGCCTCACTCAGATAGCTGAGAGTTGGGCTGTGGTGGGATATGGGGCTCCTGCCCCACTCAGATAGCTGAGAGTTGGACTTTGGGAGAATGTGGGGGTCCTGCCTCACCCAGAGAACTAGGAGTTGGATTGTGGGGAGGATATGGGGCTCCTGCCTCACTCTGATAGCTGAGAGTTGGACTGTGGGGTGATGTTTGGGGGCTCCTGCCTCACTCTGAGAGCTGGGAGTTGGGATGTGGAGGGATATGGGGCTCCTGCCTCATTCGGAAAGCTGGAAGTTGGATTGTGGGGAGGATATGGGGCTCCTGCCTCACTCTGATAGCTGAGAGTTGAGCTGTGGAGTGATGTTTGGGGGCTCCTGCCTGAGAGTAAGGCTGTGAGGGACTGTGCGTGTCCTACCTCACTTGGGGAACTAAGAGTCAGCTTGTGGGGGACTCTGGGGGTCCTGCCTCTCAAGGAGGGCTGAGAGTTGGACTGTTGGGGGCTGTGGGGGTCCTGTCTCTCTCAGGGAGCTAAGAGTCAGGCTGTTGAAAGGCTGTGGGGGTCTAGCCTTCCTTAGAGAGCCGAGAGCCAGTCTATGCTGGTCCTGCCTCACTCAGAGAGCTGAGCGTCAGGCTGCAGGGGCTGGAGAGTCGCCTGGGTGTGTTTGCGTGTGTTCCTTTAAGACTGACTGGTAGACCCCCATGACTGTGTGTGTGTGTGTGTGTGTGGTTGCTAGGCAAACTGCAGTCTCATTAACTCCAGCAGAATGTGCTGAATATAGAGTGAAGCAGCTGCAGAGAAATATTATATATAAATATATATATAATGTATAATGTATACTGTGTATATAATACATCACCTGACCTTGATTTAAATGGGACCAGGTCAGATTTGTTTCTCCTGCCTGATGTTGAGACGTCTTCTGTCTCAGAAGGTTTTGGCAGTCCGGAATCCAATTCTTTACCTTGTTAGTTTGTGTTCTTGTTGACACGAGGAATAGAGACCCGTTGCTATGGAAATAGAGATCAGGACTTATTGTGTCACAATTGGTTCTCTTTCATTTCTCATTGAAATTAATTCTACTGCCTCTAAACTCCGTCTGACGTTCGGTTACATCACCATGAGCCACCGGCATATACTCACCAACAAGTTGTCCCACCCCACCAACTTCACCAGTCATCAGAGCGAACCCACACCAGTATCAGTCCCGCTCCGGCTGCGTGTACATGAGGTGGTCAGTTAAAGCGTTAAGAAAGCGAGAGCAGCTCTTATGCTAACAGGCTAACCTGCTAACCCACATGCCATGTCCTCTGTGGACAGTGAATGAGCTGGGTTCAATGGTTGAAGTGAGAGTAAATGTGAACCACAGTGCCGACACTGAGCTGCTGGAGAACCAGGTTTTGCCTTTGGCTCATCATCACACAGCGGAACACAACATTCCTAATCCCTGTATTCCGAGATGACAGGTCTCAGTTCACAGGGCTGCAGATGTGACTGATTGTCATGATGAATTCAGGAGCATTCCCACATCTGGACCACCTGACCAGTTCTTTGATGTGAGAGTGTCTGGACATTGATGTGGCTGCATCCAGAACCTTGTCCAGTCCCTGCCCGATCCAGTCCCAGCTGTGTTTCCTTTAGCGTCTCGTGTCAGTGTAGGGAGACAAAACAGTCCCCAAAGATTTGATCCACCGTCATCAACATTCCATACATCGCTCAAAAGACCTGTGTAGGTTCACTGGT
Source organism: Prochilodus magdalenae (assembly GCA_024036415.1). Lineage (NCBI taxonomy): Eukaryota > Metazoa > Chordata > Actinopteri > Characiformes > Prochilodontidae > Prochilodus > Prochilodus magdalenae. Next base: position 87,709 of record JAMWET010003140.1, read on the forward strand.
GGTTCTAGATAGTCAATAAAGTGTCTATATGTGTGCTCTAGACATGGACACTGTGATACAGTACATCCACTTTGTTTACATCTCAGCCTCTGAATTATGCAGGCAGACTGGAAAACCAGTGGAATATCGTTGACCTGGTTGTGTGTTAGTATGGGAGGCACATGGTCTGATCCCGTCTAATGATTATGACGTTCCTTTAATCTGTTTACGAGTCTAATCTATACATTACACAGTGCATGATATTCTATAAACAAGTTCTTTTGTAAACAAGATTAATTCTTATTCATGGCAGAGATGCTGCACGGGATGAGTTCTTGGCGTGCAGGGAGTTTTAAACAGGCCTGATGGCTATAGGATATGGAAATGCAGTTACAGTATACGAGATCAGAAACAACGTATCTGATCTCATATCATGTGATGTATTATATACACAGTGTATATATATATATGCCTATCTGATCTCGAATCTGATCTTATATCAGGTGATGTATTATATACACAGTGTATATATATATGTGCGTATCTGATCTCGTATCTGATCTCATATCATGTGATGTATTATATACACAGTGTATATATATGTGCGTATCTGATCTCGTATCTGATCTCATATCAGGTGATGTATTATATACACAGTGTATATATATGTGCCTATCTGATCTCATATCTGATCTCATATCAGGTGATGTATTATATACACAGTGTATATATATGTGCCTATCTGATCTCATATCTGATCTTATATCAGGTGATGTATTATATACACAGTGTATATATATATGTGCCTATCTGATCTCTTATCTGATCTCATATCATGTGATGTATTATATACACAGTGTATATATATATGTGCCTATCTGATCTCGTATATGATCTCATATCAGGTGATGTATTATATACACAGTGTATATATATATATGTGCCTATCTGATCTCATATCTGATCTTATATCAGGTGATGTATTATATACACAGTGTATATATATGTGCGTATCTGATCTCGTATCTGATCTCATATCATGTGATGTATTATATACACAGTGTATATATATGTGCGTATCTGATCTCGTATCTGATCTCATATCATGTGATGTATTATATACACAGTGTATATATATGTGCGTATCTGATCTGATATCTGATCTCATATCAGGTGATGTATTATATACACAGTGTATATATATGTGCGTATCTGATCTCGTATCTGATCTCATATCATGTGATGTATTATATACACAGTGTATATATATGTGCGTATCTGATCTCGTATCTGATCTCATATCATGTGATGTATTATATACACAGTGTATATATATGTGCGTATCTGATCTCATATCTGATCTCATATCATGTGATGTATTATATGCACAGTGTATATATATGTGCGTATCTAATCTGATATCTGATCTCATATCAGGTAATGTATTATATACACAGTGCAGAGGAGGGTTGCCAGATTGGGTCATTATCCACAAACATTGGGTGGATTTTGATGGGACCAGGCAAGGACTCCATTGCAGTGACACTGAGGTGGTGGTGGGGTGTTAGTGTGTGTGGTGCTGGTGTGAGTGGATCAGACACAGCAGTGCTGCTGGAGTGTTTAGACACTGTGTCCACTCACTGTCCACTCTATTAGACACTCCTACCTTGCTGGTCCACCTTGTAGATGGACAGTCAGAGACGATAGCTCATCTGCTGCTGCACAGTGCAGTGCTGGGGGTCATCTGCGTAGAACAGTTGGAGTAAGTTATTCGATCAGACAGACAAACCGAGCATGACACGTTTGATTGAACTGCCATTACTTGATATCGCACGGCCTGTGTCTGACTGTCTTGTGTGCCCATGTTGCCATGACGATGCTGAGACAGTATACTGTGTAACTCTAGTAAGTGCGTCTAGAAAAAGGACCCCTATGGTCTATGACTGAAATGCTCATCGACCAATTTCCATCAGCCCACGTTACTGAGGCGATGTTGGTGGGGTTTGGCGTTATGGTTGGAATGCTGACCTGTGTTGGGTACTCAGAGGTAGGCTTTCACCCACCTTGGCAGGCTGTGAACAGTTTATTGGCTGGAAACTACAGAGGCAATCTGGCACCCCTGGTGAGAAGGGACGAGGAAGACAAAGAGGGATACAGTATATCGTCTCACAGTGGCTAAAGGTTCAACAGTGCCAGCTAGCACAGCTTCACTCTGATAACAGCAAGAACAGGCAAGGCCATATGGTAAGCAGTGCTGTACCTAGGGCCGTGCAGTGGAGCTGATTATGCGGCTGGTGGTGTCTCAACTAGCTCAGCGTATGCTAACTCATGCTTCACTGATCTTGAGCCTAGAGGATTAAGACTGAGACCTGAGCGAGAGAACTAGAGCGGCTGGAGACTGTTCTGTAGGGTTTAGACCCGGCTCCTCATAGCAGGTTCTCCTTCTGGGTATCTTAAAGCTTTACGGTAGAATAAAGGTGAAGACACCAAACTATAAACTAACCCTCATGGAATTATACAGTCCACCTTAAACCCCATCCAGAATGGAATTATACAGTCCACCTTAAACCCCATCCAGAATGGAATTATACAGTCCACCTTAAACCCTCCAGAATGGAATTATCGAGTCCACCTTAAACCCCATCCAGAATGGAATTATACAGTCCACCTTAAACCCCATCCAGAATGGAATTATACAGTCCACCTTAAACCCCATCCAGAATGAAATTATACAGTCCACCTTAAACCCTCCAGAATGGAATTATCGAGTCCACCTTAAACCCCATCAAGAATGGAATTATCGAGTCCACCTTAAACCCCATCCAGAATGGAATCATCCAGTCCACCTTAAACCACTCCAGAATGAAACTATTCAGTCCACCTTAAACCCCACCCAGAATGGAATTATCGAGTCCACCTTAAACCCCATCCAGAATGGAATTAAACAGTCCACCTTAACCCCCTCCAGAGTGGAGCTGTACAGGAGGATGGAGCAGCTTCCTTACCCTGCAGTGGAGCTGATAGAACAAGGTTCATTACTAAGCAGGTTTGGAGCGATTCTATTGGTCGGTCCATCATGAATATTCACTAACCTGAAAGGAGAGCTAGAGCTTTTACACTGTGCAGAAAAAGAGATCAAAGTTTCTACACCACTAAATATATATTAGAGGTGGAGGTATGGAGGAGTACCATACTGTGTACATCAGGAGTAGATGTGGTGTATCAGGATATGGACTGGCTCAGACTCTCAGCAGGTGGAGCTGTTCAGTGTACCACTGTAGTCATTAACATGTGTCTGAACTCACATGGCCTCCCCTAAAGTCCATGAACATTAACATTGGCCAAGTCACCAGTAGCATAGCCTTGCATTGCTGGACTCTGTGGAGAGACTGGTCTCTTTCCAGACCCGCTTAAAGTGGCCAAGAGCTGCCCACTACTGCAGGAGAAGGAAATTTGATTGACATGCAACACACCCAATCACAAGCCGGTGTGGAAGACCGCTCTGCCACTTAAAGGAAAAAAAAGGGTCATATGGTATTAAAGCATCTCATAATTCTCACTTAGCATCTTATAATTATGACTTAGCACCTCATAATTCTCACTTAGCATCTTATAATTATGACTTAGCACCTCATAATTCTGACTTACCATCTCATAATTATGACTTAGCACCTCATAATTTTGACTTAGCATCTCATAATTATGACTTAGCATCTCATAATTTTGACTTAGCATCTCATAATTATGACTTAGCATCTCATAATTCTCTTAGCATCTCATAATTATGACTTAGCATCTCATAATTTTGACTTAGCATCTCATAATTATGACTTAGCACCTCATAATTTTGATTTAGCATCTCATAATTCTCACTTAGCATCTCATAATTCTCACTTAGCACCTCATAATTTTGACTTAGCACCTCATAATTTTGACTTAGCATCTCATAATTATGACTTAACACCTCATAATTTGACTTAGCATCTCATAGTTCTCACTTAGCATCTCATAATTATGACTTAGCACCTTATAATTTTGACTTAGCACCTCATAATTATATCTTTCTTTATGGTCTTTTTTCTTTATATGGTGGAAATGGCCTTCCATATATTAGTCTATAAGATGGTATCATAATATCGCCCACAGTATGGTCTTGCTAGCACTGATTTTGTTCCAGTTTTTTTTTCCTTTAATAAAAAATGGCATTAAATTCATATTTCTGTATAAATTACTTGTATTAACAAAATACAGCAATGAGCCTGGAAACTAATTTTACCCTTAGCATAAATGTGGTTGTTTGGGTTCCACATAGTCTGAATGGACATTAGCATGGCCTACAACATAGTATTATCTTCAAGCCTGTACTATCTACTGCAGTCCATGTTTGTAAATAACAATGCATCATACAGAGTCATAACCTGTATTATTGAGATGTATATAAATAAAACTCTGGTCTTCATGCTAATAGGCTAACGAATTGTCTTCAAGTACAGCATACGCAGGTCTTACCTTCGACTAGCCGAGCAGCGGCGTACATAATCACATGGCTGTTGATTACTGCTCACTGGTGTTTAATGTATGGGGCTTATGGGTAAAGACGGGAGGCTGTGTGTTGAGGTCTGGTTGAACGGTCGCTGGATCTCTACGCAGCTCTGCTAATGCGACTCTTGTTCTGACAGGAGTCGGAACTCACTGTCCGGCTAATCACACACCTGCTGATCACACGTACAGTAGCGTATGGAGTCTAGGGATTACAGCGGGAACAGGAGAGAAATGAGATTCCTCAGATACGATCTGCGAGCGTCACGCGGTTCGTGCTCTGCATTGAAATCCACCTGCACGTTTGCGACTCGCCACCCAATTTCATTTTCACATTCCATTAGCTGTGCTCGGAGCCTTTCTCTCCTCATTGCCGGAATGTTTAAATTAACACCACAAAGTTTGGAATATGTTTTCAGTGCACTGTGCAAACGTCCCATCCTTTATTCATCACCAATTCCGTGTCCAATCAAACTCGCGATTCCGGTACCAGTGGTTTTGATGGGAATACCCGTCTCAGTGATGGTGGTCCTCAGATAGGGAGGTTTCCCACTGTTCTGATGATTCCTTGCATCGATCTCTGGAGTGTGGTGTGTTGGGTACTGGGTGTGGAAGTTTCATTATCACTGTTTAAGTTGCCGAAAACGTGAGATCTCACCTGCTGGAGACACACGTCTTCCTGTGTAATTAGACCTCGAGAAAAATCATAATCCAATTCTTCTGGAGGGATTACTGGATGTACTGTCATATCCTCAGGAAAATGAAATAGAATGCAAGGCAGTGTATATAAACATAATGTATATCATAAATAAATAGTACTCTTTGTATAAAACTGAGTCTGTTCTACAGTGTCTCATTAGGTCGAGTGTATAACTCTAAGCTCTAAATGTAGGTACTGTGGTATAGACTGAGTCTGTTCTACAGTTTCTCATTAGGTGGAGTGTATAACTCTAAGCTCTAAATGTAGGTACTGTGGTATAGACTGAGTCTGTTCTACAGTTTCTCATTAGGTGGAGTGTATAACTCTAAGCTCTAAATGTAGGTACTGTGGTATAGACTGAGTCTGTTCTACAGTTTCTCATTAGGTGGAGTGTATAACTCTAAGCTCTAAATGTAGGTACTGTGGTATAGACTGAGTCTGTTCTACAGTTTCTCATTAGGTGGAGTGTATAACTCTAAGCTCTAAATGTAGGTACTGTGGTATAGACTGGGTCTGTTCTACAGTTTCTCATTAGGTCAAGTGTATAACTCTAAGCTCTAAATGTAGGTACTGTGGTATAGACTGAGTCTGTTCTACAGTTTCTCATTAGGTGGAGTGTATAACTCTAAGCTCTAAATGTAGGTACTGTGGTATAGACTGAGTCTGTTCTACAGTCTCTCATTAGGTCGAGTGTATAACTCTAAGCTCTAAATGTAGGTACTGTGGTATAGACTGAGTCTGTTCTACAGTTTCTCATTAGGTCGAGTGTATAACTCTAAGCTCTAAATGTAGGTACTGTGGTATAGACTGGGTCTGTTCTACAGTGTCTCATTAGGTGGAGTGTATAACTCTAAGCTCTAAATGTAGGTACTGTGGTATAGACTGAGTCTGTTCTACAGTGTCTCATTAGGTCGAGTGTATAACTCCAAAATCTAAATGTAGGTGTTGTGGTATAGACTGAGTCTGTTCTACAGTGTCTCATTAGGTCGAGTGTATAACTCCAAAATCTAAATGTAGGTGTTGTGGTATAGACTGAGTCTGTTCTACAGTTTCTCATTAGGTGGAGTGTATAACTCTAAGCTCTAAATGTAGGTACTGTGGTATAGACTGAGTCTGTTCTACAGTTTCTCATTAGGTGGAGTGTATAACTCTAAGCTCTAAATGTAGGTACTGTGGTATAGACTGGGTCTGTTCTACAGTTTCTCATTAGGTGGAGTGTATAACTCTAAGCTCTAAATGTAGGTACTGTGGTATAGACTGAGTCTGTTCTACAGTTTCTCATTAGGTGGAGTGTATAACTCTAAGCTCTAAATGTAGGTACTGTGGTATAGACTGAGTCTGTTCTACAGTTTCTCATTAGGTGGAGTGTATAACTCTAAGCTCTAAATGTAGGTACTGTGGTATAGACTGAGTCTGTTCTACAGTTTCTCATTAGGTCGAGTGTATAACTCTAAGCTCTAAATGTAGGTACTGTGGTATAGACTGGGTCTGTTCTACAGTTCTACAGCAGTTCTATCAGAGATCTAGCTCGCCTCCTGGAATAGCAGTGTGCCGTTCTCAGTGACGTTATAGATTACTATGAGTTGTGATATAACTGGAGTTGTGCCGTCCGGTTTCTGTGCTCTACAGTCGTATATTCACGTGGTGCAAAACCAAAGTGGACGCTGAGTATATACGCATGCACGCCCACGTTTTCCCGTCCCCTGAGTGTTACCCGTAGTGCTGAGCGACGGTATTGCTCCGGAGAGCGCAGATGCGCTGTGACTGCCCTAATGCAGAGCTGCGGAAAATCAAGGGAGCTCTGCCAGCGGAGGAGGAAGGAGACTCGGAATATTTGTTTGCTTTGACACTTTTTCCTTCGACTGCAGCAAAATCACGAGGCGTCAGAGCCGCTGCACGTCTGCACCGGGAGGAACGCAGGAAAGAGGCGCAGGGAGAGCGGCAGCCGTAAAGAGAGAGGAGGGTGGCCAAACTGGGAGGAAAGGGCAGAACTCCGCGGGACACAGAGGAGAGTCAGGCCTTTCCTTTCATCAAGCCCGAACGAGCGCACACGGGCTTTCTGCAGGAAAACACCGGATGTCGCGGTGATTGAAATTCAGGAGCTCAGCCGATGGCAGTTGGGCGTCACTCGAAGCCAAAGCCGTTCGTTTCAATGAGTTGCCGTCCGTGTGTTCGATCAAAGCTGCCAGGCTGCGTTTCCCATCATGGCGGTATCGAACGACGGCCAGCGAGCGAGGAAGTGAAGCCTGGGAGTAATATCCATTTATTAAATCGGCTGCTACTAATTCAGCGTGAGATACGTGACCTGACTGACTGAGGTTAAAGGCTCCGTTCTCTAGAAGGTGTGGGGTTAAACGCGCGACGTCGGTTTCTAGGACAGGTATAATTAGGAGAATCGATACCTGAGGATGTGTTTTCCTTACTGAGTGCTCAGGATACGTGTTTTCATCACTCCTGTTGGAAAAGCATCTCCGGGAAGCTGCCAGTCATGGTTACAGTAACTAGTAAAGCCAGGGTAGAATCTACAACACATGACAAGCTCAGTAAACGAGTCGCCTGAGACTGAGACGTACCTGAGAGCCCTGTGACTGGATTGGGCAGGAACTGAACACGTTTCTTGATGTTCAGGCACTCCTGGTGTTCCCTGGCGTTTTACTGGCTGTCCCAGGTAGTCCCACAGATTTCCAATAGGATTCAAATCTGGGCATTCTGAGGGCCAGTCCCTCCTGAACGTTCATCATGTCAATCATAAGAGCCATAAATCCCTGTGGGGTGTGAGTGACGGGATCCATAGATTGGGAAGAGGTGCTACAGTGCAGGGAATGTCTCGTTCCATGTGTGGAAAATGGCTCCGGAGCAGATGTTAATGATTGGCTAAAAGGAGGGACTGCATGTGGGCGTGGCCAAAGACCATAGTGTGAAGGAAGTAGCTGAATCTGCAGGTGTATGGAAGTGTACGGTCATACGGGTCTACCAGCAGTGGATACAATCCCAGCCTACAGGGAATTCTCCTCGGAACTGTGCCAGGGAAGGCCTCCACCACATCTGGACCAACTGACCAGTTCTCTGGTGTGAGAGTGTCTGAACACTGATGAGGCTACATCCAGGGACTTGTCCGGTGCATGCCTGATCCAGTCCCAGCTGGTACTGGCGCTCCTGGAGGGGTTACACAGTGTTAGGTATGGTTTCCGGTATCCGTGAGATCCTGGTGAGTCTGAGAGAACGGAAGCCGAGGCGTCTCCAGATCTTGCTAGGCAGGGTATGTGTGGTGTGTGGTGATGTTAAAATCAGGCCACTTGGCTCGCTCACGCAGGCATCACTTTAAAAATCAAATCTAATCAAGGGTGAGCGAGGGCACTGTCGGCTAACACTCCCAGATAGTCTCCGCTGCTGGCCGACAGATGGACGGGGAAATGTGGCTGGGCTTTAGTTAACATCCAGCCTGGATCAGAGAGGAGGAAGTGAGAGGAGGTCACTGGGTACACTACATGCCCAAGAGTGTCCAGACAAGTTTCCGTAATGAGTGAGTTCAGCTGCTTGCAGGTCACCCGTGTGCACGCAGCCTGTACACCCTCCACGGAGCGGCACAGGCCCACAGAGCAGGACCCTCTGCTCTCCATACCCAGTATAGCATGGGCTACAGCAGAGGGAGGGATGGAGCTCCATCCAGTACTTCTGGAATGAGATTGGTACCTGACCTCACTAATGCTCAATCAAATCCTCACAGCAATGTTCAACATCAGTACCTGACCTCACCAATACTCAATCAAATCCTCACACCAATGTTCTAACATCAGTACCAGACCTCACTAATACTCAATCAAATCCTCACACCAATGTTCTAACATCAGTACCTGACCTCACTAATACTCAATCAAATCCTCACACCAATGTTCTAACATCAGTACCTGACCTCACTAATACTCAATCAAATCCTCACACCAATGTTCTAACATCAGTACCTGACCTCACTAATACTCAACCAAATCCTCACATCACTACCTGACCTCACTAATACTCAATCAAATCCTCACACCAATGTTCTAACATCAGTACCTGACCTCACTAATACTCAATCAAATCCTCACACCAGTGTTTTAACATCAGTACCTGAACTCACTAATACTCAACCAAATCCTCACACCAATGTTCTAACATCAGTACCTGACCTCACTAATACTCAATCAAATCCTCACACCAATGTTCTAACATCAGTACCTGACCTCACTAATACTCAACCAAATCCTCACACCAATGTTCTAACATCAGTACCTGACCTCACTAATACTCAATCAAATCCTCACACCAATGTTCTAACATCAGTACCTGACCTCACTAATACTCAATCAAATCCTCACAGCAATGTTCTAACATCAGTACCTGACCTCACTAATACTCAACCAAATCCTCACATCAGTACCTGACCTCACTAATACTCAATCAAATCCTCACACCAATGTTCTAACATCAGTACCTGACCTCACTAATACTCAATCAAATCCTCACACCAGTGTTTTAACATCAGTACCTGAACTCACTAATACTCAACCAAATCCTCACACCAATGTTCTAACATCAGTACCTGACCTCACTAATACTCAACCAAATCTCAGTTTCTAATAATCAATAAAAGCACATGGTGGGTGTTTCTGATAAAGTGGCCAGTTAGTGGAAGTACAAAGTGGGTGTTTCATTAACCACTCTTTTGGACTCGTACAGCCATACAGAGCCAGACTGGACCACCAGAGCCCAATTCCAGTTCAGAGCCAAAGAACACTGACCCACCGGAGCAGCAGCCTCGTTCCTCTCAGGCTGGAGCGAAGGGCTTAGAGGTAGATTAACAGAGGCTTTTAAATTCCATTCATACCCCCACCCAAGCCCCGGACCCCCGTTCATACAGTCTGATCTGACAGCCTGAGGTGGGTAACTGCGCTCCTGTGACGGTGAAGCTCTTTGTTAAAGAGGCACACTGATACAGAGCCCACAGCCTTTACCGGCCTGTCAGGCTCTGAATGGTGGCGCCCCGGTCCCTCCCGGAGAGACTGACGTGCTAATGTAAACATCTCACCCACAGTCGATTAGCCAAGACGTGTTCCTGGTACCTGGAGTTCCACAGAGGTAGTGAGCAGGTGCTGACTCCAGGTAGCATAGTGCCAACAGTGGGCCCAGCTGTGGCCTCATCACGAGGGGCCTGGGGTCGATTCCCCGGCCCCGGGTTCCTCCCACAGTCCAAAGACATCCAGTCAGGGGAACTGGAGATGCTAAGTTGCCCTCCTAGAATTAGCAGGTGCCAATCATTCCCTGAGTGGAGAGTGTAGGGGCACTTGTTGCCATACACACACAGTAGGGGGCAGTGAGCACACTTGTTCGGAGAGGTGGGCAGCCCTACCTACGGAGCACTGGGAGTTGGGTGCCTTGCTCAAGTCGTTACACCCTCCGGTCGCACGGCTGGCTTCCCACCCTCCAGCCCACAACTGGAGGTGTGAGTGAGCCTTCCCTGTGACGGACTGGCAGCCTGTCCAGGGTGTTTCCTGCCCTCCGCCCAGGCTTCAGCGCCCCCTACAACCCTGGACTGGAACTGCTGCTTAGTAGACGAATAAACGAAAGAGTAATATTATCACCCGATCCATCTATCTATTAATCATGCTGTCCTCACCTTCACCGCTCTATTCTTAGCTCACCGTTTTCCCCTCAGGAGCCACATCACGCTCCTGCGACTGGCACGGCAGCTCTTAAACATTCATGGTAATATTTAGAGTGTGGTGGAAACATCTCCTTCCAGCGGCGTTAAAGATTCACGTGTGTGTTTGTGTGTGTAACATGCGCGAGCGTGAATTATGGAGGAGCGTTCATGTTTTGGGGCTGATGAATAAGGCATGAGCAGAGCTCCTGCACGGCTCTGTATCGCTCCGGCAGATCACGCCATGCAGGACCCCGCTGATCTCTCTCATCATATATACAGACCCTCAGTATAATGCTGAAATGATCTGTACTTCCTACAGCATGGCCGCTTCGGGGCTGTCTCACACCAGCGTATATAGACCATCACCATCAGATAACGCCCCCAGGAGGAGGTGTGGGAGTGCAGGTGTGTTGGGAAGGAGGATAAAGGTGACCAGGATCAATAACTGATGATGAATTTAGACTGATATGCAGATACAGAAGTCTGTCTCTCAGTATGGCGTCGGGCCGCCGTGTGTACAGCCCACTTCAAGTCCCCCCCCAGCATCTCCCCGGGATTAGGTTCTGGGCTCTGACTCGGCCCGTCCAGGACTCTCCGTCCCCTAGTTCCCAGTGCTCGGTGGGTTTACTGGGATGTTGTGGGTCACTGTCCTGTTGCAGGGTCTGGTTCTGCTTTAGCTTTACTTTAGTTACTGCTGGTCTCACATGTCCCCCAGGCACCCTCTGAGACACAACAGGACTCATGGTGGGTTCTCTGATGGGGAGCTGGACACGTCCTGCTGCGGCAGAGCACCCCCACACCATGACCCCTTCACCTCCATCCTCACAGCTGGTATCCAGAGGACATTCTTCCAGACGGCTGTATCCTGGTTTACTGTCTCTGCCTCGTCTGGGTCCAGGTGATTCAGTTTCAGAGTCTGTTTCTCCTGGTGCGCCTCCCAGACAGGTCTGCTCCGTCTGGCCTTCCTGTTTCTCTTAGGGAGCGACGGTGTCCTCCTGGTGCTCCTCCCATCCAGGTTAAACTCCTCCAGTCGCCTTCTGATTGTGGAGGTGTGTACTTTCACCTCAGCAGTAGGCGGAGCTGGCTGTGGTGACATTTCAGAGTTCCTGGAGACTTCCTTCAGCCTCCTGCGGTCTGCTCTCGGGGTGGACTTGCCTGGACGGCCAGTCGGGGGGCGGGTTAGCGGTCGTCTGAATGCCCTCCACGTGTACGCTCTGTTCCGGACAGTGGAACGGCTGATTGGAACTCCCTCTCCAGACTCACACGTTGCTCCAGCGTCTCTCTGAAGGCCTCGGACAGCTCGTTAGACCCCACCATGGTGTTCACTCTCCCTGTACCAGTCAGGAGCTGACTTAGGGTCTGAGGTTTAAATAAGACACGCCCCCTTCAAA
>JAMWET010003140.1:105000-125000 GCA_024036415.1 Prochilodus magdalenae
GAGGCCACACAAGAACAAATGCTGCCTAAGACAGACTCCCATCTAAAAACAGACATAGAGACATACACCAGTGCCTCAACACCCAGCACACCAGAAACAAACCAGGAGAGCAGCAAGCCAGAGATTCTGCTCCTGATGGACTCAAATGGGAAATTCATCGACCCTACCCGGATTTTCCCTGGATACAAAGTCATCACAAAGCGCTGTGGAAACACCACCAAAGCCCATCAACTACTTAATCACAACACTCTGAGTAACCCCCAGATCGTCATAATACACACAGGCACAAACGATATAAAGACTTTACATCAGAAGACCGCAGAGGCAGTAACTGATGTAGCTGTGAAAGCAGTTCAAACATTTCCGGAGTCCAGGATAATTATCTCCACTCTCCTTCCACGCAAAGACACACCACCTCAGTTCATCACCCACATCAACACCGAGATCGCCAGAGGTTGTGCCAGTCTTCCCAATGTGCACATAGTGCACCACCCCACCATCCGTCTGCACAACATGTATGATGGGCTCCACCTGAAAAAAGATGAGATTGGACCTTTTATAAAAAGTTTAAAAGACGCAGCTTTGGATCGCAATCCTCAGAATCACAGAGCACTGACACGCAATAGGCTCCAGAAGCACAGAGCTTCAGCATACCACAGCCACCTGAACCACAGAGCACGGTTATACCCTAGCCCCCAGAACCAAAGGACACTGCCATCCCCTAGGCCCCAAAACCAGAGGGCACCACCATATTCCAAACCCCAGAACCACAGAGCACCAACATACCCCAATGCACAGAACCATGGAGCTCCGGTGTACCCCGGTTCCCTCAACCAGAGGGCACCGGAACACACAATGTTCCAGAACCCCAGGGCACCAATATACCCTGGCCCTCAGAACCACAAGACACTGATGTACTCTGACATCCAAGACCCCAAGCCCCAGAACGCCAGGACACCAGCGTCCCCCAGTCTCCAGGATTCCTGGGCACCAGCTTACCCCAGCCTACAGCACCCCAGGGGACTGATAAACCCCGACCCACAGAACCCCATTGCACCAGTACACCCTAGCTCCCAGAATGGCGGCTGTGCTGCTGTACATCTACCCTCTGCAGTCACCACAGAGCTGGCAACAATGAAAGAGATGCTGAACTTCTTATGCAGTAATGTACTACACTGACAGCTACATCAGCTATAGAACGTTAACGTTAAGTGCTCAGACTGAATACGGAGCTACATTTTCACATTTGTCTAAAAAGGATGTTTTACCACTCATATATGCTTTGCCTAGATATGCAGTCATTTAGAATATGCTCATGGAACATCCAAGGCCTGTACTCTACTGCCTTCGGAGCAAAGAGTGCAGGCCTGGAATTTCTAAAAATCATACAACATGTTGACATTGTAATTCTGTTAGAGACTTGGTGTAGAGACGATGTGCCGACCCACTGTCCCTCAGGTTATAGTGAAGTAGTGCTGCCCTCCTTCAAAAGACCCGAGATAACTAAAGGCAGAGACTCTGCTGGAGCTCTGGTATGGTATAAACAGGAGCTGTCCAGATCAGTGACAGTCATTAAGAAAGCTAAAACGTACTTATGGCTAAAGCTAAACCAGAACCTCCAGATTACCGACACAGATCTGTTTCTATGTGCAATCTATACTCCTCCCCTGGAGTCCCCCTACTTTGACCCAAACTTCTTTGAAGATCTTCAGGCAGACATCACTCTTTTCCAGGCCCAGGGCAATGTGCTTCTGATTGGCGACTTTAATGCCAGAACCGGTACCGAGCCCGACATCATCAACACACATGGTAACAAACATGTATTTGGCCATAGCGTACTATTCTCCGCCCCGACAGAGCTGAAAAGAAACAGCCTGGACTCTACAGTGAACAGGAGCGGTAAGGAGCTGCTGCATCTCTGTCAGACCTCAGGTCTGTTTATTCTAAACGGCAGGGTGAGAGGAGACTCTATGGGGAGACCCACGTACTGCTCAGCTCAGGGCTGTAGTGTAGTTGATTATGCTGTGACAGACATGGATCCCCATAACATCAGCGCTTTTACTGTCATGAAACAAACCCCCCTTTCTGATCACTGCCCGGTCCAGATATTCTTCAAACCCAGCAATCAAAGTATACAAGAAGCAAAGCCCAGTAAGCTGTACCATCTCCATCGTCCGTACAGATGGGCTCCAAACAGTGCTGATAAGTTCTTAGAGATGCTCAGGTCTGCGGAGGTAACAGACAAAATCACCAGCTTCAGCAACGCTCAGTACCTTCCCAATAAAGAAGGCGTGAATCTGGCTGTAAGAGACATTACCGGCATCTTCACCACAGCTGCCGTTAGATCTAATCTCCGTCAGAGGAAGAGAAAACCAAAACAACATGATCAAACTGAGAAATGGTTTGACAAGGAATGTAAATTAATGAGACAAAAACTTCGTGAAATATCAAACCATAAACACCGCAACCCTTATAGCCAAAATTACCGTTTGGAATATTCTGAAATACTCAAACAATACAAAACTATCCTGAAAAAGAAAAAACACGAACATCTTGCAAAAACACTGAATTATATTGAAAAATCAATTGATCAAAATAAATTCTTCGAATTGTGGAATAAATTGGGGCACAGCAAAACAACAAGAAAATCCCTATTCAGGATGGGGACACATGGAAAAATCATTTTACCGGGCTGTACAGTGATATAAAACCAGAAGACTATAACATAAACCAAATCAATATTTTGAGAAAACTGGCATTAACTGAGTCTTCGATCCAAAATAATCAGACACCCCTCGACTACCCGATTTCATACCAGGAGTTATCAGAAACAATAACATCTCTAAAATCAGGGAAGGCCAGTGGCCCTGATAACATCCGAACAGAGATGCTGAAAAACATGACTCCTGAACTGCAGCAAGCTGTGCTTAAGTTATTCAACCTAATCCTAAACACAGGCTGTTTTCCTGAACTCTGGAGTACCGGGCTGATTTCCCCAATTTACAAGAGTGGTAATAAAACAGATCCTAATAACTACAGAGGAGTCTGTGTTAGCAGTAACCTGGGGAAGGTGTTCTGCAGCATCATTAACACCCGAGTACAGACCTTCCTCACCCAACACAATGTCCTGAGTAGAAAATCAAATTGGCTTTTCTTCCAAAACACAGAACCACTGATCACATTTTTACCCTCCACACCTTAATTCAAAACATGTCAATCAAACTAAAAAGGGTTGAGTATTTGATTTTTTATTCGACTTCAAAAAGGCATTCGACTCTATTTGGCATGAAGGGCTGTATTACAGGATTCTTCAGAGTGGGGTGGGGGGTAAAGTCTACCACATCATAAAGCACATGTACACTGAAAACAAGTGTGCGGTAAAAATCGGGGACAAGCGGACCGAGTACTTCAGGCAGGGTCGGGGTGTGAGGCAGGGCTGCAGCCTGAGTCCAACTCTATTCAACATCTATATCAATGAGTTGGCAACTCAGCTGGATCGGTCTGCAGCTCCCGGTCTCATGCTCTGTGATACAGAGGTTAGATTCCTGCTGTATGCGGACGACCTCGTCCTGCTGTCTCCCACTCAACAGGGTCTACAGCAGATGCTGGATCAGCTCCAGACCCACTGCCAGACCTGGGCCCTGGCTGTCAATCAGACAAAGACCAACATAATGATATTCCAAAAAAAGCCCCGAGTTCAGGACACCCGATACCCCTTTAAACTGGGCAGCACCATCCTGACCCATACCCTACATTACACATACCTCGGACTCACCATCTCCGCCTCAGGAAGCTTCCACACGGCCGTAACTGCGCTGAGAGAGAGCTTGTAGAGCCCTGTTCGCTATCAGGAATAAAACCTATAAAGTTGAAATTCCCGTACGGATCTGGTCCAAACTGTTTGATAGCATAATTCAGCCAATCGCACTTTATGGAAGTGAAATTTGGGGTCCACTCAGCGACATCAACTACTCCAGGTGGGATAAACATCCAATAGAAGCCCTACATGCAGAATTCTGCCGGAAAATTCTGAGGGTGCAAAGACACACACCTAACAATGCATGTAGGGCAGAACTAGGCCGGTTCCCATTGGCACTCCAAATCCAAAAAAGAGCCCTGAAGTTCTGGATACATCTGACCCAAAGTTCCCCTGATGCACTCCACTTTAAAGCACTCCAGGTCCAAAAGCTGAACCCTGAGAAGAGTCCACTGTGCCAGCTGGTCTCAGAGCTTACATGTCAGCTACCGTCTGACCGGCTCGGAGCTCAAACCACATCGGCTAAGCACATTCAAATCAGACGAGTCATCACCCAAACACAGAAATCTTATCTGGAACACTGGGACAGCAAAACCAGACAACAACACAAATTATCCTGCTACAGAACCCTGAGACAGGGCTACACACTGGCCCCGTATCTCCTCTCCGTCAGAGACAGTCAGCAGAGACACGTCCTGACCAAATACAGGCTGAGTGATCACAGCCTGGCCATAGAGCGGGGCAGACACAGACACACTTGGCTGCCCAGAGAGGAGAGAGTGTGTGGTCACTGTGGGTCAGGAGAGGTGGAGACGGAGACACACTTCCTCCTCCACTGTCAGAGATACATGCACATCAGGGATAGATACCTCAAGAAGTTCAATATAGAGACCCCCGGGTTCAGTGAACTCCCAGAGACAGAGAAACTCAGGGTCCTGTTGGGAGAGGGCCGGAACCCTGCTCTAGCTGGTAGGTATGTACAGGAATGCCACAGCCTGAGGGAGAGGGGGTCGGCACAGTGAGGGCGGCACCACCAGTAAACATAATCATATACTGTATATAGTTTTTTATTTATTTATTTATTTATTTATTTTTTTATTTTTTTATTTATTTATTTTTTTTTATTATTATTTTTTTTTTATTATTATTATTTATGGATCTATTTTTTTTTATCTATTTATTTATTGATTGATTGACTGATTGATTTTAGATTTAGAGTGAACTGTATGTGTGTTAAATGCTTTGGCAACACTGTCAAATGATACGGTCATGCCAATAAAGCTGAACTGAACTGAACTGAGAGAGAGAGAGAGAGAGAGAGAGAGAGAGAGAGAGAGAGAGAGAAAGTAGAGAGAGAGAGAGAGAGACACAGAGAGAGAGAGAGAGAGAGAGAGAGAGAGAGAGAGAGAGAGAGAGAGAGAGAGAGAAAGAAAGAAAGAAATAGGGAAAGAGAGAGAGAGAGAAAGAGAGAGAAGAGAGAGAAAGAGTATAAAGACAGAAAGGGAAAGAGAAAGAGAGAGAAAGTAGAGAGAGAGAGAAAGTAGAGAGAGAGGGAAAGAGAAAGAGAGAGAAGAGAGAGAAAGAGAAAGAGAGAGGGAAAGAGAAAGAGAGAGAAAGTAGTGAGAGAGGGAAAGAGAAAGTAGAGAGAGAGGGAAAGAGAAAATAGAGAGAGAGGGAAAGAGAAAGAGAGAGAAAGTAGAGAGAGAGGGAAAGAAAAAGAGAGAAAAAGAGAGAGAGTGACAGAGAGAGAGAGAGAGAGAGAGAGAGAGAGAGAGAGAGAGAAAGAGAGAGAGAGAGAGAGAAATAGGGAAAGAGAGAGAAGAGAGAGAAAGAGTATAAAGACAGAAAGGGAAATAGAAAGAGAGAGAAAGTAGAGAGAGAGAAAGTAGAGAGAGAGGAAAAGAGAAAGTAGAGAGAGAGGGAAAGAGGAAGAGAGAGAAAGTAGAGAGAGAGGGAAAGAGAAAGAGAGAGAAAGTAGTGAGAGAGGGAAAGAGAAAGTAGAGAGAGAGGGAAAGAGAGAGAGAAAAAGAGAGAGAATGACAGAGAGAGAGAGAGAGAGAGAGAGAGAGAGAGAGAGAGACAGAGAGAGAGAGAGAGAGAGAGAGAGAGAGAGAGAGAGTAGACAGGGTGGGTGTCTGGGTGGGTTTCATGGTACCTTCCCAGGATCAGTGGGATGGTCCCACAGGTCCCTAGTGGGCGGAGCTCACCTCAAACACCTCGCTCCACTTGGGGTTCAGACACTCCTTGATGGTCTTGCTCTGGAAGAGCTGGTTGGCCACGTGCAGGACCCCGTACGGGTCCGATTTCCCTTTAATCAGACCACCAAGGAACTTATCCTTCCCCTCCAGATTCTGAGCCTCCAGGAAGTGAATCCTCAACACGCCCTGGGAATACAGCGAGCGCAGCGTTAGCATCCACCTGCTCTCTGGTCCGGACCCCTGCAGGACCACCACAGAGCGAGAGATGCTGGATCATTCTCGACGTGGTGCTGGTGTGTTAGTGTAATGCGTCGTGCTGGTGTGAGTGGATCAGCTGGAGAAGCTCTCCCTCTCTGTAAGCTGATCACCGAGACGGCCACAAGTGGACGCTACGTGCTCCAGCTCCAGGATCAACTCCGCAACCTGACCCAGTCCTCCCTCGGGGTTACCATATCTACAGTGTTCTCACGCTATGTGCTGCCAACAACAGCAATGCGCCTGCCTGCCTCTCTTCTCCTTCTCCCTCCGCACTGTCCTCAGCGGGTTAGGCGGCTAGCAGCGTGATCTCCTCGGTAATTCAATTATTAATGCTCACGGTATTTCAGCGCTCCGGATCACACGCTAACACGTGTCTACGGGAGACTTAAGTGTTGTCTCTGAGGGCGGGCCGGACCCAAACACACACGGCGTGTGGAGTGAAGGGAGAACCGAATCAGAGTGTCGCAGTGAGTGTCTAATAGAGTGGAAGGAGTGAGTGAGTGGACACAGTGTCTAAACACTCCATGTTTACAGACACTGCTGTGTCTGATCCACTCACACCAGCACCACACACACCAACACACCACCACCACGTCAGTGTCCCTGCAGTGCTGAGAATGATCCACCACCCACATCATACCTGCTCTGTGGTGGTCCTGTGGGGGTCCTGACCAATGAGGAACAGGGTAATACAGTGTACAGAGAAACAGATGGACTACAGTCTGGACCTGTAGAACTACAGAGTGTCCTGTATGGTGAGTGGAGCTGATAGGATGGAGAATGAGTGTAGTAGAAGGAAGCCAGTGACCGTACGTGTGACCTGTGTATGACCTTGTGTGTGTGTGATTCACCTTAGGCATTGGGAAGCGGAGTTGTGAGAGCTCCACGTCGCCCACTAGTGGTATAGTGATTCTGTTGGGCAGCACCAGGTAGTTGTAGATGATCTCCTGGATCAGGTTGTCTGAGAAACCACTGCAAACAGAAACCACACACACACACACACACACATACACGCATACACACACACACACACACACACACATACACGCATACACACACACACACACACACACACATACACGCATACACACACACATACACACACACACACACACACACACACAGACACACACACACACATACACACACACACACACATACACACATATACACGCACACAAACACACACAAATATACATACACACACACACACACACACATACATATACACACACACACACACACACACACACATAAACATATACACACACACACACACATACACACACACACACACATAAACATATACACACACACACACACATACACACACACACACACACACACACACATAAACATATACACACACACACACACATACACACACACACACACATAAACATATACACACACACACACACACACATAAACATATACACACACACATACACATACACACATACACACACACACACACATATACATACATACACACACACACACACATATACACACACATACACACACACATACACACACACACATACACACACACATACACACATATACATACACACACACACACACACACATATACATACACACACACAGACACACACACACACACACACACATACACATACACACACACACACA
This sequence comes from Prochilodus magdalenae, assembly GCA_024036415.1. NCBI lineage: Eukaryota > Metazoa > Chordata > Actinopteri > Characiformes > Prochilodontidae > Prochilodus > Prochilodus magdalenae. The sequence continues at coordinate 112,870 of JAMWET010003140.1, forward strand.
CACAGACACACACACACACATACACACATATACATACACACACACACACACACATATACACACACACACACATACACACACACACACACACACACACATATACACACACACATACACACACACACATACACACACACACACATACACATACACACACACACATACACACACACATATACACACACACACACACATACACACACACATACACACACACACACACACACAAGAGTTCAAGCCCTGTACAAATGTCACACAATTGACTGCGTCAGTGCAGGACAGGTTGCCATGCTAACATCAATAACTCAGCTTGGTTCAGTTCTCATATCCATGCTCCGCCCACCGGTGGGCTCCTTGTGATAATACAGAAGAATAGGAATCAGTCAGATTACTGCATTCACACAGCAGACACCCAACACTACAGCATTCCACACCAGGTGATGTCTGGAACCACCTGTAGATCAGTCAGACCGGAATCGAAAACAACCTGCATACGACCATCACTACCTGGCAGACTGCCGCGTTACCCGGCTACGCTCAAGCCTCTAACCCTAACCCTAGACAGATAGATAGATAGATAGATAGATAGATAGATAGATAGATAGATAGATAGACAGATAGACAGATAGACAGACAGATAGATAGATAGATAGATAGATAGATAGATAGACAGATAGACAGATAGATAGATAGATAGATAGATAGATAGATAGATAGATAGATAGACTGGGTGTGAAGAGCGAGAGATAGAGTTCACTCTCATCCGTCACCAAACAGACTGCTGTCACAGGTGGAGGCTCCTCCGTGCGCGTGCTCCAGGCCCTGTATCATGTTCCCTGTCTTTGGTACTAATGAAACAGGAAGTTCTTCTTATATTGGATTGTATTTATGTTTACTTTACTTATCTTGTTCTATGTGATGTAAGGTTCTATGTGAGTTGAGTTTCTATGTGTTCTATGTAAGGTAAGGTTCTATGTGTTCTATGTGAGTTGAGGTTCTATGTGAGGTAAGGTTCTATGTGTTCAATGTGAGGTAAGGTTCTATGTGATGTAAGGTTCTATGTGTTCCATGTAAGGTAAGGTTCTATGTGAGGTAAGGTTCAATGTGATGTAAGGTTCTATGTGTACAATGTGAGGTAAGGTTCTATTTGTTCTATGTGATGTAAGGTTATATGTGTTCTATGTGAGTTAAGGTTCTATGTGTTCTATGTGAGGCAAGGTTCAATGTGATGTAAGGTTCTATGTGTTCCATGTGAGGTAAGGTTCTATGTGTTCAATGTGATGTAGGGTTCTATGTGTTCTTTGTGAGTTGAGGTTCTATGTGAGGTAAGGTTCTATGTGTTATTTGTGATGTAAGGTTCTATGTGTTCTATGTGATGTAAGGTTCTATGTGATGTAAGGTTCTATGTGTTCTATGTGATGTAAGGTTCTATGTGTTCCATGTGATGTAAGGTTCTATGTGTTCTATGTGAGGTAAGGTTCTATGTGATGTAAGCTTCTATGTGTTCTATGTGATGTAAGGTTCTATGTGTTCTATGTGATGTAAGGTTCTGGCAGGGTACACAGTTCCAAACTAAGTCCTAAGTTCTTTGGTGCCTAAAGGCTCTCACACAGCGCGGTATATACGCACTCAGTGCACCATGTGCCCGGAGCTGCAGTGAGGGTCCAGGCTCGGGTGAGAGTGTCCTCTGCAGCTGTCAGTGTGATTATGGGTCAGCTCTCCTGCTGACCGCTCCCTCCGGCCTCCTGTCCACTCAGATCATTCCCTGCAGAGTCTCTGCCCGGCCGGCCGGCCGACTCAAACTTCAATAACACCATACGCCCGCCTAGAGCCTACTGACCCTCTGCGTTCTCCTTCAGCTAGAGTCTGAGATCGGATTGGAACCTAGAATGGGACCAGTTCTAAGAACCTTCTCTAAGAGGTCCTGTCTCTGAAGAACCTTCTCTAAGAGGTCCTGTCTCTGAAGAACCTTCTCTATGAAGTCCTGTCTCTGAAGAACCTTCTATATGAAGTCCTGTCTCTGAAGAACCTTCTCTAAGAAGTCCTTTCTCTGAAGAACCTTCTATATGAAGTCCTGTCTCTGAAGAACCTTCTCTAAAAAGTCCTGTCTCTGAAGAACCTTCTCTAAGAAGTCGTGTCTCTGAAGAACCTTATCTAAGAAGTCCTGTCTCTGAAGAACCTTCTCTAAGAAGTCCTGTCTCTGTAGAACCTCTGTGAGAGGTTAGGTGTATAAGGAACCTTCTCTGAGAGGTTCGGTCTATGAGGAACCTTCTCTGAGAGGTTAGGTCTATAAGGAATCTTCTCTGAGAGGTTAGGTGTATGAGGAACCTTCTCTGAGAGGTTCGGTCTATGAGGAACCTTCTCTGAGAGGTTAGGTCTATAAGGAATCTTCTCTGAGAGGTTAGGTGTATGAGGAACCTTCTCTGAGAAGTTAGGTCTATGAGGAACCTTCTCTGAGAGGTTAGGTCTATGAGGAATCTTCTCTGTGAGGTTAGGTATATGAGGAACCTTCTCTGAGAGGTTCGGTCTATGAGGAACCTTCTCTGAGAGCTTCGGTCTATGAGGAACCTTCTCTGAGAGGTCTATGAGTAAGTGTGTTCAGTATCAGTACTTAACACAGAGGCACAGTGGGCTGCTTGTCGCAGTGCAGCACAGCGCTGACGTATGGCCGCTGATCTGGGGCCAGTGTTTGCTGTATATGATCATTAGCCGTGTGGAAGTGGCGAGATCAGCTGACTCAGGATCAGCAGTGGTAGTAAACGCCCCTGCGGAGCTCTTCTTCAGCACCTATAAACTTCAGAGGAGCCGAGGCTGGAACAGCCGGCCCGGGCAGCTGCGCCGCGGGGGTAATCAGGAGCTCGTTTGTTTGTTTGTGCTGAACAGCCTCATAAAACCTCCATCCAGCAGGGAGCGAGGGATTAGAGACCCCAGACACGGAGGACGAGAGAAGTCCATTATAGAAGGAAGGGTAGGTGCCCGTTACCACGACTGTCCTCAACACCACGTCACCGTCACCAAACACTGCAGTGGTGTCGTACCAGACTGTCATGGAGTGACTCAGAATGGCAGCGGGTCATCTTCAGTGACGAGTCCCGCTTTAGTCTCGGTGGAGACGCCCAACGAACCCGTGTGTGGAGTCACCGTGGTCAGCACCAAGATGAACGGTTTGTCGTCACACGTCCAGAAGACCTGGTGCCGTTCTACCTCCACCCCTACCGCACCATCTGCAGGAACTGTGTGAGGATGTTCAAGCTGCATGGGATGGATTATCACAGGACACCATTAGGAACCTCTACAGCTCCATACCGAGACGTCTGGCGTGTTGGGTTAGCGAACACGGCGGCCCGACACCATACTGAGAGACAGACTTCTGTATGTGTAGCTCAGTAAATATTGATCCTGGTCACCTTTACCTTCCTTCCCAACACCACCGCACTCCCACACCTCCTTCTGGGTGCAGCTGTTCTACCGAGGGTTAGTGTAATTTGCACGGCTGAGTGAAACAGTAGAACCTGTTTAAGGTGTTTGGCTGGTGTAGGATTGTATTAGCACCACCATCAGTTTCTTTAAGATGAATAGATTCCTTCTAATTCCCTTAACAGCAACACCCAACACCAACCACATCATCTCCCGCCTCCGCACGCAGGCCGGTCTGGAAAGCGCAGGCATGCAGGAATGCTGGTATTAAAGTGAAATATGGCGGAGGTCATTAGAGCGGTGCTGGGTTTGCTGTGTGCGGGATCCATACATCGCTTTGCCCGGTGTAAGTGTCTGGTCTGTCAGCACGGCTCTGAGCAATAACCGTAAATCTGCAGCTCTGCGCTGGAGCGCGCGGCGATATCGCCCTGTCAGGGCTAACAGGCACTAATGCAGGGTGTGTAAGGAGGAACCGCCTGTGAGGACACGCATCAGCGCTCCGGTCGCATCTAACACTCGTACACTGTACTGGGAAAAGCATTCACCCGTTCACCAACATCCCATTCCTAATCCATGGGGTGTAATATGATGTCGGCCCACCGGCTATCACGGCGTCCACTCTCCTGGGAAGGCTTTCCACAAGGGTTAGGAATGTGGTTATGGGAATTCCCGACCATTCTTCCAGAAGCACATCTGTGAGGTCAGACCCTGATGTTTGACGAGAAGGCCTGGCTGTCAGTCTCCACCCTGATTCATCCCAGAGGTGCTCCCTCAAAGGTGCAGACCAGTCCAGTTCCTCCACACCAGACTCACTCATCCATGTCTTTATGGAGCTTGCTCTGTGCACTGGTGTGCGGTCATGCTGGAACGGAGCATGGGATGGTCCAGAGTCTCTTGGTCTGATGAAGCATTAGAAGCTCCTCTCACTGGAGCTAAGGGGCGGAGCCCAACTCCTGAACGCAGCCCCACACCATAATCCCCCCTCCACCAAACATTACACTCGGCACAGTGCAGTCAGACAAGTACCGTTCCCCTGGTAACCTCCAAACCCAGGCTCTCAGTCTCCGCTCTAATCCATCCCAAAGGTGTTCTATCGGGTGGAGGTCAGGACTCTGTGCAGGCCAGTCCAGTTCCTCCACACCAGACTCGCTCATCCATGTCTTTATGGAGCTTGCTCTGTGCACTGGTGTGCGGTCATGTTGGAACAGGAAGGGGCCGTCCCCAAACTGTCCCCACAGAGTTGGGAGCATGGGATGGTCCAGAGTCTCTTGGTCTGATGAAGCAGTAGAAGCTCCTCTCACTGGAGCTAAGGGGCGGAGCCCAACTCCTGAACACCACCCCCACACTATAATCCCCCTCCACCAAACTTTACACTCGGCACAGTGCAGTCAGACCAGTACCGTTCCCCTGGTAACCTCCAAACCCAGGCTCTCAGGAGAAGCATGATTGGTCACTTGGACTCTACCAGAGAAACCCCACGCCTCCCCACTGCTCTAGAGTCCAGGGGCGGAGCTTTACACCACTGCATTCCATGCTCTGCACTGCGCTTGGTAATGTAAGGCTTGAATGCAGCTGCTCGCCATGGAAACCCATTCCATGAAGCTCTACACACTGTTCCTGAGCTGATCTGAAGGACACATGAAGGTTGGAGGTCTGTAGTGATGGACTCTGTAGAGAGTTGGTGACCTCTGTGACCTATGACCCTCAGCATCCGCTGACACCGCTCTGTCACTGTACATGGTCTACCACTTCCTGACTGAACTGCTGTCGTTCCCAATCACTCCCACTGTGTTCTAATCCCACTGACAGTGGACTGTGGAATATTTAGTAGGGAGGGAATTTCACTACTGGACTTGTAGCACAGGTGGTCTCCTATCACGGTACCACGCTGGAGCTCACTGAGAGTGACCCATTAGTCTCCATGTCTAGGTGCCTGGTTTGATACACCTGTGGCCATGGAGGTGACTGGAACACCTAAACTCAATGATTTGGATGGGGGAGTGAATACTTTTGGCAACACAGGGTACCTCGGTCTTCCTGATGGCCACGCAGGGAGGATCATGGGAGGCGTGTGTTCTTTAGAACTGTATTGGTGATGGGGTTACTCTGTGGGTGCCTTGTGTGTGGGGGCTGGTCACTGTTAAGGTGAAGTGGCTGATGTTGACCTCCCCTGCACCTCCACCAGCTACATAGCAGCTGTGATCGGACTGGGCTTGGAGAATTCCCAGTAGTCTGGGATTTGTGCCACTGCTGGTAGACCCGTATGACCGTACGCTTACATACACCTGCATACACGTCCTTCACACTACGGCCCTTGGCACGCCCAATCACCATCACCCCCGAACTGGAGTTGTTGGTGTTTGCCAGTAAAATTCATCCACCTTCTAAGCTGCTTATGCTTTTGGTTCGAATGGGTGGAGGGGGTGCTTGAAGCCTATTCCAGTGTTCACTGGGTGGAGCTTTAACTCAGTGCACCACCGTCCTTAGCTCAGTTGACCCAGGTAGTCATGTTTTTGGTGCATTCTAAGATGATCCCATTGGTTTCCCCAACACCTCCACCTGCCGAGAGGGAGGTGTAAATATTTGATTAGAGCGGTTCAACCTGCTTTTACTTATCGAGGCATGAACCTGACTTCAGTAAACACTCGCGTTACTACCAGCCCATGTCTGAACTTGGCTAGAGGTGGTGCAGTCGGTCGTTGTTCAAGTCAGTTTCCTCCACACCTACATCTTTCTGCTGACGGTAGTGGATCTAAAAGCATGGTGTATAAGGATATAAGGGAGTCAGGGTGAAAGTATGGAGCATGGGAATGCTAAATAATGAATGATACAAGAGTGGATACATGCAGGGACGCTGGGGGGCTTGGGATGGGGGGGGTGGTGTAATAGTCTCTACTCGGTCCTCAGAGAGCAACTCATCGAGTCATCACGTTTAAACACAAACCACAGTAATTAATATAGACTTCTCGGGGTGAATAAGTGCCAGACGATCCTCTCAAGCTCTGACTGTAAACCCAGTCAAGCACACACTGGAGAGTCATCCATCCACTCAACACCGCAGTGCTGTCAGAACAGGACCAGCGGCCTCCACCGGGGGCAGTTCTACATACACACATGCACTAACAAGCTTTATTTCTGCCACACTGAACCTCACTTACACTCAACACTCAGCACATCAGTGCAATTACGGGTAAGTGATACAGGGCAGTGAATGGATAGATGCTCCCAGAAGGAGGTGTGGGAGTGCGGTGGTGTTGGGAAGGAAGATAGAGGTTACCAGGATATGATCAATATATACTGAGCTACACATACAGAAGTCTGTCTCTCAGTATGGCGTCGGGCCGCCGTGTTCGCTAACCCAACACGCCAGACGTCTCGGTATGGAGCTGTAGAGGTTCCTAATGGAGTCCTGTGATAATCCATCCCATGCAGCTTGAACATCCTCACACTGTTCCTGCAGATGGTGCGGTAGGAGTGGAGGTGGAGTTACACCAGGCCTTCTGGACGTGTGACAACAAACAGTCCATCTTGGTGCTGACCACGGAGCCTCCACACACGGTTCATGGGTCGACTCCACCAAGACTAAAGCGGGACTCGTCACTGAAGATGACCCGCTGCCATTCTGAGTCACTCCGTGACAGTCCTTTGCGATGCTGATGGGGTGTCAAGGGCAGCTGTCTGCCAATGGTGCTGGCCCCAACAGGATGACTCGTGGAGGGCATCACTGCTCACTGGAAGTCTCCAATGGTGGCTGTTGGATCACTCCGCAAAAGCCTGAGCCTTCCTGCTGGCTGATTCCGTCCGGGTGCAGATGTTGTTTTAGCGGATGAGTGTAATATAAACATTAAATCTCATTTCTTGTATAAAATCTTTCTAATATGCAATCTATAACAAATATAACAGCCAATATGCCTCATTCAGGCGGATAATTCATATGAATACAAGATTACAGAATATCGTTTTCATTTTCCTACTTCTTGTTGACAGACAGTGTAATATACTGGTGTTTCTCCTGTTTTCATTCCGAACAGTCGTGTAGTTTCCTCCTTTATGTTTTGCCTAAATACATACGGTTTTTAGACAATTCCCTAAGGCACATATTGAAGGCCTTGAGAGGTTTGAATGCTGATTAGATGGCATCACAGGTGCGGTGAGGTTAAGCGTAATCGACTGGTGTAGCAGCAGCATTCAAATACTGATATCACTGTTCAGATGGGTCTGTTACGTTTCAGTACAGGATGCTGAAAGAAAACATTCAAGTGCCAGCGCCTTAGTCGAATAATAATGCAGAGTTTCGGTTTTTTTACAAGGGTTGAAAAAAATGTGCCAGTTTTTTGCAAGTAGCTTGCCCATAATTATCTACCAGTGCCTGCAAATGTTTTTTGATGTGTGACAACAAGCTCTAACTGTGTTTGTCAGGCAATGCAAAATTTTTGCAAGGCTATGTGCAAAATTTGCAATCGAAAGAACAAAATAATTGTCAGCTGGGTTATTTAAAACAATGACACGAGCGCCCTGAACGTGAACATCTTGTTTAGGAAAAGTTGCAAGTGTGCTTTCCTGCTAACTACGTCACTTTTAACCTCTCCTGAGAAAAAATGCCAAAAATTTAGCAAGGGAATGCAAAATGTTTGCACATGTAAAATTCAAAACAGGTGATGGCGAAAATATTTGCAAGGGAACGGAAATTTCTTTGAGATGGAACGCAATAAATTTGTCAGAGAATTCCAAAAACTTTGCAAGGGATCGAGAAATGCTAGCAAGGGAAGGCGAAAAGATTTGCAAGAGAACACAAAATGTTTGCACAGGAATTCAAAACAATGAAGGCAAAATATTTGCAAGGGAACGGAAGTTTCTTTGAGATGGAACGCAATAAATTTGTCAGAGAATTCCAAAAACTTTGCAAGCGTTCGAGAAATGCTAGCAAGGGAAGGCGAAAAGATTTGCAAGAGAACACAAAATGTTTGCAAGGAAACGCAAATTTCCCTTGTCATAGAATGCTAAAAAAATGCAAGGGAAAGCAAAACTTTTGCAACAGAATAAAGAAATGCACATACCTGTTTGAGAGGGAATGTAAGAAATTTGTCAGAGAATGGCAAAAATTTTTTTAGGGGAACGAGAAATGGTTGTGAGAGAATGCAAAAAATTTGTAACAGAAAACGAAAAATTGCATGTGTTTGAGAGGGAATGCAAGACATTTGCAGGGCAACAACAAACATTTCTGAGAGAATGCAAGAAAATATTCAAGGGAATGTAAAACATTTGCAACAGAATGCAAAAACAAAAATGAAAAGGAACACAACTAGTTGTTTGAGATGGAAGGCAACACATTTTTCTGAGAATTCCAAAAATTTGGAAACGGCAAGGGATTGTGAAATGTTTGCAGGGGAACCACAAACATTAGTGAGTGAATGCAAATAAATTTCAAGGGAACTGAAAATGTTTGCAAGGGAAAGCAAAACTTTTGCAACAGAATGCGAAAACATTTGCAAGAGAACACAAAAATGTACGCAACAGAATGCAAAAAGAGAGGGAATGCCAAAAATTTTCCAGAGAATGCAAAAACTTTGCAAGAGATCGGGAGACGTTTCCAGGGGAACAAAGCCCGTTAATAAGTGAATGCAAATGAATTGAAGGGGAAGTGAAAGTGTTGGCGAGGGAATGCTCATCTGAAGAACCCAGTTACACAACCAACACAAACAGAAACGGATTTCTCAGGGCTACCGTAGTGCCCCGCCCCCGGCTGGCTCTGACCTCCAGAAGGCGGGGAGACCAGGAAGACCACTGGGCCCTCAGGACTGCGACTGTTGTTTATTAGTTTATTAGTTTATTAGGTATGTGTATGTGTACGGTGTTACTCTGTGTGGGGGGATGTGGGTTGTTAGTGTGTTTCGTGTGTGCGGGGGAGGGACGGGTGGTCACCAGTATCATGGCGCCCATGGCTGGTGGTGACCTCTACTGTGAGTTCAGTGCTCTGTATGTGCCTTCTGGCTGCTGTTTAATAAAGAGCGGCTGACTCACAGCCTCCCCTGTGTCTTACTCCACACCATTAACAACACATGCTGTTAAATATCCAGTGATGTCCAGCGATGTAGCTCTGCGCTAATGCTGGCCAGCGTCGGCCGTTTCCCTCTCGCTGGTGGTTTTAGCTTCGGCTCCAATGCGGTCCCGCCAACAACTTCTTCTAATCCAACAGCCTCTGGAGGCTCTCACATCAGCGAGCGGGGCGAGAGAGAAGACATGTCAGGAACCCTCATTTATCTCTCTCCACCAGCTGAGTCCCGGCCTGTGTTTACTCCAGTTGTTCTGTCTGATTTACTTTACACCTTCAACAAACACACAACCTAGGACCCCTCAAAACAGGTGGAGGTGTGAAGGAGAGACGAGGTCATGCTGTTGTTTCTGAAAGACAACCTGAGCTTCAGATGCAGTCACCTCACATCATCAGTGGGGGAGGCTTGAGGCGTCCTGGCAGCGCATCTTCGATCATTGGTGAGCCAGCTGAGAAGGTGTGGGCTCATGACAACAATAAACGGCTCAATGGTAAGCCGCAGGCACACCCTCCGATAAAGAGACTGCATCATTAGCATAGGTCATGCAACAAAGATAGTACAATAGTTCACTTCACACACTACACAGTAAAGCACCAAATGGAATTCCCGTATTAGCTGTGGTCCACCTAGGCAAGTATCTAGTGGGCACATGATAGTTTGGGTGAGCATAATATACTATGTGGTTGGTGACATGATAAGTATGTGGTGATCCCATAAACAGTATTTGGTGAGGCATAGTGATAGTAATATTGTGAGTACATGACAGTAAATGAGCGGTGAGGGCATAATAGCATTTGGCGGGGCACGGAATGATTAGTATGTGGTGAGGCACCTGACTAGTATCGTGATGACCACCATGATAGTAATCAGTGAGCACATGATAGTATGTGCTGAACACATGATTTAAGCCTCTGGGTGCGCATCTATAGTATTTGGGTTAATCACATGATAGCATTTGGCGGAGGCACATGATAGTATGTGGTGACCACTAGGACAGTAAACGTGGTGAGCACATGATGGTAATCAGTAGCTCACATGAATAGTATGATGGTGAACACATGATACTATTGGTGCGCTAACATGATACTAATGTTGAATGACCATCCACAGGACAGAACGTGGTGAGCACATGATGGTAATCAGTGAGCACATGATAGTATGTGGTGAACACATGATACTATGTGGTGAGCACATGATACTATGTGATGACCACAGGACAGAACGTGGTGAGCACATGATGGTAATCAGTGAGCACATGATAGTATGTGGTGAACACATGATACTATGTGGTAAGCACATGATAGCCTGCAGTGAGCTCATAATAGTATTTGGTGAGCACCTGATAGTATGTGCTTAGCAAATGATACTATGTGGTGACCACATGACAGAATTGTGGTGAGCACATGATGGTAATCATGAAGCACATGATAACGCTGCTGGGTAAGACGACATATTTGGCATATGGATGAGCATCAGATGTTAATATGGTGAGGCCACATTATACTATGTATTTGTGACCACATGAACAGGATTGTGGTGAAGTACATAATGGTAATCAGTTGAGGCGGGACAGGGGAAGATGAGTATTCCGTTAGTGCGGAATGATAGTATGGTGGTGAGTGTGCACGTATAGCATTTGATGTTTGCACCTAATCGTATATTGGTGATACACCTGATATGTATGTGGTGTGCACCATAATAGAGACTGCTAGTTCCCCTCTTACAACATGGAGACCCTCAGATTTAAATTGGAATGCAACCCGCTTTCTAAGCTCTACAGCTACACCTGTAAGACTGTAGTGAAACTCAGGGCACGGGTAACCACTGTACTTCAGAAGTGGCTGACTTAGCTTTAGGGCGCCAGGAATATGCCAAAACGTTAGTGAGGCCAGTCCAGCTGATGTCCACGAGCTGAAACACAGAGAGGAGCATTAAAGGGGCATGATATCCAGATCCGCCCTCATCAGTGGCCTTTATGCGGTCCCTCCCAGGTGGATCATACTGTAACAGAAGCACCTGGCGTGTGTCACTGGCTTTACACTGGCAAGCTGCTCCCTCTACTGACCAACGACACACACACACACACACACACACACACACACACACACACACATACAACACATACACACACACACATACACACACCTGCGGACAGCAACACCGCACCGACGACAACACACACACACATACACACACACCACTAGTGTGTTCTGTCTGTTAAGCAGAAATAGTCTGGAATACACCAGACAGAATATATAAGTAGGAGGTCAAAGGATCAGACGCTCACGCGGGCTTCTTTGAGTGAAGAAGAGTGGAGAAAGCACCAACCAGGCTCGGCATCTACATCTCAGGGCAGCGGCTCCGGACCCACCCGTATGAGATCCACCCAATGCAGCTGCCAGCAAACACAAACAATATATATAATTAAAATATCATGAAGCGCTCAATCTATCATAAAAAAAACCTGCTCCTCTCTCGTCACAATCTCTCTCTCTCTCTCTCTCTCTCTCTCTCTCTCTCTCTCTCTCTCCGAGTGCAAACCAGAAAACAACCTTTATTAATATTAACGTTAGGACAGATACCATTATTTTTATTATTATTATAATTAATATTATTTTATAAATATTTGATTATTATTAGTTTCCCTTTATTATTATTTAT
>JAMWET010003140.1:130000-135847 GCA_024036415.1 Prochilodus magdalenae
GAACCGACTGTAGCCCATCAAAATTCTGTCTGAACCGACTGTAGCCCAACAAAATCCTGTCTGAACCGACTGTAGCCCTCAAAATTCTGTCTGAACCGACTGTAGCCTCACAAAATTCTGTCGAACTGACTGTAACCCACAAAATTCAGTCTGAACCGACTGTAGCTCAACAAAATCCTGTCTGAACCGACTGTAGCCCAACAAAATTCTGTCTGAACCGACTGTAGCCCAACAGAATTCTGTCTGAACCGACTGTAGCCCATCAAAATTCAGTCTGAACCGACTGTAGCCCACAAAATTCTGTCTGAACCGACTGTAGCCCAACAGAATTCTGTCTGAACCGACTGTAGCCCATCAAAATTCAGTCTGAACCGACTGTAGGCCTCAAAATTCTGTCTGAACCGACTGTAGCCCAACAGAATTCTGTCTGAACCGACTGTAGCCCATCAAAATTCAGTCTGAACCGACTGTAGGCCTCAAAATTCTGTCTGAACTGACTGTACCTCAATAAAATTGTCTGAACCGACTGTAGCCCTACAAAATTCTGTCTGAACCGACTGTAGCTCAACAAAAACGGCCCATAGAGCACCACTGTTATGCTTTTGGGAAGCATTAGCGGTTTCCATGCCCTTTTGGACATCAGTCAGACTGCATCTTTTACCCATAATTCACTGGTGTGCTTCCTTATTTATACAGGCAGCAAACCCTGTCGCTCAGCTTTCACCTTTAGAGGTCCTTGGGCTGAGTTTCATTCCAAAACCCAGGGGGTGGTCATAATGTTCTGATATGTGGACCGTGTACACAATGTGCCATTCAGTGCAATAAACAGTAAGTTTGTATTTACAGTGTGTGTACTTACAGTGTATAATAGTAGTGTGCTCATTTGGATTAGAATGACGTTCATGGTTCATCACTTTGGCATATATGCCTGAATACGTAGCAGACGAGGGGTCATATCAGCAGTACATGCGAGACGTACTCTGTATACTCTATTATCCAGCTTTGGGCGCAAGTACCACCCTCTTTATATTATGACTCCACCTGCATTTCAGTAATTTGCAAACAAAACTGTAGAACGAACGCAACATTAGTGAACCCACTGAGCTTACTTTAGGACATTAGTAAAAAAAATATCTGATCAATTAGGTTCAACAGACCTGACAAGGCACACTTTGGAGATGCTACCTGAGATCTGGACGGTCCATATGATCTGCGTTTGTCATTCCCACACTCTCCTGGTGTAGCACCTTATCACCCGCGTTGAACCCTTAGAGGCTGGAACAGAAACACAGACGACCTGTGTTGTTATAAGTGTGTTGTGTAGTGTGGGGTGTGTGTGTGTGTGTGAGTGTGTGCCAAACGCTATGTTGGCCCAGGTTGATGCATTCACTGTCATGGAAGCAGAACTATTTTGAGTAAACCCGCCTACCAGACAGTGTGTTTTGTGTGTCCAGTGTCCACTGCAGGCATGGAAGCAGAACTCCTCCCCCAGCATAAACACCGCAGTGTCCATTTTAGTCATACAAGCATAGCTGGCATGAGTTACTGACGCGTTTACAGACCTAATCAATGTAAGTTAGACCGGCTGTTAGTAAGCACTTAAATCGTATCATTAAAACACAAACATGTTTAGTGTACATCTCTAGAGGTATTTATGGATTAAAATAAAAAATATTTAAGTTACACTGTTAGTCAGTGGCTTTATAGAGTCATTCTGTCTGAAAATCGACTGTAAGGTACAATGTTTAGATCTGAGGTTTACTGTAGTCAATACAACACTAATATTTATGTAAGAACCGTGTAGGACTTGGATACAAATTCTGTCCTGAACCTGGACTGTAGCCAGAAAAGCAAAATTATAGTCTCATGAACGACTGCTAGCCCACCAAAAAACCGACTGTCTGAAACCGACATGTAGCCCAACACAAACTTCTATAGGCTCATGAAAACCGACTGTAGCTCCAACACAATTCTAGTCTGAACACACGACTGTTAGCCCCAACAAAAAGCAACCGACTCTATCTGAACCGCCTGGCAGACCAACAAAATTGTGTCTGAAACCTACTGTACTCCGAAATAATTCTGTCTGAAACCGCCTGTAGGCCCAACCGACCGCACTTCTCCTGAACAAAACGAATCTTCTGACACCGACCTGCAGGACCAAAAACAAAAAATTCTGTCATGAAACCGACTAGCAGCGGTAGCCCCACAAAATTTAGTCTGAATCGACTGTGTAGCGCCCACAGAGATAAAACTCTGGCTGAACTCGACATGCTAACTGTAGCCCTACAACAAAACCTCTGGAAGGAAGAAAACCGAAATGCTTTAGCCCCACAAAATTCTGTCTGAAACGACTGTACTGTAGCCCCACAAAATTTCTGTCTGAAATCCGAACCTGACTGTAGCCCCCACAAATCTCTGTCTCGTGAACCGAATGTTTAGCATGTTAGCCACAACAATTCTGATCGGAAAATCGGAACCGACTGTTAGAGCCCACAAACATTAATTCTGTCTGAACCGACTTGTAGCCCCACAAATTTAGTACCTACGAAACCGACTGTAAGCCGCGAACTGAATAAAAAAAAATCCCTGTCCGGAAACAAACCGACTGTAGGATCCCCCCACAAAATTCTGTCTGAACGCGACTGTAGCCCACAATCCTAATTGCTGTGTCTGAAAAACTAAGCCGCGCTGTAGCCCAATACAAACATAGATCTGTCTGAAACAGCGACTGTATCCCCGGAGGCCCACCCACAAATTCTGTGTCTTTGAGCCGACCTGTAGCCTCTACAAAAATTTAGTCCTGAAACCGACTGTAGCCAACACAAAATTCTGTCACTGAACCGACTGTAGCAGCCCCACAAAATTCTGTCTGAACCGAACTGATAGCCCCCCAAAATATCTGTCGTGAACCGACTGCAGCCCCCTAGAGAAATCCTGTCTGAAAAACCGCCCTGTAGCTCTACAAAAATAACTGTCTGACCCGACTGTGTACACCAACAAAATGTACTAGTACTGGAACTCATGACGTGTAGTCCGGCTGGACATCCAACACATTCTGTTCTGAAAACGCAGACTGTAAGCCCTAGCAAAATTCTGTCCTGTAACGCACCAACTGTAGACCCGATCTACAATCATCTGTCTTAAATCAACGCCCCCCCCCCTACTAAAATTACCAAAAAAAAATGAATGTAGGGCTCCGGGCCCCACAAAATTCTGTCTGAACCTGCACGACTGTAGGCCTACAAAATTTCTATCTTAATAACCGACTGGGCGGGCCCTTACTACAAATTCGCTAGTCTTGAACTCGACTGTATACTCTACAAAATTCTGGTGCTGAACCGACTGTAGCCCAACAAAATTCTGTCTGAACCGACTGTAGCCCTACAAAATTCTGTCTGAACCGACTGTAGCCCATCAAAATTCTGTCTGAACCGACTGTAGCCCAACAAAATTCTGTCTAACAGTGAGAGCTTGTTAAGTTTGGGAAAAGGTTTCTGGTTCAGTTTCAGTCTAATCCAGTACAGCCTATTGGAGAGATAAACTGACCTGGAGTCAGTGTATGTTATTCTGAGCTCACAGTGTTCTGCAACTGGAGCACTGACCTACATACAGTCCTGCAATAACCAGCACATCACACACACCGCTCATGCAGAGATGTCTTAAAAGGAGTGTGACTGATTGCGAAAAGCGGGAGGGGATGCGTGGCGTGCATGGTGCCGGGGCAGGCTATGTTACGACATGCCAGCTTGTAGCGGGACAGGTTTTCAGGATCTAAGCACCATGTGTACCATGCATGTGCTGCAGCAGACCACGGTGATGAACGATAATAAACGGAAAGAAAGACAAACTCAATAAGGGGGGGCAAACATTTCTATTTCTGTTAATCAGTACAGGCTGATGGGAATCTCCTCTTCCTCGCTCCCAGTTTGAGCATCAGCATTGACACAGGCTGAGGAAAGGCTCGTTTCTCCACTGATGCACTTATAACACCCTACAGTAGGGCCAGCGGGGCTCACAACACCCACCGACCAGCGTCTTCAAATAGACTCGCGTGACATGACCCTCACTGACTCCTCACGTGAACGAGGGGCGTCTTCATGTGTACTGTCGGCTGGTCACCAACCCGTTCCCCTCATCAGGTACACACCTCCTTTGTCTACATGCTCACTGTCGCACCCATGGTCAGTCCTAAGAATGAAAGCGAGCTGCTTTTCCCCCCCTCCCCCCCTCCCCTCCCCCTTTTTGGGGGCATGAGCTAATGAATATTTAGATGAGGGGACTCTGGGGCTCTGATTGGCGGTTTACCAGCCCACTATGGTCACACAGAAGCAACATAGGTGAAAAACAGACGAAATAAAACGAGCCTCTGTGAAATAAGCTCCTATTGTAGTTAGCTAGGGACTAGTTACGGCTGGCGCTAATGCTAGCAGCTAATGTTCCCTGTACTAGCTATTGGCTATCCCAATCTGAAGCATCAGTAAAATGTGATTCCTCCTATGGAGGCTCTCAGATAAAAGGATCTGTCTCAACCGCAAACATGGATACAATCACACAGCATGGGCTGCTGGACTTATAAGGCTTGCTGTGAGGTTGTGATGGCTAATAAAGGTGGAGGGCTGCTCCTTCGCTCCCTTCAGTGTCTTTAGGAGAGGTCAAACGGGCTGGGTCGGAGGGCTGGCTCCATATTGTCCAAGAGTGTCTGCGAAACCGGTCCGGAGTGACCTGTGCTGTTTTGGGAAATTTTACGTTCCACCTTAATAGTACCACAGGCTAGACTTTCCTTAGTGGGCTCATACAAGCTGTAGCATTTAAGGTGGAACGGAGCTTTGGATTGAAGAAGTCCGGTGAACTGGAAGCAACCTCAGCCTGGTTTAAAAAGAGAACATCCATCTCTACCAGCTGACAGTCCTTGGAAGGGGAATGGTGGAATGTGCCGAAATTTTTCCGTTCCCAGCTCTGGAACGGCGGGATTTGTCCACTAGTCCACAATTTTGGTTGGGGGAGCTGAAGTTCCGTTGTGGTTGTATGTAAATGGTGTGAATATAATGAGGGTTATTTCCATTTAGGAATTTGGAATCTTCACGTTTTCCCCCATCCTCTTTTAGGGAAATTGGACCGACTGAAAGGGGGGAACAGCATCAGTTCCCGAAGCGGGTCAGCGGTAGCAAAATCAGAACTCATAAGTAACCTTACATAGGCTACTTACACTACAATTAGCATACAGTGTTTAGCAGTTCTGGGCACCATTAAAGTGACCAGTGAGCTGAGCCTCTTCCCACCCGGAACTGTCACAGCATGCTGAGAGGAGGCGAGGGGAGTATTTCCACATCAGCTGGCATAGGTTCCATAGAAATGTTTGTTTCTCATGTATCAACCTTTCATCCTTGATTTCACCGTAGTTAAACAAATGTATGGATACCACATTAGGAACTAGGGCACTGCATGAGGATGGGGTGGAGCTATAAACTGCTCTGTGGGGTGTGAGTGACGGGATCCGTGAGATTGGGGAAGCAAAGGTGCTACAGTGCAGGGAACAGTCTCGTACCTACGTTACCACTGCATGTGGGCGTGGGCCAAAGACCATAGTGTGAAGGAAGTAGGGGCTGATCTGTCAGGGGTGTGGAAGCGTTTGTGTCATATGGGTCTACGCAGCGTGGATACAATCGCCCCCATCCTAACAGGGGAATTCTCCTCAGGAAGCTGTGCCATGGAAGGCATCCACCAACGGCTGATCCAGTCACCGGCTGTTAAATGGTGGGCTGGTGGAAGTGGTGAAGTGTGTTGGGTAGCAGTTCAGCCGCAACCACTTCCTGTGTTAAACATGGGTGTCAAGAGTGTGTAGGG
>JAMWET010003141.1:0-15456 GCA_024036415.1 Prochilodus magdalenae
AGAGCAAGAGAGAGAGAGAGAGCCTCCCTCACACCTTTCCTCCAACTTTCTTTATTTCTCCTCCTGTTCTGGCAGCTGCTTATCTGTGTGAGAAAGCCGCGTGGCATTTTAAAGATGAGAGTGCATCCTCCTTTGGAGCACCAGCATAAAGGGGGGTGTGGCGATAGCGGGGGGAAATCTGGAATGGGTTGACGATGAGAAATTGAGGATTTCATAATGATAATATTAAAATAATAATTAAAAAATATTATTTGTTCTATGGCTGTTATGGTGGTGTTAGTCAGGGGTGGACGATATGGATCAAATAGTATATCATGGTACATTTGCCCAACAGTGTTATATCCACAAGTTCAGTATTAGAAACAGAAACATTAAAAAGAGGCTTTTTCTAATTATTGCAGACTAATTAAATTAATATAGGATATTTTATTATATATACCTTCACCTGATCGATCATTACTACATAATCAATCAATACATGATCCAGTCAATCATTACCATGTTCCAGTCTATCATCACACGACCTTATCAACCATTATAACACCCCAATCTGTCATCACACAACCTTATCAACCATTATAACACCCCAATCTGTCATCACACAACCTTATCAATCATTATAACACCCCAATCTGTCATCACACAACCTTATCAATCATTACAACACCCCAGTCTATCATCACACAACCTTATCAATCATTATAACACCCCAATCTATCATCACAGCAACCTTAATCAATCATGTACGGACACCCGCAATCTATCATCACACAACCTTATCAATCATTATTACACCCTAATCTATAATCACACAACCTTATCAATCATTACAACACCCCAATCTATCATCACACAACCTTATCAATCATTATAACACCCCAATCTGTCATCACACAACCTTATCAATCATTACAACACCCTAATCTATCATCACACAACCTTATCAATCATTACAACACCCTAATCTGTCATCACACAACCTTATCAATCATTACAACACCCCAATCTATCATCACACAACCTTATCAATCATTACAACACCCTAATCTATCATCACACAACCTTATCAATCATTACAACACCCTAATCTATCACACAACCTTATCAATCATTACAACACCCCAATCTATCATCACACAACCTTATCAATCATTACAACACCCCAATCTATCATCACACAACCTTATCAATCATTACAACACCCTAATCTATCATCACACAACCTTATCAATCATTACAACACCCTAATCTATCATCACACAACCTTATCAATCATTACAACACCCTAATCTATCATCACACAACCTTATCAATCATCATAACACCCCAATCTATCATCACACACCCTTATCAATCATTACAACACCCGTAATTCTATCTCACACAACCTTATCAATCCATTACAAAAACACCCTAATTCTATCATCACACAACAACGTTATCCAATCATTAACAAACACCCTAATCTATCATCACACAAACCTATTCAATTCATTACAACACGCCTAATCTAGTCAATCACGGACAACCTTATCAATCATTACAAACACGCCTAATCTATCATCACACATAGGAACCTTATCAATCATTACCAACACCCCTTACAATCTATCATCCACAACACCCATCTATCAATTCATTACAACACCCTAATCTATCATCACACAACCTTACGAAATCATCATAACCCGCTATCTATTCATCACACAACCTTTTCAAATCGATCATGAGCACCCCAATCTCATCATCACACAGCTCCCTTATCAATCACCAAATACAACACCCTAATCTATCATCACCAACCTTATCAATTCATTGACTACAACACCCTAATCTAGTCATCAAACACAACACCCCCTTATTCAATCATTACAACACCCGCACAATCTATCATCACACAAACCTTATCAATCATTACAAACACCCTAATCTGTCATCACACAAACCTTACAAATCATTTATAACACCCAATCTGTCATCACACACCTTATCAATGATTACAAACACCCTAAATTCATCCATCACACAACCTTATCAATCCATTACAACATACCATAAATCTATCATCACACAACCATATAAATCATTACAACACCCTAATCTATCATCACACAACCTTATCAATCATTACAACACCCTAATCTATCATCACACAACCTTATCAATCATTACAACACCCTAATCTATCATCACACAACCTCATCAATCATTACAACACCCAATCTTGTCCATCAACAAACCTTATGCAATCATCTCATAAACAACCTAATCTATCACACACAACTCCACAATCATTACAACACCCTAATCTGTCATCACACAACCTTATCAATCATTACCACACCCTAATCTATCATCACACAACCTTATCAATCATTACAACACCCTAATCTATCATCTGTAATGATTGATTCTGGTGGATTGGTGCCCATACCAGGATGACAGCTTCCTGGCTACTCCTGTAATCAATCATTACCACACCCTACTCATTCATAACCACACTCTAATCAATCATTACCACACACTACTCATTAATAACCACACTGTAATCAATCATTACCACACCCTACTCATTAATAACCACACTCTAATCAATCATTACCACACATTACTCATTAATAACCACACTGTAATCAATCATTACCACACCCTACTCATTAATAACACACTCTAATCAATCAATCATTACCACACCCTATTCATTCATAACCACACTCTAATCAATCATTACCACACCCTACTCATTAATAACCACACTCTAATCAATAATTGCCACACCCTACTCATTAATAACCACACTGTAATCAATCATTACCACACCCTACTCATTAATAACCACACTCTAATCAATCATTATCACACCCTACTCATTAATAACCACACTCTTATCAATCACCACCTCTTACTCATTAATAACCACACTCTAATCAATCATTACCACACCCTACTCATTAATAACCACACTCTAATCAATAATTACCACACCCTACTCATTAATAACCACACTGTAATCAATCATTACCACACCCTACTCATTAATAACCACACTCTAATCGATCATTATCACACCCTACTCATTAATAACCACACTCTAATCA
The DNA here is from genome assembly GCA_024036415.1 of Prochilodus magdalenae. Lineage (NCBI taxonomy): Eukaryota > Metazoa > Chordata > Actinopteri > Characiformes > Prochilodontidae > Prochilodus > Prochilodus magdalenae. Next base: position 3,099 of record JAMWET010003141.1, read on the forward strand.
GTCATTACCACACCCTACTGATTAATAACCACACTCTAATCAATCATTACCACACCCTACTCATTAATAACCACACTCTGATCAATCATTACCACACCCTACTCATTAATAACCACACTGTAATCAATCATTACCACACCCTACTCATTAATAACACACTCTAATCAATCAATCATTACCACACCCTACTCATTAATAACCACACTCTAATCAATCATTACCACACTTTAATCAGTCACTACATAACCTATCATTCTGTTCATTCTTATTCTTTCCTCATTCAGTCCATCTTTGCCTCATTACCAATCATTTACTGGTCACTGGTCCTAATCAGTCATGACCCGAACGTTTCCAGTGATGATATAATCAGACCATATAGATCATGATCAGTCATTCTAACAAACCATTACGTAGCCTCAGTAATCATTACCAGAGCCTGGTTCATTAACACTAGACCTGTACTGTTCGTTATGTAGTATAACCCCTCATTTACAACATGCCATTCGCTACGTCATCTACACTGTCCTACTTCAGAGTCATTCATTTAGTCATTAAACTGAGAGATCTGTGATGTGACTGATTTCGGTTACATGGCCTCGTCCTCAGCAAAGACCCTGAAGCAGACATGTTTCCTCCACAGACTGCTCTTCTACTGTTCAGCATCATCAGAGAGAGAGAGATTCAGTGTACCACCCTCAGGCTGATGTTGAAAAGTGTGTGTGTGTGTGTTGGGGGTCTCAGCTGGGTGGGCGCTGGAGCTGTAGTTTAAATGTCATCCTGGCAGGAATTCTCCCCCACTTCCATTTCACACAGTCACTCAGTAAAATAATACAGTAGGGGGCTTAACCAAGGAGAGGAGGAAGAGAGGGGAGAAAAAAAAGGAAGGAAAGAGAAGAGAAGAGAAGAAAAAAGAAGAGAGGAGGAAAGAAGGAGAGGAAAAGAGAGGAGAGAAGAAAAAAGAAGAGAAGAGTAAAGAAGATTAGAAGAAGAGGAGAGAAGAGAAGAGAAGAGAAGAGAAGAGGAGAGAAGAGGAGAGGAGAGGAGAGGAGAGAAGAGAAGACGAAAGAAGTAAGGAGGGAAGGGAAGGGAAGGGAAGGGAAGGGAAGGGAAGGGAAGGGAAGGGAAGGGAAGGGAAGGGAAGGGAAGAGAAGAGAAGAGAAGAGAAGAGAAGAGAAGAGAAGAGAAGAGAAGAGAAGAGAAGAGAAGAGAAGAGAAGAGGAGTTGAAGCTGTTGTGTTTTCTGACTGGTAGATCTCTAACAGGCTCTGTACAGTAACACAGTATGGTCATATCAGTAATGATGGAGAGAGGGAGAGAGAGAGAGAGAGAGAGAGAGAGAGATAGAGAGTCTAGGTTATTACGTCTCAGGAGCTCAGCGTCTCATTTCCTGCTCGTGGTGTTTAAACCCAGCAGTATGTGAAAGAGTGACGAAGGACAGAATTTATCTTCCTCTTTTACTTCATTGTGGTTTAAAGGAGGATGGGTTCCCCTGGTTCCACTCACTGGTTCTTGGTTCTTTTCAGTAGCTTCTCCTCATGCGGGTAGAAAGTTTCTTCATTTGAGTCTTGGTTCTCATTGGTTCTTCATGCTCCTAGAGAGTTTTGTTCTTCAGGGTCTCAGTTCTTCTCAGAGATGCTCCACCGGCTCTTAGACAGGTTATGCGTTTGAGGCTCGGCTCTTTGCAGTGGTTCCTCACAAAACTCTTAGACAGTTTCTCCCTTTGAGTCCTGGTTCCACCTTGTGCTATTAGAGAGTCTCTACGTTTAAGGCTTTGCCGTTCTCAGTGGTTCCTTCTCATGCTCACAGAAAGGTTCTCCTTCAGAGGCTTGGTTCTTCTCAAGGGGTTCCTTTCTTGCTCTTAGGAAACTTTTCCATTTGAGTCCTGACTCTGGTTTCCTTCAGAGTTGTCCCTCATGCTCTTTAAAAGATTCTCCAGTTGAGTTTCGGTTCCTCTTTTGGTTTCCCTTGGTTCCTCTCAGTGGTTCCTCCTCATGCTCTTTGAGAGATTCTACTGTTGAGGCTTGGTTCCTCTCAAGTGGTTCCTCCTATTGCTTTTGAAAGATTCTCCTGTTGAGACTTGGTTCCTCCCAGTGGTTCTTCCTCATCCTCCTTGAGAGATTCTCCTGTTGAGGCTTGGTTCCTCTCAGTGGTTCCTCCTCATGCTCTTTGGGAGATTCTCCTGTTGTGGCTTGGTTCCTCTCAGTGGTTCCTCCTCAGGCTCTTTAAGAGATTCTCTTCAGTTGAGTTTCGGTTCCTCTTTTGGTTCCCCTTGGTTCCTCTCAGTGGTTTCTCGTCCTACTCTTAGAGAGTTTCTCCAGTTGAGTCTTGGTTCCACTCAGTGGTTTCTCGTCCTGCTTTTAGAGAGTTTCTCCAGTTGAGCTTTGGTTCCTCTCAGTGGTTCCTCCACTTCCTTGTTGAGAGATTCTCATGTTGAGACCTCTTCCTGTCTGTGGTTCCTCTTCTTCCTCTTTGAGAGATTCTACTGTTGAGGCTTGGTTCCTCTCAGTGGTTCCTCTTCTTGGTCTTTGAGAGATTCCACTGTTAAGTCTTGGTTCTTCCTCTTGCTCGTCTGAGACCCTCAGTGTTTTCCAGCCACTGACCTGCTCACTTGGACCCAGATATCGGTGAAGCTACTCTGTAACATCTCCCACTATTTCGAGATGACCACCTCCATCCTGAGGTGTCCTGTTCCGTAGTGGGGACGGAGCGTGCTGTACTAGAACTGTGGTTCTTTCCGGTTTTCTTTTCCTGAGTTTAGTCATGCCTGCGCCAGCAGCTGCTTCTGAAGGGAAAATAGCCGGCCCTGCTGGTTTCGGTGCTCCTGCCTGCTCTTTGCCTTCCATATCATTTAGTCTGACACATCACGTAGCCTGGCTGCTGAAGTGGCGGCGCGGCTTTAACCTTCCTCTTCAGCTTGGCCTCAGAAAGTGCGGTTCTCCATCAATTACGGGTCAGGAGGTTCGGAAATCTCCACATTTTTGTGTTTGTTTATGAAATGGATTTTTAAAGAACGAGGCAATTAGCACTGAATGTTAAAAGCAAACATTAGCACTGGGTGCAGCGGCTTGTTTTAAACTGTGTGGAAGAGAACTCCACATGAACTTACTTCAAACGACTGCACGCCAGCATCACCGCACACTAACCGGACCTGGTTAAACTGACGTATAAAAGGGGGCGTCTTTAAGTAAGTCAAGTAGCATCAAATAAGACGTCAACATGTCAAAAAATTCAATTATCAGTAATATTCTTTATAATATCCAGAAATCAAACGTTAACTGATAGCGATACTGATCAATCCGAGGCATTTTCATCTGTTCCCTGTCCCTTCAGTATTAGCAGCAATGATAGCCTTTAGGTTGCCCACTAGAGGAAGTCTAGCCATTCACTCACAACAGCAGCGAGGCTGTAACCCGCTAGTTTAAACTCAATCGCTCAATTAAAAAGCCATTTCAAATGGGCCAGGTTAAAGGACGATGATGATGATGATGATGATGCTAGCATCACTGTGCAAAGACAACAAGCATCTCCATGTGTTGATGTAAGGTTCGGTACACATCACAGAATAACCAGAGAACACGTATACTTACCTGTAAACTGCGCTACTGTGTAAGATAAAGGTCAAAGGGCAACTGAAGGGTTCAGCTTTACCTACCTGGGTGAGTCCAACCTCTGTAGAAGAGGAGGGGAGAACAGAGCAGGTGGGACAGAGCAGACTACAGTTGTGAACTCCAGTATCATCTCAAGCCACTAATGGTTTAGCCCAGGGGAGGGGCAACCCGTTTATGTGTGGTGTTGTTGGGGGTACTGAAGGGAGAGAGCTATTTCCAAGCATTCCTGTTGGTCTAATCATTAGGATATTCTTTCAGGATGTAAAGGACAGCTGTGTTCAAAGGATTCCGAAAAATAATAAATAAATAATAAGATAAAAATATATAATATATATAATATATAAAAAATATACTTATTTAAAATGAAAAAAAAAAAACCTCAGATTTTTCATATTTTTGCAGCTCAGATTAGAATTGTCCATTCATTATCAGAGCACATATCGTTTTGGGAATGGTCCATATATGTTACTGTGTTCTGATCTAACTGATAGGGACGCTCCTTTACTACACCTGTTACCAGTGTTCTTCAGGTGCTGGACAAGGTGGCGGTCAGCCACACGGTTCAGTGAAGCAGCAGGTTATTAGAAATAACAGAGTGCTAACGAGGGCTAATTAAACACACTGCTGATCACCTGCAGTCTGGATTCAGGGAGTTTACACACAGGCAACAAGTACACACACACACACACACACACACACTCACATACACACACACACAAGCACACAGACACACATACACACACACACACACAAGCACACAGACACACACACACATACACAGACACACACATAGACACACATACACACACACACACACACACACACACACAGACACAGACACAGACACAGACACAAATACACACACATACACACACACACACACACACACATACACACACACATACACAGACACACACATACACACACATACACACACACACACAGACACACACACTCACACACACACACACACACACAGACACAGACACAAATACACACACACATACACACACACATACACACACACATACACACACACACACACACACATACACAGACACACACACACACACACACTCACACACACATACACACACACAAATACACACACACACACACACACATACACAGACACACACACACACACTCACACACACACACACATACACACACACACACATACACACACATACACAGACACACACACTCACACACACACAGACACAGACACAGACACACATACACACACACATACACATACACACACAAACACACATACACACACATACACACACACACACACACACACACACACATACACACACACACACATACACAAACACGCACGCACATACACACACACACACATACACACACACACACACACAGACACAAATACACACACACATACACACACACACAAACACACATACACACACATACACACACACACACACACACACATACACAAACACGCACGCACACGCACACACACACTCACTTAGAGGGGAAATATTCACCCACACACTTGTGTGTATAGTATATATATAAACACACACAAACACACTTATACACTTACAGGCATATATATATACACCCACACACTTATAGTTATATATCTACACACACACAGACACACGTTTACAGGTGTATATACACACAAACACACTGACAGGAATATATGCACCTACACACTTATATATCTACACACACACACCACACTGCCGTCAACACACCACACTGCCGTCAACACACCACACTGCCGTCAACACACCACCCTGCCGTCCACACACCATACTGCCACCAACACACCACACTGCCATCCACACACCACACTGCCGTCAACACACCACACTGCCGTCCACACACCATACTGCCACCAACACACCACACTGCCGTCCACACACCATACTGCCACCAACACACCACACTGCCATCCACACACCACACTGCCGTCAACACACCACACTGCCGTCCACACACCACACTGCCGTCCACACACCATACTGCCATCCACACACCACACTGCCACCAACACACCACACTGCCATCCACACACCACACTTCCGTCCACACACCACACTGCCGTCCACACACCATACTGCCATCAACACAACATACTGCCATCAACACACCATACTGCCATCCACACACCACACTGCCGTCCACACACCACACTGCCGTCAACACACCACACACCACACTGCCGTCAACACACCATACTGCCATCCACACACCATACTGCCATCCACACACCACACTGCCATCCACACACCACACTGCCGTCAACACACCACACTGCCATCCACACACCACACTGCCATCCACACACCACACTGCCGTCCACACACCACACTGCCGTCCACACACCACACTGCCATCCACACACCACACTGCCGTCAACACACCATACTGCCATCAACACACCACACCACAATGCCATCAACACACCATACTGCCATCAACACACTATACTGCCATCCACACACCATACTGCCATCCACATACCACACCACAATGCCATCCACACACCATACTGCCATCAACACACTTTACTGCCATCCACACACCATACTGCCATCCACACACCAATACTGCCATCAACACACCATACTGCCATCAACACACCATACTGCCATCCACACACCACAATGCCATCAACACACCATACTACCATCAACACACCATACTGCCATCCACACACCACACTGCCGTCAACACACCACTGCCATCCACACACCACACTGCCATCAACACACCATACTGCCATCAACACACCATACTGCCGTCAACACACCATACTGCCATCAACACACCACACTGCCGTCAACACACCACACTACTGTCAACAGCTGGCCTCGGGGGGCAAATGCTTAAACAGTAATGTTGTCTAATAGCTAAAAGAACAATGGTGCTCAGGGTTTCATAACAGTGTAGTGCTAAGCACAGCATGAGCTGAACATCACATTACAACAGTGCATCTACACCCGTCGATGCAAGAAATTAATTTTAATGATAAAACCAGTGTTTTAACAAATATGTTTTTAAATAAGAACATTACAGCATGAACTAAATTAAAATGTGTTGTACATATGGAACTATTTCTGGGATACAAGGAATAACATTCACTAACACTCTAAAATAAACTGTAGATAAATTATAAAAGCAAATTAACCTTTTACCTGGGCAACACTTTATATTAAGTAAAGCGTTAGTTAGCATACAATAGTACATTAACATTAGTTAACCGGTGTTAATGTAGTATCTCATTTGTTGTTCATAGTAACAAATGCATTACTTAATGTTAATTATGTCAATGTTTTTGTGAAAACAATGTTAATTAATGCAACCATTGCATGTTTACTTAACATTTGTTAACCATTGTTAATGTAGAGTCTCAAATGTTGTTTACATTAACAAATGCATTACTTAATGTAAATTTTGTCAACACTTCTTGTAAAAGCAATGTTAATTAATACACTTGTTTACTTAACATTAGATAAGCATTATTAATGTATTACTTCATATTAACTAATCAGTTATGTTAGTTGGCCAATATTAATGTAAAGTGTTTCCCAAAACTGCAAGGGATGCAGTAATATTCATAGACATTCTGTTTAAGGCTGCAGTAGGGGTCACTTTTTGAATAACACCTAATTACTCCATGGGATGTTTCACCTGTTTTACCCAGAATGCACCATTCATACAGCAGTCTGCTATACAGTACATTTACCTCAGTTCTATATGAGCGTTCACAGAAAGAGTCGCTATTATATTCTCTTATTTTTTGTAAATATTTATTCATTTTTATGAAGCATTTTAACCGTGCCTTTTTGGCACATGACTCTGTTTATGTGTTATGAAGCCCCTGTGTCGGGGATTTGGAGTCACTATATCTTAATAAAGAAGGTGCTGAACTTTACTCAACTTGATTCTGCCATCTCCACCAATCGGTAGAGGTACATTAGGTTATAAGACGTCACTGAGTCTTGCAATTGATGCACCGTTGCTTTGCTCATCCATAGAGAAAGCAATAAACAAGTAACTGTTTTCGGTGGAATTCTCAAGGGTACGTTTATTTTATCAGCGTAGCGTAGGTGCAGATGTTTTGATGAGCTGAATTCTGAAGCCTAATAAGGGTTAAACAACCAAATGGTATAGTTGTTTCTTTATGCTCGGTGTCTATGCTAAGCTAATAAAACGAACAATTATTCTTGTATAATAATGATTATTGCAAATAAAAATAAGAATAAAAGTAAAAACAAAAATAAAAGTGAGAACGTTCAAGTGTTAGGAGAAGGAGCATCCTAACCACCCGCCCCCCACACACATACACACCTACAGTCACACACACTCGTACACGCATACACACTTTACAGAGGACGTTCATCAAACAGCGTTTCGGCAGCATCGTAACAGCAATGAAGGCTGAAGGGGAGGTGTCCTGTGGCCTCCGGCTGTGTGTAATGAAGACACTAATGAGAATTTACGCAGCCGCTGCTGTTTCATCGTCTTTCCCCTCTTTTATTTTCTATCTCTCTCACACACACACACTCCAGCAGCAGACTGCAGCGTGGGTGTGGGTGGGTGTGGGCGTATGTGTGTGTTTGACAAATGATGTCAACATTTTTTTAAGGAAATGCAGAACAAAGACGTGAGCACGGTCCTCAGAATTCACAGTGTTGTTGTTGCTAACATGCCCAAAGATCTGTGAATGTGACGTCACCGTTGTTGTGATCTCTGGCTTTCTGGAAAATTCTGCATGCTCTTCAGAAGACTGCAATCAAGAGTTTTCAAAGATGAAGCTAATTTGGTTTCAGATCAATCTAGAAAATGATCAAATGATTAGCAGAAAGCCGCAATAAGTCAGAAGTTGCATGTTCAGAGTGATGGCTGAGTTTGAACCACCATAGTTTGAACTACTTTTCCTAATGTTTTAAATTATTTAACAATGATTATCAATAATAATAAAAAAAATAATAACAATAACAAAAAATATTCATTAATCGTTATAAAAATAATAATAATAGACAACACTTCTTAAATTACATTAATGGCTTCTAACCACAGGTCTACAGCTGTATTCCAACTAAACAACAGTGTTTGGTGGAACTATGGTTTCGGGAAACACCTGTAAGTTATAAACGTAGTTGCATATTTGGCAGCTTAAATGGTTGGAACCATACAGGTACAATGCAAGGTTTTCCAAACCATGGTTGCAACTACAGAGGTAACTACACTGGTAACTTACACAGTTCGAACCATCTTTAAGCGACACGTGTTTCCCAAGCTCTGACACTTGACAGTCATAACCAAGTGGGTAAGCTGAACAATCTGAACAAACACAGATAAGGCTTCTTGGCATGTACTGTAAGACGTACTATATTGACTGCATAAGGCATGAAGTGCTTGGACCCCGAACATTGCCACTGTGTTAAATTTGTAGATGGGCATTTAGCTCTCAGAGAACATTTTAAAAACTTTGATAACATGCACATAGTAACTTTTTGCAATTTCAAGAGCTTTTGAAAGTACATGAAACACAAGATCTAGATTCCACCTGTATGCTGTAATATTGTTGATACTAAGACACAAATTATTAACATAACCAGAAATCACAGTACTTTTTTTTAAGCGTATCACAAGTGTAATTTTGAGGTTTAGACGAATTAAAGGGGTGTTAGTGTTGAGGGCTTTGTTAGACCAGACAGCATTTTTAATGAAAGTTTCCAATTGAGTCCGTAATTGAGCCAATGAGCCATTAAGGCTGAGAAGAGACTTAATTTAGGTTTCCAAAAAAAAGCTCTAATAGAAACATGCTAAAACTGATTGTGCAGCAGAACCTCCCAGTCCTGGTTATCCACTGTTGTTCTAGAAATTTCCTGAAAGGTTTTCTGTGTATTTACATAGCTGAACAAATTTACTTAATATAAAAATAAATTTATTTTAATTTATTTACAGAAAGTAAGTAAGGGATGCAGGATGCAAGCTCAGACTGGCTTCCAACAATGGCTACAGTAAAAGAAATGAAAATAAAGAAACAAACAATAAAGAAATTCTACCGTAACCCCAACCTTTATCTTAACCCTGGAGTTATTATTTCATTCTATTATTTCATCATTTCATTTAATTCACAATATTTTCTAACATATACATAAATTAAACTTGTTTTATAATAATTGCAAATTAATTATTTTATTAATGTTTTTATATAGTTGTTTGTTTTTTTTATTGTCTTTCCTCCTTCTCTTTACTCACAAATTTAGCTTTTTTTAAAATTAACTATTTATGTTAGAATTCTAAGTAGTAATTTTTCAAATTTTTACCTTTTTTAAAATTTTGGTAGTAAAATGTAATTTTCTCATGTGGTAACTGAATTCCATAAATTAAAAATTTGAATTTAGAGCTAAAACTGCTTGGAATAATAAAGTTCAACCTCTAATTATCATCTCAACACTGATTATATTAGGAAGCCGTACAATACCTATTAAATCTACACACCAGTCTTTTACCAGGGGTGCCCAGACAGTTGAATATGACCGCAAGTTCACAAGTTATTGATATAAAAACTGAAAAATATTAGGTTTAATTTTAATTATATATATATATATATATATATATATATATATATATATATACATATATATATACTGTGTAGATATATATATATATATATATACTGTATATATATATATATATATATATATATATATATCTACACAGTATATATATTAGGTTTAATTTTAATTATTTATATATATATATATATATATAAATAATTAAAATTAAACCTAATATTTTTCAGTTTTTATATCAATAACTTGTTTATATATAAGTTTAATTTTATTTTATTTGAAGTCAAACCCAAAATTCTGCCCTTATTTTGATGGAATATTTTCATACACATTCCACGTTTACTGTTCTAGGTTCCGAATCACAACTCCTCTATAAATAATGAGCGTGCTGGCATCAGTTTGGAGCTGCTGCCTTTGCGACCGGTACGAAATGTCAAATTTCACGCCTACAGAGACGTCGATATCTAAAATAGCAGCCGCACTCAAATCAGCTTGATTGAGGCTTTAACCTGTCTGTGAGCCGGGCCCACTATCCTATGCTCTCTCATTAATTCCCTCTTACTTTCCTCTCAGTGTACCTTGAGTGAAGGTCCACTTCACTGTTCAGCTCCCTCGAGAGTGATTGAGGCTTTATAACCATAAATCAAACAACAGAGGCCTGCCACTGCATCCGCGCCCGAGTTTCCAGCGCAAGTTTGCAATGTTTGAACTCGGCAAATTACTGCACTCTGTGTTGACTGAGTGTTGGCTGACGCGCTAACAATTCAACCCCGTATATATCTAAAGTTTGTGAGGACACTGTATATTTAGAAAACCTTGAGAACCATATAGAACACACGGCGCTGGTGATTGTTCTTAGCTAACGGGTCTCCGACGGCAGCAGAAACTAGCTGGGGTCAATAAATTCCTTTCATTTCAATGCAGGTTTGAGCGGTACCGCGGGTGACACTCGCTAACGACGTAAATGTCGGCCTCTGATGAGCGATGGCATGCTTGTAATTGTTGGTTTTTGCAGTGTGTTGGGTATTTAGCATAATAGCTTTTTAGCATAGCTGTGGGACATGACCCGTAAAGCGGAGACGCTCCGTCTCTGACTAGTATAATGACTTCTGAAAAGAATAATAACACTGAAGCTGAAAGAGGAGACACGCCTCCCACCTCAGCCTGGCCTTTGGAGGGGAAGTTCGAGGCGTGAAGTTGTTTACCCCGAACACTTGAAGCTTTAAAAGGCCGATAGTTTCGTCTCATTTCCTAATGGGACTCTCTACAGAAAGATGGAGAGCTCAGACATGTCCGAAAAACACCACCACCACCACCATGACATGTCAGTGTCAATACAGTTCTGAGAATAGTACCTGCTCTGTGGTGGTCCTGACCACCTGACCATTGAAGAACAGGGTAGTACAGTATACAGAGAAACAGATGGACTACAGTGTGTACCTGTAGATCTACAGAGTGTCCTATATGGTCAGTGGGGTGTATATATATATATATATATATATATATATATATATATATATATATATATATATATATATATATATATATATATATATCGTTGCTGTCCAATGAAAAACATGTATCTCCATTTTTGTCCATTTTGACTTTTATGCATCATTTGAAAACAGCCGCTCCCGTTTACACTTTGTGAGATTTGCATGACGAATGGACCAACTGAAATGGCCCAAAAGTGCTTGGTAAGACGTCTGGTTCCATTAACTTACATTAAAATTGAACGAGGTTTTTGGCTTCTCCTGTAAAGTTGCCATTTTGGAGATACCAGTTTTCCATTTTACCTCAGTCCATTTTAATATATATATATATAATTTGATTTTGAATTTGGTTTATCCAGAACCATTGGATGATATACTGTAGATGGTCTCATATCCAAAGTCTAGACGCAGGTCTACGCAGATTGACAAACCTCCACCCCCCACCCTGAGTCTTCTGAGAGACTCTGGCTTTTTGTACCCAGTCATGTGACTTGTAAATTGCCCCGACAGCTGTTTTGCCAAAAGTATTCGCTCGTCCATACCATTTTTAATCCATAGGGTTTAATAGGACGTCGCCCCACCCAGCTATAACAGCTCCAACTCCTCTGGGAAGGCTTTCCACAAGGGTTAGGAATGTGGTTATTGGAATTTCTGAACATTCCTTCAGAGGCACATCTGTGAGG